>ONZH01006307.1:0-40949 GCA_900303285.1 Rhinella marina | reverse complement strand
GGATTTAGTGTTATTAATATAAACATATACTTTAATAGAATTAATATAGACAATCCTGCGCTGGATATAAATATAAATTAAATACAAATGACAAAAAAATAAAAAGTAAGAATAAAAATAAAATTAATTAAAATTGAAATGAACGCCAGAAGTCAAGAGTTGTAGAAATAATGGTTCACTTGGGGTATTAAAGAAGTAGTTCATTGCAGATAGATTGGTGTGATGAGCCAGCGGCGCTTTTATAATTTGGGAATATTAATCAATTTGCATACAGTCCTGGATATAGTCCTAGATCTATGCATCCAGAGGGTTAAAGTGCCGCTGTGAGTTTGACGTCCAATAGATAAATGCCGTTTATGCTCCTTATTTTACAGTAGGTAGTAATATCAATACATACTTATATTAATTCATTGGTGATTCAATGATAAAAAGCCCCGTGCTCTTATAATAGTCAATACATGGTAGTTCAGTGGTTATAAGCAATCAATAGTAATACTTTACCACTCGATGTCTAGCAGATCAGCGCTGGGGTATTCGCTGTAATACTTTACCACTCGATGGATAGAAAGTGAATAAAGATTGCGCTGGGTGTCTTCACTATAATACCACGGCTGGCCGATTCTACTGTTCTCTCAGTCACCGGCTATTCTGTAACCTCGGCGGGCCTTAGCATGCTGGTTTGGCGCGCGATCCAGAGAGTGCGCCTTAATTCCGGTAGCGTGCCGTGTGGCGTCCCACGGATACGCTAGGCGCTCGACAATCAATTCCCTTCGGATTGCTGAGTATCCTTTGTATGATTAGGTACTTAGTGATATTTTAGATACAAAGTTCGTGAATGAATAGCTATATATAGCAATATTCTTTCTTTAGGTGTCTTTCTCTCTCCAAGTTATTTCACTGCTTCCCCGAACGCGTTTCAGGGTTTACACCCCTTCCTCAGTGGTCAGCAGTGAAAGTGTCCAATCTAATATTTATAGCCCCTTTATTGGGGGTGGGAGCATCATTATCTTGTTAGTTCAAAAAGCTTGCAGTAAAAAACCTGGAAAGGAAGTGTATATATATTCTGATGGGGCATAGCATATTTCTAATTATACAGTATGACTACCATACATATATCAAATTATTACAGTATGTTAACATACATTATATCAAGATCTATAAAAATATATCAGATTATATGAAATAATAAATATATAGAAAGATCCATGTAGAATTCATATAAAACTCGTATAAAACCATATAGAAAATCCTATAAAAATACTATAAAAATTCATATAGGTAGGCACATATAAAATCCTAAGAAAACATTATTATACGCAGAACTATAAATATTCCATGGTACTACTGTCTTTCCTTAATATTCGCTTGTTGCATAATTATGGGTAAGTACTATTCATATAGGTATTATATTATTTGTTTAATCATTTCATGATTTTTCATAATAATTCATGATTGCTCATAATTCTTCTCTTTTATTCTGATTTTTCTAGGTTTTTCTAGAGGAGTATGGAGTGTGTGCCTAACAGGGAGAGGGGATCGTGGTGCTGGGATACAGCCTGACCACGATGCCCTGTCCCCGCAGGCCCACACCCGAAATCAACTGGTGTCACAGAAAACCGAAAGTTCAAAATCTGCGTTTCAGACCCTTTGGGACAAGTGTGTTGAACTCGATATTCCTGGACTCGGCTTGGACATACTCAGGTATGGTTAACCCCTCTCCATTGTCTGGAATTTCTAGGGCTGTAAATCTGAACCTGACGGGTCCTTGTTGTGATGTTCTTTGAAGTATTGTGAGAGGGTGTGCAATTCAAGCCCTTTCTGATATTCCTAATGTGTCAGTTATTCCTTGTCTTCAGTGTCCTTTTTGTTCTGCCGACGTACTGCTTATTACACGGGCATTGAGTATATAGATCACCTCAGTGGAATTGCAGGTAGCATTCCTTTAAATTCGAATTGTAAGAGTTAGTTGTTGATTTCACCTCAGATGTTTTTCTAGGGATTTGGTAATCCTACAGTTATTGAACGCTCCCACCTGGAAGCCCTTTGATTGTAGCCAGCTAGTATTAATTGGTGTTTTCCTCTTGATTTTGACAGACGGGGCTATTTTTAAGCCTAAATTGGATGCTTTGGTGTACGCTATTAGGGGGTCTTCTGGTAATAGTGCTCCAATAATGTTGTCACTTTTTAAATGGTGCCAATGCTGTCTTATTACTTTCTCTATTTTGCGGTGTTGTGCGTTATAAGGTAGAATAATTCTAATAGGTTCTTCTTTTTCTTTATCCGTCTGTTCTTCCATTTTAGGGATAAAAAAAAGTCACTCTATCTATTTCCCTAACTTTATTCAAAGAGGTATTAATAACTTTCTCAGGATATTTTTTATTAGAAAACTGTTCTATCAGGGCATTGGCTTCTTTTTCGAATTGGTTATTCTCCATACAATTTCTTTTTAATCTCTTAAACTGACTTGTAGGGATATTCATTAACCACCTAGGGAGGTGGCAGCTCGTGAATAGAATATAGCTGTTTTTCGCTACGGTTTTTTGATAAGTGCTGCTTATTAGTCTCTCGCCCTGTATATTTATGTCTAAATCTAAGAATTCTATTTTGTAAACGTTAAATTGTATGTATTATTATTTAAGTTTTCCAGGAAGGAATTTAATTCCTGTCTGGAATCTCTCCAAATAAAGATCACATCATCGATGTATCGCCGCCAGAGGACCAGACTCGCCCCCAGTTTGGGGAGTATAGTCTCCTTTTCCCATTGGGCCATAAAGATGTTAGCATAGCTAGGGGCGAATCTGGTACCCATGGCGGTCCCTTTCTGCTGGAGGTAAAAGTCATTTTCGTACCAGAAAAAAATTATGTTTAAGGATAAAGTCAATCCCTTGTATCACAAATTCGGTTTGTTTTTGACAAAGTGTGCCATTTTCCTGCAAATATTTTTTCACGGCTGAAGTTCCCTGGTTGTGATCAATTACCGTATATAAGGAGTTCACATCTAAAGTTCCTAAATGCCAATTTGGTTGAAACTGTATTTTTTCTAATGTTGCAAGGATATCTGTAGTATCATTAATATAGGCTGGTATTGTTTTTACTATTGGTTGAAGAATCTTATCAATGTACTGGGATAGGTTCGAGGTAATCGAACCTATCCCAGACACTATTGGTCTCCCGGGTGGTTTAGTTGGATTTTTATGAATCTTAGGCAAGCAGTAAAACACTGGCAATCTCTTCTGGGTATTTGTAATAAATCTAAATTCGCTGTCTAGTAATATCCCTTCCTTTAAACCATAATGGCAATAATCCAACAGATCCTTGTTAAAGTTATCTGTGAGATCACTCGATAGTTTCTTGTATGTTGTGATGTCCTGTAACTGCCTCATACATTCTTCCTTGTAATCGTCTGAATTCAATATTACAATTGCTCCACCCTTATCGGCAGGTCTAATTATTATGTTTTCTTCAGATTGGAGTTCTTTTATTGCCTGTCTTTCTTTTCTAGTCAGATTATTAAATTTATGATTTATTTTTAATTTCCGGATATCAGTTTCAACACACTTTCTGAACGCAGAGATCTCCTGACTAATTTCTTGTCTAGGGTACTTTTTTGATTACTCTTTCAAGTCAGTGTGTGTATACACTTTTTCTTGTTCCATTTCCCTAGTTATCGGATTTTTGAGAAAATGTTTCTTAAGACAAATTTTTCGTATAAACTTTTCTATACCTATGTATGTATGGAATTTATCTAATCCATTTGTTGGGGCAAATTTCAGGCCTTTGTTCAGTAATAGTGTCTGAGTGCTGGTGAGTGTTGTCCTACTCAAATTCACTATATTGTCAATGGTCCTGTGTGTCATCTTGCTTCTTCTTCCTTTTTCCTCTTCTTGTCTTTTTTCTATATGATGTGTTGTTTGGTATCCCCTGGTTCCGTGGTTCCCTTCCCAATGTGCTTGTTGCTGGTGATACGCGTGCCTGTTGTGGTATTCGTTCCTGTGATGTGGTGATCTCTCTATATTGGATTCCAGTCTGTGGTGTCTGTGTCTTAGGTTGTAGCTGTGAACAGGTGACTGTGTATTCCTGTAACTCCTCTCTGGAGTAGGTGACTGTCTTTGACGTGTTTTGACCCTGTGGTGAGGTGGGGTCTGATCTAAAAAATGTGGTTCTGTTAAAGGTTCATATCTATTCGTGACTGGTATATTGTATTGTGTTGGTATTGTCCTGACATCATTATGTCTATTTTCAAGTGTTTTCTGGCCTGTACTATTATTAGTATTCTGTGTGCTTTTTATTCTATTTTCAGTTTGCTTCCTCCATTGTAGTTTCTTTGCTTAAGAGATTAAAAAGAAATTGTATGGAGAATAACCAATTCGAAAAAGAAGCCAATGCCCTGATAGAACAGTTTTCTAATAAAAAATATCCTGAGAAAGTTATTAATACCTCTTTGAATAAAGTTAGGTAAATGGATAGAGTGACTTTTTTTTATCCCTAAAATAGAAGAACAGACGGATAAAGAAAAAGAAGAACCTATTAGAATTATTCTACCTTATAACGCACAACACCGCAAAATAGAGAAAGTAATAAGACAGCATTGGCACCATTTAAAAAGTGACAAAATTATTGGAGCACTATTACCAGAAGACCCCCTAATAGCGTACACCAAAGCATCCAATTTAGGCTTAAAAATAGCCCCGTCTGTCAAAATCAAGAGGAAAACACCAATTAATACTAGCTGGCTACAATCAAAGGGCTTCCACAGGTGTGGAGCGTGCAATAACTGTAGGATTACCAAATTCCCTAGAAAAACATCTGAGGTGAAATCAACAACTAGCTCTTACCAATTCGAAATTAAGGAATGCTTGACCTGCAATTCCACTGAGGTGATCTATATACTTCAATGCCCGTGTAATAAGCAGTACGTCGGCAGAACAAAAAGGACACTGAAGACAAGGATAACTGAACACATTAGGAATATCATAAAGGGCTATGAATTGGACACCCTCTCACAATACTTCAAAGAACATCACAACAAGGACCCGTCAGGTCTCAGATTTACAGCCCTAGAAAGAATTCCAAGACAATGGAGAGGGGTTAACCATACCTTGAGTATGTCCAGAGCCGAGTCCAGGAGAATATTCGAGTTCAACACACTTGTCCCAAAGGGTCTGAACGCAGATTTTGAACTATTCGGTTTTCTGTGACACCAGTTGATTTCGGGTGTGGGCCCTGCGGGGACAGGGGCATCGTGGTCAGGCTGTATCCCAGCACCACGATCCCCTCTCCCTGTTAGGCACACACTCCATACTCCTCTAGAAAAACCTAGACAAATCAGAATAAAAGAGAAGAATTATGAACAATCATGAATTATTATGAAAAATCATGAAATGATTAAACAAATAATATATACCTATATGAATAGTACTTACCCATAATTATGCAACAAGCACGAATATTAAGGAAAGACAGTAGTACCATGGAATATTATAGTTCTGCGTATAATAATGTTTTCTTAAGGATTTTATACATGTGCCTACATATATGAATTTTTATAGTATTTTTATAGGATTTTCTATATGGTTTTATACGAGTTTTATATGAATTAGATATGAGTTTTATATGAATTCTACATGGATCTTTCTATATATTTATTATTTCATATAATCTGATATATTTTTATAGATCTTGATATATGTATGTTAACATACTGTATAATTTGATATATGTATGGTAGCATACTGTATAATTAGAAATATGCTATGCCCCCATCAAGAATATATATACACTCCTTTCCAGGTTTTTTCACTGCAAGCTTTTGAAACTAATCAAGGATTAATTGATGCTCCCACCCCCAATAAAGGGGCTATAAATATTAGATTGGACACTTTCACTGCTGACCACTGAGGAAGGGGTGTAAACTCTGAAACGCGTATGGGGAAGCAGTGAAATAACTTGGAGAGAGAAAGACACCTAAAGAAAGAATATTGCTATATTATAGCTATTCATTCACGGAACTTTGTATCTAAAATATACACTAAGTACCTAATCATACAAAGGATACTCAGCGATCCGAAGGGAATTGATTGCCTAGAGCGCCTAGCGTATCACGTGGGACGCCACACGGCACGCTACCCGGAATTAAGGCGCACTCTCTGGATCGCGCGCCAAACCAGCATGCTACAGGCCCGCCGAGGTTACAGAATAGCCGGTGACTGAGAGAACAGTAGAATCGGCAAGCCGTGGTATTATAGTGAAGACCCCAGCGCAGATCTTCTATTCACTTTCTATCCATCGAGTGGTAAAGTATTACAGCGAATACCCCAGCGCTGATCTGCTAGACATCGAGTGGTAAAGTATTATTATTGATTGCTTATAACCACTGAACTACCAATGTATTGACTATTATATTAGAGCACGGGGCTTTATTATCATTGAATCACCAATGAATTAATATAAGTATGTATTGATATTGACTACCATACTGGTAAAATACAGGAGCATAACGGCACTTTATCTATTGGACGTCAAAACTTACAGCGGCACTTTAACCCTCTGGATGCCATAATCTAGGACTATAATCCAGGACTGTATGCCAAATTGATTAATATTCCCAAGATTATAACAGCGACCGCTGGCTCATCCACACCAGTCTACTGCAAGTGAACTATCTTCTTTAATACCCCAAGTGAACCATTATTTCTACAACTCTTGACTTCTGGGGCGTTCAATTTTCAATTTTTAATTTTAATTTTTATTTTTATTCTTACTTTTTATTTTTATTGTCATTTGTATTTATATTTATATCCAGCGCAGGATTGTCTATATTAATTCTATTAAAGTATATGTTTATATTAATAACACTAAATCCCTTTTAGAGTGTGCATCACAGTTAAAGGGAACCTGTCATCTCCGAAACACCCCCTGAACCAGAGTAAGCGTTGTATAGTGTAAGTGATGCTGAATCCGAATATGTAAGTTTTATCTTCATGCTCACTTCCATTCTGACGCTGTGCTCACACAAACCAGCAGTAAAATACATTGAGAGGACTCTTCTTTGAGTCCTCTCCATTATGTGAGTGAGCACTGGAGTCCACTGAGTGCATTTTACTGCAGGTTTGTGGGAGCACAGCGTCGGAATGGAAGTGAGTATGAAGATAAAACTTGCATAATCGGATTCAGCATCACTTACACTATACACCGCTTACTCAGGTTCAGGGGGTGTTTTGGAGATGACAGGTTCCCTTTAAGTTTACCTACATTCAGAGTTAATCCGTTCTGTTAGCCATACAGTTGTTACACACCTTGGCCAACAGTTGTCTGGAACAGGCAGTATCCAGCACAAGAAGCAGCAGTAGAAGGGGGCGAGGGGGGGGGGCAGAGTTGCCATTGTCATCCATCGGTCGTGTTTTGACCAACAATCCAGCTGTTGGAATAATTGACTCATTCTTCACATCATCTCAGGTGACAACAGATACACACAGTCAGGAATCAGTGGGTTCCTCTGACACCACACTTAGTTGATATGGCCCAGGAACTGCAGCTATGCCCTCTCCTGCCCTGACCTTACCTCTTTTGCTGCTCCTTATGCTTGCCAAGTAATGTTTGTCACCGACTCTGCTCCTGTTTCAGCAACAATAAGCTTTGTGAGGACAGTCAGCAGTTACAGGCCAGCACAGACTCGAAGGAGTGGTTCACTCAATTCCTTTAGGCATGCAACTACCAGTCATGACGGTCGGGTGGGAGCACATGTTAAGAGAGGTCACAGATGTGCTCAGGAGACAGGTGAGGGTGACACGAAAACGTACATAGATGATGATATGGCTGATCACACATTTAAGCCGTCACATCCTCCAATGACTTGATGAAAAAATCCCATGGTGAAGAGTATGACATTTAACCCTGACCACTGCCGCTGCCTCTATGAACCTGTGCACTGCTAGTTGATTACGTACAGGTAGACTCCTGAGTAGCACGGGCACGTTTGGCTTCAGATCTCACACTGCTGCCTCCCTACTGGCTCACAGCCACCCTGTTGGCTCAGCCACGAGCTGTCTTCCTGCTGCTGTCTCACACGCATGTTGTCACCCTCAGCCCCTGATGACGAAGCCCCCTCTTTACCTGGCTCCCACGTGCAATTGGTTACATCATCATGCATTACTGGCTGCTCCTCACTTATACAACCTCCCAATTCCCCCACCATACACTTGATGGGAAATAAATGCCCAAACACTAATTAATAAAAACCAATAAAGTTTATTGTTAACTCTATAAGACAATATACAATTATAGACAATCACACTGGGGATAGCCAAATGGGGCAACAATCACCCCACCAGATGTTGAGCCCAAGGTGCCAGCCCACAGAGTGTGCACTATACTATCAATGATTAACAGTATAAATACTGACCCACACAACCACCTACATTACCCCCCAATAATCAAGGGCCTGCATATCAAGTACAGGCGTGACTGTGTGGTGATAGATTCTTCTATCAGACACCACTATAGGCATTAAGCATAGCTAATAGGCCTTGTGAGTATCAACATATCTCCAAAATCCCTTAGTCCAGAGATATCCCATGTGCCTTGCCACGTAGAGCATTATCTCATCACCCTCATTGGTGGCACTACATAATCAGTGGTCATATCTGCACATGTATATCTCCGGAAAAGAGCATCAAACACTGAAGGCACATGGAGTAGAAGAAAACTATAAGATTAATACCAAATACCCAGACTACACCATAGCCGATGACTAATAGCCAAAAGTTTGATGCTCACCCATATAGTGGAATAGCGCAACACACCGTGGAACTGGTCACCTTGCTGCAACCTCGACACGCGTTTCACCTCACTAGGCTTCGTCAGGAGGTAAGGTGGCATTAACCGGAGGCTTCTTAAATAGACCTAATGGCGCCGGAAATCTACATCAGGTGAGTCTTATTGCGGCGCATCCAACCAGGTAATGCGCAACGCGTCATCAAACAGGCGCTGGTTCAGGCATCGGGGGAGGGAGCGACCCGCCATACACGCGGGGCATTCCCTCCCCTAAGGCCCGATCAGTCGCGCCTCCCGATGACCCGGCACGCAGCGCACCACGGTGATGCGCTCCGTCACCATACTCCCGGACATAAATTTCTTTATTCTTTATTTCTAATATATCTAGGTATTTTATTGTAATTCTATCTATTGAGCATATACTTTTTGCATTTATTGTTGCACTTATTTTTCAATGAATGATGTATTGAGGCACCATGCACTTTATCTTAAAGTTTGGGTAACATATGGGTGTATAATGTATATCATAAGTGGTATTTGAGGGTTTGGATGGCACTATGGCTACACGTTTGCTGCCCAGCATGCACTGTTATCGGGTGTTTGTTAGTATTTATGAAGAAAGAGATTACGATCTATGCATACCTCTTATGTTTCTGAAGGCCGTTGCGTCTTTGGTATCCATGGAAACGGGGGCGTGGCTGGTACGCGCCCTCTATGTCCGGGAGTATGGTGACGGAGCGCATCACCGTGGTGCGCTGCGTGCCGGGTCATCGGGAGGCGCGACTGATCGGGCCTTAGGGGAGGGAATGCCCCGCGTGTATGGCGGGTCGCTCCCTCCCCCGATGCCTGAACCAGCGCCTGTTTGATGACGCGTTGCGCATCACCTGGTTGGATGCGCCGCAATAAGACTCACCTGATGTAGATTTCCGGCGCCATTAGGTCTATTTAAGAAGCCTCCGGTTAATGCCACCTTACCTCCTGACGAAGCCTAGTGAGGTGAAACGCGCGTCGAGGTTGCAGCAAGGTGACCAGTTCCACGGTGTGTTGCGCTATTCCACTATATGGGTGAGCATCAAACTTTTGGCTATTAGTCATCGGCTATGGTGTAGTCTGGGTATTTGTATTAATCTTATAGTTTTCTTCTACTCCATGTGCCTTCAGTGTTTGATGCTCTTTTCCGGAGATATACATGTGCAGATATGACCACTGATTATGTAGTGCCACCAATGAGGGTGATGAGATAATGCTCTACGTGGCAAGGCACATGGGATATCTCTGGACTAAGGGGTTTGGAGATATGTGATACTCACACAGGCCTATTAGCTATGCTTAATGCCTATAGTGGTGTCTGATAGAAGAATCTATCACCACACAGTCACGCCTGTACTTGATATGCAGGCCCTTGATTATTGGGGGGTAATGTAGGTGGTTGTGTGGGTCAGTATTTATACTGTTAATCATTGATAGTATAGTGCACACTCTGTGGGCTGGCACCTTGGGCTCAACATCTGGTGGGGTGATTGTTGCCCCGTTTGGCTATCCCCAGTGTGATTGTCTATAATTGTATATTGTCTTATAGAGTTAACAATAAACTTTATTGGTTTTTATTAATTAGTGTTTGGGCATTTATTTCCCATCAAGTGTATGGTGGGGGAATTGGGAGGTTGTATATCTATGTTATATGCCCGCAAATTATTAGATGAGGTTCTTTGGTGTTGTAGTATTGCTCCTCACTTATGTCACCCTCAGCAGTCTCATGGCAGTGTCCCTGACACCTGCTTCTGACTCTTATTGTTGCTACTTGCAGGCCTACAGAAGGAAGCATTGGCCCTTTCCTCCAAATCTGGGCTGGGTCATAGCTGCTGACTGCCCTCAATAAGCTCATCCTTGCTGAAAAGCGGAGCAGAGCCGTCAGCTTGTTCCTAGGCCATGCTAACTAACCGACTACTACTCCTGGCTGTGGGTATCTGATGTCAGTCGTGATGATCTTGAAGACCAAGTCAACCATTCAAGGACAGCTGAATTGCTGGTCAAAGTACTGCTGGATGACAGTTGCAGCTGTGGTCTGTTGCTGCGGCTGTTGCTGGCACACCCTCTTTCTACTTCTACTTTTATCAGCTCCAGCAGCATTTTTGCCACTGCCCGTTTCCACTGTACAGTAACAGTAATTGAATATGTAAAGTATGTTATTCCATGTCAATGTGAACACCCAAATAACAGTAGTATTAGGCAGCTTATTCCCCTCATTTTTAGAATCAAGACCTAATGGGATTGTTTATCTATTACATAAGGTGGGTGCCCCAATAACAGTAGTATTAGACAGCTTATTCACCCCAATTTGAGAATCAAGGCCTAATGGAATTGCTGATCTATTAAGCAAGGAGGGCACCACAATAAGTTAAATTACACAGCTAATTCAACCCAATTTGAGAATAAAAGCCTTAATGGAATCACTTATCCATACAACAGGGGGACACCCCGAAAACTGTTAAATTACACAGCTTATTCACCCCAATTTGAGAATCAAGGCCTAATGGAATTATTTATCTATAAAATAATAACATCTATAATATAATAATAATCTTTATTTATACAGCACCAATATATTCTGCAGCGCTTTACAATTCAGGGGTTCAAACAGGCATACCAACTAACAAGTCAATAATTACAACAAGAGGAATGAGAAGCCTGCTCACAAGAGCTTACAATCTATGGAATTACTTACTAATTACGTACTTTCCACCAGTTTTCTGAAGGTAACGAGGCTTCCCTCTTTTTCCATTTCTGAATAAACCTCACCTGTTTTTTGGTTCCTTTAATTGTCCCTTTGTTTTGTATCTATAACCTGAAAGTGTCACTTGTCCCACCAGGCACCATGTCAGGTGAATGTTAATACTATGGCTCTGAAAATTTAGAATGTGTTGTCAACATTGTTGGCTTTTTGTTTTTTGAAGGCAAGACCTAGTCAACAAACTGGTATCTACAGGCAGAATACGTGCAACTAAAACTTACTCCACCGCAATGCCCAACGAAAAATATTATTATGAATACCAACCATCAATCAGAATTAGAATTAGAAACAGAAAAAGAAAAAATTAAAATAAAAAAGAGAAAAATGCAAGGTTGTAGGAGACAATCAGAGTGTCTTACACAAATTTTCAAGCCATTTGGAGCACTTTTGATTTGGAAAGAAGCAATTCAGAATCAGAATTAATTGGTTGAGCGAATCAAACCCACATCAATGTTTGAGTGATTTACTCATCTCTAGTCATGATATATTATATAATGGTATGCTATTATGTGTGAATCAACCATGTAAGAATTGTCCCTTGCAGGCAGTGAATGGCTCCAAACCAGTTTGAAGGAGGGATGTCTTTTGCAGGTCTTTTGGGTCCCATTATTGTATCACGACCCCCATACACCATCGGTACCTCTGGTACTCTAATAGATCAGTCCTAACCTGCCATGATGTTATTTATCATTAATTATCTATATGAAGGAAGTGGAGGAACTGAAAATGTAATCTTACCCAACAATAGCCTTGTAGCTCCAGGACATGCAGAGCAGAAACATCAATGTGGACTAGAAGTTTAAATGTCAGCAAAATACCCTCACTCTCTCAAAAAATTTGCCTTAGATATATTTTTAGTCAAGTATATAATAGTGGTTAAAAATGCCAGTCGTGACAAGTTTATCATATTTTGTAAAATAATGCCACACCTACTTGTTTTGACAAAAATGCCATAATTTCCCAGCAATATTTAGAATCAAGGAAGTAACTGTAAAATTCTGCTTCATTTGCATTGGCCTTAATGCTAAACATTGAGACGTCATTCAGTAGACAACTCATGTAATAGCCAATCTGAAAATACTTTAGATTACTTGGGTGTAGAGAAGAATCTTTGAAGAACCTGAGTTCTAAGCCTGTCCTCAAGTTCAGGACTCACTTAATCTTCTACCTAGCCCCGATACAAATACAAGCACTAGAGGTTTCCTGAAATTCCAAGTGCAATGGTTGAGGATTTGCTTGTTGGTGGTTAGGATTCCACAGAAGTTTCTGAAGATGATATCGGATTCTTTAACAATTAGTTAAAGTTTGTTCATTTTCACAGGTAAGTACCACTTTGCTACCCAGTATCTTGATATTTGATATGTACAAATTTCTGAAATTTATTTTTGTCAAATTCATCTGAATCGTCAATAGATTTAATTTTATTGTAAATAGATTCTCCCCAAATCGAAAGTGCTTGAAATGCCTGGAAAATTTATCTTATTCTCTCTCTCTCAGAAAAAAAATTCTAGCCTAATGAATGTGAAAAACTTCTGATTCTATTAAATTAGAATTTTTATAAAAATGAATTGATTCACACATATCTATTTGATATGTTAACATAAAACAACATCATGTTTTTCCACTGATTGGAATCTACAGTAATCCAGCATTGGTATCTAATCAACTGTTTTAACCAATACTGAGACATAATACTAAATCAGAAGCTACAACAGTCAAACCACTTTGTGCATTTTTTTTTTTAAGTACAGAATATCGATAATTTCCAATTCCTTTGAGGCAATCATTGTAGAAAGTGACTAGATTTGCCATGAAATTTTGCCATGAAAGTTAGAACTAGCTTCTGATGACATTTGGTGACAAACTGTCCCTTATTAAAAAAGAGTATGTAAGAAACAGGAATAACAATATCTCGGCAAGTAAAAAAGAAACAAGGGCCAGACTTACTAACGTGTCTGCAACAAAAATGTGTCACAAATTGGTGCAGTTTAGGGTTTTTACACTTTTTTTCCAACATGCTTGACAAGCGATGGGGGCTTAGTAAAAAGAGGCGGCACTTCACAGGAAAGAAGACTGGGCCTAAGACGCACTAGTTTATGCCAAATTTGTGCCACAATTCTGAAGTATAAATCTGTTGCAAAGTAAGCCAAATAATTGTTGGTATACAGTCAGAGAAAAGTGTGTATCTCTGCATTACATTCATCACCTAGCCTGAGCCCCTGTGAAAAATCTGGTGCAGGGCTGGGTTCATATCACTGTTTCATTTACCATTCTTCTGATCCGTCAGAAAAACAGAAAAAAAAATGGATCCTGTATTTTAAGAATCTGTTATGCTCAGTTATGCACATTTTGCATCCCTTTTAGCCATTTCTGTATGAGTACTTCATGTACTCAGATGGAAATGGCTAAAACATAAAGGCTGCTTAAAATACAGGATCTGTTTCCTTTTTTTTGTTGTTGTTGTTGTCTTCTTCTTCGACAATTATGTGAACCTACCATAAGGGTTAAAGGAGGGCTACCTGGAAATTTCCCAGGTTTAGACCCAAGTCAAATGTGTTGCAAATATATTGGGTCCACACCCGCTAAATATATAAAACTATCACATTAAAAATAATATGGTAGTAAAAGGTGGTTGTTTTATTAAAATGTCAGAAATGCCATAAAGGAGTTGTCATACCACCCTATTAGGGCACATGGATGTCTTACAGGGAATCCCAGATGATAAGATATTTGCTAAAAGGCAATTGACAAACCACCTAATAGTAATAAGTAATTACTATTACTAAGTAATAGTAGTAGTCATCATCTAAGTATCAACAGATGTACCATAACAATGGGATTTGGAATTGTGGCCTGTAAGGCTGATTAACATGTGTAAGCATCGTCATCTTGAAAGTGAAGCTCGATTGCTTTGTTTTTGCGGCAGGGGATGCTGTTGCACAGTGATTCTTCTCTGCAGCCATGAATCTCTGGGGATTTTTGTGCTTTCTTTGTGCATTTGCAGCAACAGGTAAGAGCATTTTCCTGCTATAAAGTACTAATTCTATTATTTGATATGTATTATGTTACTATATTTTATATCTTTTTTATAGCAAATGAAAAAATGCAAGCATCTTAAAGGGGCTGTCTGGACATTCATTTTTTTTTCCTTTAAAATCTCAGAATGGTGTAAAAATTATAAAATATGTAAAACTCTTCCTACAGATCCCACATCACTCATGTAATGAAATTTCCAGTTCTCCATTGATCTCTACAATGGTATTAGGCATTTAATTGACACTAGAGATGAGCAAATCAATTATTAATGAATCAAATTTGTCCTGAATTCCCAAAACCTCGGTTTCCAGATTAGAATAAAATGGCTTCTGTAATTTTAGAAACTGGAAGACCGCAAAGCAGAGCAGGGAAGATGAAGAAAGAGGATTACATGACCGTGAGTGGTGCCTAAGCAGTAGGCATGCCTATAATGCCATATAGTCATCCTCAGGCCAAAAACTAAGACTTTTTCAAAAATTCGATTTGGACAGTTCGCCGAATTTCCCAAAAACTTGTAGTATCAGACCACAATTTCACACCAATTCCACAATTAAGGATTAACAAATATACTTATGTATAGTAGAACCTGAGTACCCTAAAATCTGAAGTATCCATCCACAATTTCACCTCAATTATACAATCAAAGATTAACGGATTGAATTATAACCGCAGTTTCCCCCCAAACAAAATCAGGGATTATTGGAATTACTGTTGATCAAAGAATGCAAAAAAACTGTAGTAATAGATCACTTTGTATCCACAATTAGTGCAGCAAGGTGTCATGGAATAGCTCCTATTACCCAGGCTTTACACTCTCCTATTGGTCCCTGCTCTCTCCCTATAGTGTGGATAATGCCTCCGTATTACACTATGAATAATCTGTCTTTCCCATGCTCAATGCATGTGGTAATAAATAGTAATAAATAAAGAGGAAATACAGACCTGTGCTGTCCACCACCCCAACGTACATTTCGCCACAATGGCTTCCTCAGGGGATATGCCCATATCCCCTGAGGAAGCCATTGTGGCGAAACGTCCGTTGGGGTGGTGGACAGCACTGTTCTGTATTTCCTCTTTATTTATTACTATTTATTACCACTTGCATTGAGCATATTCTTGTGTTGATATTACCTTGGTTTGTATGTTACAATAGTATTGAGATGGTATATATGCAGTATCAGGTCTATTGATTGTTGCACTATGCACTTTATATTGTGACCTGGATAGTCTATATCTCATTTACATCCCAATGTCATCAACACAATGATTAATATTATGACTATGTAGGATTTCTCCAGTCTTGTCCTGTCTCTTTTGTGCTTCCCTACCACTGGTATGTAGTGTTATTTTTATGTGATTTCTATTATACATTTTTATATGCGGTTATAATAAAATTACTGTTTTTAATGTGGCCAGCGTGTTAGTGTTTCTTAGTGATTGTTTTGGATTCAACATCATTGGATTGGGCAAATGAACATCCATGGGTCGATGATTGCCTACAGGTCCTCCCTAATGTAGGTGGTTACCATAGATGTTCAAATGTAGCCAGCTGCTACCAAAATCTGTTGGTGCTGGACAAAAAAAAATCAATGTTTATGGGTATGTTCCTTCTTTTTGTTCTGTTTCAGGTGATTGCTTGAAGTGTATAACTTGCAGTGCATTCTCTCCAAATTCATGTCCAAAAGCTAGTGTTGAAAATTGTCCCAATGGCCATGTGTGCGCATCTCAGTATACAACAACTATGACAAGTAAGTCACAGGATAGATATTGATATAGTAGAGAATTGTTTGCTCGGGTCCAATACAACAGAATACCCCATTTATAAAATGTATTGTGACCCTTGGTTTCCCAAAAACTCCTCTTGTTTTTTTGGGAAAATTTTGTCAAGTGGTGACTCTTGTGTACTGGTCCCATGTATAACCAAAATACTTTGTCTAAAGATATTACAGTACATTGTCATACAGTGGTATGAACATTTAACTGTATTATTGGCTGAGAAGTGTTTTGGTCTGGTGAGGCCCAAAATGTTTGAACCTTAAAGAAGCCAAAATATTTACATTTACTTCTCATGTATTTCCATGTCATTTAGATTTAGCCATCTTCCAGTATTTTAAAAGATTCTGTGCTCCACAAAGTGAATGCAAATGTGACTGGGACATTCACCCACTCCAATACTTCAGAGAGAATAGCGACGGCATGCTGCTTCAATGACTTGTGTACTCCGGCAAAACCCAAAGGTAAAAAACACAGAAACTCCGCTCATTAAATGGGATCCAAGCAGTTGCTTCTATTGATAATGTGAACCATTACTAATGTTATATATACTGTGTTACGTCTAGGCTAGGACTTTGATTACATTAGATTCAACTTTATTGTCAATCAGTGAGTACAAGTACAATGCCAATAAAGCACAGCGTCAATTACACTAACATACAATGTATTATATATACAAATACTGTAAATATATAAATAAATAGAAAATATTAAATCTAAAAATTAATCTATGAGTTTAACTCTTAGGATATCTGAGGTTTTTTTTTTTCATTTTTGGTTTTTCATTTTTCTTCCCTGCCTTCCTGGAGCAGTAACTTTTTCTACTTTGTTTTTTATAGAATATTACTATACTCACATACCAAACAGAAATGTATTAGTCAAAATACTCTTAACGGTGTTACGTTAAAAACCAACCGTTTTTCACTACATAATTTGACCTTCTTCAAAGATCTAAAAAAATAAAGCCTCTGCTGTGCCTTACTAAATAAGGATTATCTTCGATTAATCGGACCACTTAATATCTTCTGCGATATGCATGCCTAGAAACTTAAAGGGGTTTTCCCATGACTAATGTAAAAAATTAAAATCAAACATCATATAGGACTTGACAACCTCTTGCTAACAAAGCTAGAACCAGCCCTGCACCTCACATGGATCCAGAGATCTCCACATTCATTGTCTGCTAGATTTATATTAAGCTGACAGGTCAATGGGAGTGTCTTTTCCACTGCAGCTAAAGAGGCGTGCCCATGCTCTTCCTATCACAGCTCAGGAGGCAGCTGAAGGATGAAACTGAGCATGTGTGGCCATCTCAATGAGCAGGTCAAAGAAATAAGAAATAAAACTAACAGCAGGTGGCACTAAACAGGTACATTTCTTTGAATAGCTTAGTGACTGTGATACATTTTTAATTACATGCAATTACAAAAGTATTCAGATCCAGGTGCCTGATCTCCACAATTAACTCTTTGTTTTTTGTGACATTTAGAGTCAGATTATTAAGAAGAGACCAGTCTGCCATTTCTTACACCTCCTCTCTATATGTCCTCTTTTCAGCCCTATTAATGTGGTTTCATCCGCAAACTAAATTACAATATTCTGGTCACACCACAATTATAGTTATTCATGGAGTACAGGAGTGGACTCAATATGCAACCCTGAGAAACCCCAACATTTAAAGTGATAGATTCTGAAATAGATTTGGCTATCCTAACCACCATACACATTCTGCTTCTCCAAATGGGTCAGTACAACATGCACCACCATAGAGATTGCATCCCCAATAGATCTGCTTGTATGCAAATTGATAAGGGTCTAAAGTTGCCAGAAAACAGGATTTCAAATAGGACAGAACTAGTCTTACAAATCATTTAGCAAGTACAAATCTCAAGGCCACAGGACAAAAGTCATCAGGATTTAACGTCACTCTCATCTTAGGCACAGTCAAAGCAGGCTGGGACTACCGCCTGAGCCATAAACACATAAAAAATGTTGGCAAAGACTCCTGTCAATTGCCTGGCACAATTTTTCAAAACCTGCCCTGGTAACCCATCTGGTCCTGCTACCTTTCACTCATTCACCCTCCTCAGGGCCCTAAAAATATCCTCAGTAGAAAAAATTAGGGATTTCTCCCCAGGATCCCCATTTACCCTGAACACCTCCTCCTTCTCCTACCTATCAAATTGTGCATAACATTGATTTAACTCCTCCGGAGATATAACCTGAATGCTGACACTCCTATTACTATTCAAACCAAATTTAATTATAACCTGGCGTCTCTGCCTCATGTGCCATTGATTACCAGAACCAACGTGCTCCAGAATTTGCTGCCTATAGGTATATTTCACCCCTTGCTGCACCATAAACCTCTCTATCCCCTGATCTAAAAACCCTGTCCCTCTCCTTAAAGGGGTGATCCCACGAATAACGTAAAAAATGAAAATCAGACATCATATAGTACATGACAACCTCTTTCTAACAAAGCTAGAACCAGCCCTGTACCTCACATGGATCCAGAGATCTCCCCATTCATTGCTCTGCTAGATTTATATCAAGCTGACAGCTCAAGGGGAGTGTCTTTTCTGCTGCAGCTCAGGGGGCGTGTCTCAGCTCTCCCTATCACAGCTCAGGAGGCAGCTGAAAGATGAAACTGAGCATGTGCGGCCTTCTCAATGAGCAGGTCAAAGAAATAAGAAATTAAGTGGCACTATACAGAAACATTTTATTGAATAACTCAGTAGCTATACAGAATTTTTTATTACATGCAATTACAAAAGTATTCAGATCCAGGTGCTGGTTTGAAAATTGTAGAATATTTTTCGTGGGACAACCCCTTTAAGTAGTAGGAGAACCTAATCATTCATCTAGGGTTTCTGATTGGGAAAAACTTGTAATCCTCTTATACTGCATCACACCTTCCACCAAACCAGTGTAAACCTCCACCTCAGTATGGGAGTCAACAAGGGGTCACCTGGTCAGCAAACTTATCCCAATCAGTGTCCCGGAATTGGCCCTGTAACACTTCATCAGCATCCTTAGATCAGATCTTAATAGATCTAATTGATGGTTTCACCCTTTTAGGGTACATTCACACGTCCGTGTGTGTTTTGCGGTCCGCAAATTGCGGATCCACAAAACACGGACATTGGCCATGTGCGTTCCACATTTTGCAGACTGCACTGACTGGCTCTATAATAGAAATGCCTTTTTTTGTCCATGGATTCGGACAAGAATAAGACATTTTTGTGGGGCCGCGGAACGGAAATGAATGCGGACACCTTCTGCGGACGTGTGAATGAAGCCTTACTCACTGACAAATATGTCAGAAACAGGAATACAGACAAATGGTCCAACTGTCCCAAGTGCGGTAGAACTACAGCCTTATAGGCATCAGCCACACTTGTATACACATGGTCCAAATTGTTTTGCCCCCTAGTGTTACATAACACATTCCGATGGAAATATGGGACTCCAGTTCTTAAATTACCATGGTTAAAGTTAAAATAAAATAATTCCATGGCAATCCCAAAAATGTGCTTCAAAAGGTGGTGTTCATCGGTGCTCGCGGCATCTGATGTTACAATTGTAGGCTTTCAGGGGTTAATCCGGTTAAAAAAACACCTTATCCTTTTGCTCACAGAGAGGTTGTCGCGGCTCTCTTGATTGGAAACACAGCTCAAAAATCTTGTGCGATGATGTTATGACATCAATACGGTGGCTAGGCGTGGTAACTTCATCAATGATGATGTCACTATGCCCGGCCAGCGCGCTGGTGTGATGATGTCACGCGTCACCCAGCACTAGATTTCACATGGTATATTCAATTAAGATGGCCACGACAGCCACTCTCGAGCAACTGGATTAGGTATGTTTTTTTTTTTTTTTTGTGCCGCCATTTCAGGAAAAATTGATTTGTTACCATGAAATGTGAGGAAATTTGACTTCGGGGCAAATTGAATTTTTCTTAAAATTTATATTGGAGTCAATTCATTTGGCTTTGATTCGCTCAACACTTGTTAAAGTCGCCGGCCACTATAAAGGCACCATCTGGACGTTTTGTCTTTAAATTGCCAATCGTAGTACAGAGGTCCTTAATAGACAACCTATCATTCACATCTGGCGGAATATACACCACAACCACAATTATACATGTGAACTCCTGTGGTAAATAGAAAGTAGAGTGCATTACACAGGGATTCAAAGATTGTGAGTGGTGGAATCCTTGCGTCGTGTTCAGCCTCTGAATGACCTATGCTACAGTAGACATTACACAGTGTATGTTTTCTTGGAGTGCTTCATTAAAAAACAATGCTGTACTTATAATCTACACCGCTCACGTACTCATGTCTACTAACACACATTTACTATATTTTTTTTTCAGTGCCAACTGTGAATTCAGAGCCCAATGGAGTGATATGCCCCATGAGTACTTCGGCAGGTGATTCATGTGGTGCTAATCATATTCAGAAATGCACTGGAGATGAGACTATGTGTCTCCGTGAATCGATAAGAAAAACTATAGGTAATGCTAATACAGAGATGACAATAAATGTGAACAGAAAAATCAATTTCATATCTCAATCTATCTGAAGTACCTCAGACTAGGGGTACTACAAATGGTTTGTAATGTAATGTTCATGTTAGGTCACACTTCATGCTATACCCTTTGTTCACCCGTAGATGTGGTATGGTTGGCAGTGGTTGGCAACAGGAATGGGACTTACCATCCCATTTCTCCCCTCCTAGGAGGCATGTCCAACTTCCTGCCAAGGGAGGGGCATTTATAGTTAAAGGATAGTGTGGAAGAGACCGAGGGAGCATGAGATCCAGTTCATGCTCCTCTGGACTTTGAGGACCACATATGCAACTTGCCAGCTACCATACTTCACTTTCTGGAAGGAGAAATTGCACCTTGTTAAATATTTTGTTAGCATTCTATTAATATTTTTTCATGAAATTGAAGTCCTTAACCAATGTAAAGCTAAAGCAAGAATATACATATTTGTACTGTATCTATATATCACTCAATCAATCAATCAATCTACATGTATCTATCTATCCATCTCCAAAAAAACTTGGCAAACCTTAATTCATTGTTGTCTGAACACTTTGATCATATATGAATAGTGCACTGGAAATACAATAAATTCACTTTATTTATTTTTTACAGGTGCATATACTGCATTGCTGATAATTCGGGGCTGTGCTTCCAGTGGTTACTGCAATAAAAATAATATGACCTCCAACACTGGTGATGTCTATATGGAGACCACCTACAAGTGTACCAGTGGAACACGTTCTGAAGATATTTCAATTTATACTTCTGCTACTTCTACTACTACTTCTGCTACAACTTCTAATACTATTACTCCAGCTTCTAATACTTCTGCTACTTCTACTACTACTTCTGCTACAACTTCTAATACTATTACTCCAGCTTCTAATACTTCTGCTACTTCTACTGCTACTTCTGCTACAACTTCTAATACTATTGTTCCAACTTCTACTACCTCTGCTACTTCTACTGTTACTTCTGCTACAACTTCTAATACTATTATTCCAACTTCTAATACTTCTGCTACTTCTACTTTTACTTCTGCTACAACTTCTAATACTATTGTTCCAACTTCTAATACTTCTGCTACTTCTACTTTTACTTCTGTTACAACTTCTAATACTATTATTCCAACTTCTAATACTTCTGCTACTTCTACTTCTGCTACAACTTCTAATACTATTATTCCAACTTCTAATACTTCTGCTACTTCTACTTTTACTTCTGTTACAACTTCTAATACTATTGTTCCGACTTCTACTACTTCTGCTACAACGTCTAATACTATTGTTCCGACTTCTACTACTTCTGCTACAACGTCTAATACTATTGTTCCAACTTCTACTACCTCTGCTACTTCTACTACTACTTCTGCTACAACTTCTAATACTATTGTTCCAACTTCTACTACCTCTGCTACTTCTTCTACTACTACTTCTGCTACAACTTCTAATACTATTGTTCCAACTTCTACTACGTCTGCTACTTCTTCTACTACTACTTCTGCTACGTCTAATACTATTGTTCCGACTTCTACTACTTCTGCTATTTCTTCTACTACTACTTCTGCTACAACTTCTAATACTTCTGTAATTATTCTGACTTCTGATACTTTTGCTCCTTCTTCTACTACTACTTCTGCTATAACTTCTAAGACTATTGTTCTGACTTCTACTACCTCTGCTACTTCCTCTTCTACTAGTTCTGCTATAACTTCTAATACTATTGTTCCAACTTCTAATACTTCTGCTACTTCTTCTACTACTATTTTTGCTACAACTTCTAATACTATTGTTCCAACTTCTAATACTTCGGCTACTTCTACTACTACTTCTGCTACAACTTCTAATTCAATTGTTCCAATTTCTAATACCTCTGCTACCTCTTCTACTACTACTTCTGTTACAACTTCTAATACTATTATTCCAACTTCTAATACTTCTGGTACTCCTTCTACTACTACAACTTCTAATACTATTGCGACTTCTAATACTTCTACTATTTATTTTACTGCTACTTCTGCTATAACATCTAATACTATTGTTCCAACTTCTAATACTTCTGCTACTTCTTCTACTACTACTTATGCTACAACTTCTAATACTAATATTATTACTTCTTCTACTTCTACTACTACTTCTGCAACGTCTTCTAACACATCGCAAACAACAAACACTGGGATTTCTCACTGCAGCTCATCACTATCGGCAGGTGTCTCTCTTTTCATTTTGTTGATGTTAATCTAAAATATAATTTAAATTTTGCTTCACAATTAAATTCACAACGTTCACACATTCATGTATAAGGACTACAATGAATCCAAACTTGTAAAAAAAATTTTTATATTCATATACTTGTCAACAGGTCTGACTTTGTTGGGACAACCTCTGCCAAGATTGAGCCTTTTGAGGCATTCTCAGATGTTGGGCTTAGATTTTGCTTTTAACGGAAGGTATTAAATGGACTTACTTCACAAAGTTACAGTTACTCTATCAGTTAATGCATTATGCTAACCATTTTAGTAAGTTTAACTAGGGGCATGGCTTGATAGCTTACTGAGCAGATGTATAGAATCTGAGTACCAGGGGATTGTTTTCTTATCCTGCTTTTAGGGATTCTCTGGTAATTAATACCTGACAAGCAGAGCAGAGAAGAGGATGAGGCAGCTCTTTACATCAGTGTTGTGAAGTAACTTGTCCTCCTGTGTGATTAGGACAGGTTCTGTGTGTACTAATAGGACGGCAGCCATTTTCTTTCTCCTAATGATTGCTCCCCAGACAAAATGAGCCATTATAACTAATGAAAGGTATTTGGAAATATATTTATAATAAAGTAATATTTAAGTATTTTCATTTTCTTAATTTCTGGAGAACCCCTTTAAGTTTCTGTTATCACATATTAAAATTAAAGTAATTAAAAACCTTCCAAATGGCTCTATGATGTCTGACCTGTGTTGTCCTCTGGCAAGGCCTATTCTGCCACACGGACTGTCTGCAGCCTCCTCTCTATTCATATGGAATTCACATACAGTATCTCACCCTAGTAGTCTAGAGCACCTTCCTGGAAGTAGAGCAGTTTTGGTGTTTTTTTTTCTTCTTCCTCTTTCCTCCTGACATTCAGACACAAAGCACAGCACAGTAGTCAGTGAGCCACTACTAAGGGCAGCAGAGGGATGCCAACACCATCAATAAGAATAGTAAAGTATATAGATTAGCAGGGTGAGATTTGTGAGCTTCATGTGAATAGCTGCTCAGGTGTTGTCTAACCTGTTGCCTACTGTGCCCCACAGATTGTCTGCAGCCTCCACTGTATTCACATGAAGGTCACAAACGGGCATAGATAGAAGGGAAGCAGGGAAAGTGGCTGCTTTGGGGCCCAAATTCAGAAGGGGCCCACCCATGAGTAGGACCCCTCATGTCAGAGCCCCCCATAACAGTATTGTACATGACATATAGTATGTACATGTAGGATGGAGTAGCTGCTGGGCCTCTTCTGAGACAGCAATCTTGACTAGCCTCATGTTTTGAGGCTGCACAGGAGGATGGTGTTGGAAAGAGGTTTCTGAGTGGGGCCCTGTTCAAAAATTTGCTTTGGGGCCCAGTCATTTTTAGTTACGTCACTGATCTCACCCTACAAGCGTATACACTTATACACGATTGCTGTGCTCTGTGTTGTGTCTCAATGTCAGGAGGAAAGAGTAAGAAGATGCAAAACCACCAAAACTGCTCTACTTCTAGGATTAGATACATTTTCCTCTGGTGGGGACTCATCCAAATCAGAAACAACTATAGAGGAGTGGTCTAAACATGGAGCTGCCACACTGCATTAAATGCAGCCCACAGACTAGTCCAATCTACAGGACTAGGTCTACAGAAACTAAGAGAGAAGCTTCTTCTGATCCCACTATGTTTGTGTTTGAAATATACTTCCAATGAATTGTCCCTTCTTGTTATCAGTTTCTTTCATAAAAACAAAAGGTAGAGGGACTTGACCCATGATGACCTATATATGTTATAGAACAGGAAGAGCTGAGCAGCTTGGATCATTATGGGTAATTGATCATTATGGGTAATTGATCACTCTCTTACTTGCTATCATTGATGCTGCACTATGCACTTTGGATCAACGGTATTATTTGTTATATGCTGATTGTGTGATTTCTTTCCTGTACTGTTTCTAACTCCTTCTTAATGAGATATAATAAAGTTATTGATTGATTCTAGTGTGATCTGGCATGTTTTTGATAAGTTCTTTTCATTTAGTCATTGCCATAGACACTTTTGTGTGCTTCTGATTATATGGTCACCAGATGTTTATTACTACTGTGACACTGTCTAATTGTTTTTACTAGTGCTTATAGAAACTATGCTTGTAGGCTGGTCTTCTAGGTTTGCATTTCTGCTGTGGTCAACTTGGGAGGTAGTGATGCTGTTGATACATTGGGTGCAGGCTCAAAATGTGCCAGACCTAGGCCAAGCTCAATTTCCTCTACCTCTGTGTGAGTATCTCCTGTTTGGCAGTTTTCCTCCGCAGTGTTTATTCACAACTCCAAAGCCATGTGCAAGATCTGCAGGATTAGAATAAGCAGGGAGTAATCAAAGACATACTTAGGTACCCGGGGCTCTGTTGAAGCACATGAGGCAGCATCACTTTTGAAACTGGCCAGCATTCTGAATAGAAACAAGTATGTCCTCATTCTCCTAGTCTTTGTGGCAGCGAAGCGACATCCCAATGCAGTACAGTGTCCTTGTCATCATCATCATCAGCTTTTTCTACTGATCATACTTTTTCTCCTCTGTTCCATCATGAGAGACCCATAACAGAATGTGTGGCCATGAGAAAGCTCGAGTATTTGCAACCAGCAATTAGTTTGTGTCCAACCTGAACTGCCACCTGACCAAGTTGCTAGTGGTGCAGTTGCTGCCATACCACTTAGCTTTGTTAGTACCCCTTCAACAAAATTTCACTCTTCTCTAAAATGTAATTATTCTCTATGTCATCGGTCAGCCTTTTTGTCTGGTGTCTGTAGTGGTGCAGTTCCACTCCTTTAACTAAATTTAACTCTTTGCTAAAATGTAATTGTTGTTGTAAGCGGGTCCACATTGACAAAAGAAAGGACAACACAAGTAAGAGGGTCCAGCAATACCGTAGTGCAGCACAAAATACCACCCCCTCAGAGTCAAATACCACAGTGCAGCACAAAATACTAATGCTCTCGTCACAGTATTCAACTGTATTATGGTCCTGCAGATAGTGATGTGGTTTAGTCCAGGCGTGTACCTGCTGACATTGGCCAGGTGCATAAGTACCTGATGCTCCCATCACTAACAGGTAATACTGAGATCATCAGATCATTATGTAACCATCAATCAGCCATGAATAGGGCTTGGGCTCCCTCAGGGAATCATCAAACTGACCTCTGCCAGTTCAATAACTTTAATAAAATATAATTATTCTCTAAAATTGAATTCTTTTGTATGTCATCAGTTGGACTTTTTGCCAGGAGGCAGAAAAAATGTTCTTGTCATTACGGAAATGCAGCACAGTTCATACTTCTGGTCAGCTGTCCATGAAAAAATGATCCCACTTTCTATATGACTATGCTTTTTCCCCATTCCCTGATCCTAAGGACATCTAGGCAGGCAGGTTGGAACAGTGGCCAGAACTGGTCCAGTTTGCTCTCACTGCACTGTCTTGTCCAGCCTTCAGTGTCATCTCAGAGATGATTTTCAGGATAGCAGGTGACATCATTACACCCAAACGGACAACTGACCCATGCCCTTTGTTCTCTGGGTCAGTACGATTACAACAATATTTTATTTAATTTTTTGGATAAGAGAAGTAATGAAAAAAAATGGCAAATCTGCCATTTTGACCCTTTTTTCCGTTATGCCATTCACTGTGTTGGAATTTTTTTTTTTTTAGATTTTAATAGTACGGGCATTTTTGGTCACGGTGATGTTTATATTTATTGTTATTTAGGGATTTATTTTTTAATTATATGGGAAGGGGGTGATTACTTTGATGATTTTGTGGCTCATATATGAGCGTATAAATTATGTGTTTTTTTTTTTAATTTTTCGTTTTGTATTATCAGGGATTTTTTTAATTCGATTTTAACTGCATTTTGCGTATTTCTTATCCTGGCCTGCCATCTGGTGGCCAAAATAAAAATTGCAGCATGAACACTGTAAGCCTCGTCAGCGAGGCTTATAGTGTTCAGCGCAACTATCGATGCCCCAAGTGGCCTCACTGGGCATCGGCAGTAAGCCCAGAAGCGCAAGCTTTCGTTTTTTTTTGCGCATTTAGATGCCGTGATCTCACTTGAGTGGGCGCCATGTTGGCACATTGCTCCGATGCCTGGTAGCGAAAGGTTTATAACATCACTATAGTCAAAATGAACTATGCTGTGATCCATGTTTTACACATCTGAGGTCGATGAAAAGCTCTACTATTGCTGTCAGTGGTTATCACTGGCTCCAACATACCACAGCCACTCTCTGCTTGCCTACCATCATGTTCTGCACTGTATGACTGCTGCCACAACTGTTATTCTTTCTATTGCCACTACCATTACTCCTAAACAGCTGCCACTACTACTACTACTACCACTCCTAAACAGCTGCACACACATCTTGCCTTGGCTGTTCCATAATGTGCAGTTTCTGCTGCTGCTATTATTGCTTACACTATTACCCCTACACACTTTATCCCTTCCATAGTCACACTGGACTGCTGCTCCCAAAAACAAATAATGTTTCAAGACTTGTTCACGCAAACCACTGTTAACCATTTGTGTGTATAAATATGGGTAGGCTTCTATCCCCATTAAAGCATAGTTTTTATATGTTTGAGCAGAACAAGCCACTGTTTCTTATGACATTATTGTGTGTATATAAACAGGGGCAGGGACCTAACCCGGTTAATTTTTTAATGTGTTTAAACACCATATGGCTCCAATAAGGGACATTTTTGGAACATTGCTGATATGAAAAAGATTAAAAAATGTGATATTGCAATGTGTTTTTAAATACGCTGTTTAACACCTTTAGCCATGTGGTTACCCAAAGCTATACAGTATACTGTATATCAGTGTCACTCTGATATATATATATAAGTAAGCCGGGATAGGAGCTGCTGTACATGTGTGCTCCCTTAGAGGCTGGTGTGTTTGCCTATAATCTGCAAGCACGGTCACTGCAGCTGGATTTCAGGGTGGTTGTGCAATGTGTCAACCCACAGGGCATGATCGGGGTCCCAGTGTGTAGGAAATACTGACTGGTGATTCGGCTTTACTTGTGTCACTGTGCTGCTACCTGGACATTGTCTCTCCCGAGGGCTAGGCTACGCAGAATTCAAAGGAACTGCAGTTGGAGGAATAAGCCGAGTCCACACTTGAAAAAATTTGACAGTTTTATTGAAAAAAACTTGCATCCAGATAATATTTCATCTTTCTCTGGCTCCAGCAGGTTTTGGGATGTGCTGGCAGGTCAGCTCGGACACTTTGATTTGCCTTTCTCTGCTGTACTAATCTCTGGCTTTGGTCTGGTATTTGGACTTTTTAGAGGTCCTGGTAACTTTGATTGCGGTGCCTTTGGCTGCTGATCCCCTCACAATACTAAGTCTATGTACTGAAAGGAGTCATGGTGCTCTACAAGCTGCTTTCTTTGGCTACGGCTGTCGGGGGGAAAGGACGCCCCCTCACTGTGCCTTGTTGTCTCCTCTCCTTCCAAATCTCAACTCCCTACACAGCTTCCAGCAACCCCTCCCTTGGTAGGAAACAGGCTTAGACCACGTCTGCCCAAAATGGGGGGAATGGAATGGTAAATTCCATTCTATCTAAAGATACTCTGTCAGACACACTGCCACCTGCTGGTCAACCTGGCACAGTGCATGTAATACAATACATAAAAGTTACATAGCAATATTATTAATCCACAGTGTCAGAAGACCAGGAAACAAAAGGGATAGTGGTGTCATACATTGGTTATGCATTAGAGACTGTAACAGGTTGTAAGAATGGTAGTGCCCTCTCCGGAGTACTACAGTAACCCTGGATATGAGAAGTGTATAATGTGATGGAAAAACGAGTCAGGCCAGCAAAGGAGACAATATGGATAATCACAAAACATTAGTAAAGGGCCATTTACACTGGCCAAAAATCTGCCAGATAATTGCTAATGAACGTTCTTCTTAGGAATGCTTTGTAAAGTAGTCTCCAATTATCCGATAAACGAGCAAAGCGCTCATCCATCGGGTAATTTGATCATTAGTCTAGGCACCTAAATTATCGTTTGCGAGCAGCAGATCATGCTGTGTTGGCAAGCAATAAGTGTGCATGGGGTCAAGCAATGGCATTAGCAATCCCTCCTCCCCATACTGTGGAGGAGATGAATGCATGTAAATGCAGTGGTCTCCTTCACTAAAGAGCAGGCAATTGCTGAGAAGTAACACTTCCCTCCCGACAATCGCCTGCAGAACTGACCTGAGTAAAGGGGGTTTGAGTGCTTTGTATTAACTCTGTCTATACCATGAATGCAATTTTTCTAAGTGAGACAACCCATTTATGCACTAGTGAGTTTTCTTTAGATTACAAGTACTCTTGCACGGATGGAGACATTCCTGTAGAGGACTCCTGGTCCAAAAGATTACGTTCATTTTCCTTATTGTATGTATATATTTGGTAATTTTTTTTAAAGCCTTCCTTCATGAATAAGTTTCCAAAACGATTGTTTATATGTACTATTTTATTGTACAGTATTTGTATTTCAGAGAATTAAACCATGAGTTGTCTACAAACTGGTTTGATCTGTCAGACTTCAATCAGATGTGATAACACTACTAACCTTGGGGACCATACATGTGTACCAGAGCTGAGGTTACCTCCTAATTAGGGATGAGCGAACTTTTGAAAAGTTCGGTTCGGTTTGGCGAACTTTCTTGAATTTCGGATTCGTACGAACCGAACCTAAAACGAACCTTGCTATAACAGCTGAATAATTGCTTCTACAATAATGGGAGTCTGATAGGGTATAGTTTTGTTTACTTGCAGTTGCTATTAAAATGAAAAAAGTGGAAAAAAAAAGTGCCTTCAACAATGGCGACGCAAAATATACGCATATTTGAGAATTTACACTAATGCGTACGCTAATGCGAACATTCCCGCACAAATAACGAACATACAGTGTAATGTTGTCAAAGGTACGCTACTTAACTGAATATGTACGCATTAGCGTACTCATACACTGCGTCTGCGAACATTCCTACTCAAGTAACGAACATACAGTGTAGCATTGTCAATTGTACGCTACTTAACTGAATTTGAACGCATTAGCGTACATTCTCAATAAATATGCGTATATTTTGCGTCGCCGTTATTTTAACCCGATTCGATACAAACTTTCTCAAAATTCGGTTCGGTGACGAACCGAACTTTTGGGAAAGTTCGTAACGAATCTGGTTCGTTACGGTTCGGTTCGCTCATCCCTACTCCTAATATCTGAATGTGAAATTGTTATTGTTTTTTTTTTTCCCATAGGATTGCTTATAAATCTTTAGACAATGATCTGGCGCCCTCTGCTGTGCTATACAGGCAAACGGGAATAAGACGCTGCAGAAGCTTCTCTGTGTGTTACAAACATGCTTCTCTTACAAGGGAAATGGGGAAGTTCCGTTGCTTTTCACAGATCTTTCTTCTTTTGACAAATTCATGTTACAACCTCCCTTTTGTGGTCTTCTTGGACTCTTGTCACAATCTTGGAATTGATTGACTGTAGTTCATGTAAACGATAAGGGGAACAAGGAGGGAGCCACCCCATCTCCTGAAGGACATGCAAACTCCAAGCATTTTTGGCCTCCATTTGCCAAAACCTCAATTTAATAAGGAAACATAGCCTCCACTAAGGCCCCATACTAGTCAATGTATACAAATGGAAGGCAGATTTAAAAAAAAAATCATAAACTGGCAAATGCATATGGAAAGTGTATGATTATAGACCCTTATCAGATGCATAGTATCCTGGATTATAAACATCTATAATATAATATGGGGAAAGAAGGGTGGTCATCCCACAGGAGGATATTCAGCATCTATATGAGCACTGCCATGCCAGAGTGACAGCCTGCATCATATCAAGAGGAGATGCCATCCAGTATTAATGTGAACCTCCCTCCACATACTCCCAGCTGCAGAATAAGGCCCCTTTCACACGAGTGTGGCGGATTAGGTCCGGATGCGTTCAGGAAAACTCGCACCATTTTACAAGCAAGTTCAGTCAGTTTTGTCTGCGATTGCGCTCAGTTGTTCAGTTTTCCGCGCGGGTGCGATGCGTTTAGATGCGTTTTTCACGCGCATGATAAAAAACTGAAGGTTTATAAAAAACATCTCTTAGCAACCATCAGTGAAAAATGCATTGTTACCGCACTTGCTTCAGGATACAATGCTTTTTTCACTGAAGCCCCATTCATTTCTATGGGGACAGAGCTGTGTAAAAAACACAGAATATAGAACATGCTGCATTTTTCACGCAACGCAGAACTGATGCGTTAAAAAAAAACGCTCATGTACACAGACCTATTGAAATGAATGGGTCAGGATTCGGTGTGGATACTATGTGTTCACGTCATGCATTGCACGCGCGCGGAAAACTCGCTCGTGTGAAAAGCGCCTAAAGGGGACACCACCTTGGTTGAGTGTGAATTGACCAAGCACCATTAACAGTTTATATTTTGTCAATCTCCTTACATTTTCAGGGTGTTCTGGTTGTGTATGTTTTAATTCACTTGTAGTTACCCTCTAAGTAAAAGCTGAAAATCAGGAGATGTCCATTCCATCCTTGAGGATCTCCATACAGATGAGTTGGGTTTCAAATTGCAATTGCAATAGTCTCCATGGGGTAGGAACCATGCAAAGTGATAGGACTTTAGGATGGAGTGGAATATACATCTCAAAACATTTTTTCACACCTTTGTCTTCCCTAATATACATTCCATAGACTCTAACTTCTCCAAGACTTTAAAGTGAATGTCTCACTTCACTAAGTGGCATTTAACACATAGAAAGTTACTACAAGCCACTTACTAATGTATTGTGATTGTCCATATTGCTTCCTTTGCTGGATTGATTCATTTTTCCATCACATTATACACTGCTCGTTTCCATGGTTACAGACCACCCTGCTCAAGCAGTGTATAATGTAATGGAAAAATGAATCCAGCCAACAAAGGAAGCAATATGGACAATCACAATACATTAGTAAGTGGCTTGTATTAACTTTCTCTACATGATAAATGCCATTTACTAAAGTGAGACAACCCCTATAGACAAGATGGGATACAGCTTGGTACAACTAAGGCCCCATTCAGACGACTGTGTTTCACGGCCGTATACGGGCCGTAAAAGCCCGGCCTGTGCTGCACCAGAGGACGGGATTGCACGGCGTCATCGGTTGCTATGATGCCGTGCACAGTGTTTCACTGTACGGCGGCGGCCTCAGGAAGCGCACGGCGTCATAGCAACCAATGACGCCGTGCGCTCCCGTTCTCTGGTGCAGCACAGGCCGGGCTTTCACGGCCCGTATAAACACGGTCGTCTGAATGGGGCCTTACTCACATCACTCAGGGTCAGCTGGAAAACATCTTTGACTTTTCACTTCTTGATATAATAGACATTCTAGTTTCTCATAGATCACCATGAAATGTAAAACATTAAAATCATATATAATCTAGCACATGACAAAGTGAGAACCGGCCTCTTACTTTACCTCACATGGATCCAGAGATCCCTCCATTCATTGTTCCAATTGTTTTGCTAGATTTATTTCGAACTGTTAGCTTAGGAGGTCTCTAATGGAGTGTGTTCTGTCTGCTGCTCCTGGTAGCAGTTGAAGGATGCAACTGAGTATCAGAGAAATTAGAAAAAGAAAAAAAAACAGCAGGTGGCGCTCTACAGATCAATTTCATTGAATAACTCGGTGGCTATAATGCATTTTTAATTACATGCAATTACAAAAGTATTCATATCAAGGAGCTGGTTTCGAAACTATATAATTTTTTTTTTTTTCCCGTTGAACAACCTGTTTAATGCCATTGAAATATGTAAGACTCTCTGTGGTCAAAGACCATGATAAAGAACTTTAAAGAAACAGGTTTTTCCAGTGTGATGGGTGATCATATTTTTTCTTCTCCATTGCATGTCTGTTGCGAAACTAAGGAAGGGGGCTATAATATTTGGAATTTTTGCATCTTCTCAGCTATTGTCATCCCAGCCCTGAGACATGGTTGCCATCTTACCCAAAGAAAATGGTCAGACAAATATTCACAAGGTAATCTTGTTTGGCCCACAAACATTGCTCCTGACACCCTACGTTATGGCTGAGTGTGCACATATTGCTCATGGAGAAAGGGGAGTAAGGCTGCTGGCAGACACCGATGTCGGTGGGGTAACTCCCCTAAGAACAAAACGATCAGGCATTAACATTCAACATGTTTGGTTCGCAACTTGTTCCCTGGCATCATCTGTCCGGGGTACAGCAGGGAGGTTCCATAAGTATAAGATAGGTGGTGGTCGTCTCTTGTATATTTATATTTTTAGCTGCATTTTTATAGGAAAATATTGATAACGCCAAATATTGGGCAGGATAAGAAAAAATGTAGATAGGATCTGTGCTCGGACACTTGGGGTTTCAACTATTAAAGGGTTTGCCCGGCATTAGAAAAACATACCACCAATTTTCATGGGTTGAAAATGGCTGTAATAAACCAAATGGGCTGAGGTACAATACCACACAACCTGTGGACAGATGTGGCACTGCATTCATCTGTCAGGATTTTTTCAATCCCCGGTAATCTCCTTAATTCATCCCAGTGAACTTTTAAATTAAATAAAACTTTCATTGGAAGCAAATGTTGATGCCGTTGACTTACTGTATAACAGTATGACTGCAACAGTGACTCCAGAAAAATGCATTCTAAGAAATGTCAAGAGTATATTTGACAAGTCTCACTGCTTCATGGGGTCCACGCCCATTACTCAGGTTCCTTAATCACGTCCTCGTCTTTTGTCGTCACTCACTCACACACCTAAATTCCTGAAGTCTAACTACAGGCACAATGTAAAACGAGTTCAATACTATTCCAACTACATTCAGCCTTTGAACAGCTACAATTTCACTGATGTTTTTGAAAATGGGGTCTCTCTTTGGAGTTATTTTCCTGCTTTTAGCACTGACATCAAAAGGTAAGTACTTAATACCTTTTATTTAGAGATTTTCTAAAATGTGTCTTGGTCAAATTTGTCCAAGAAAATCTCTCTTTTTCTCTTTGTATCCAAACAAATCTGAAAACAAATCTGCAGAATCAGAATTTTTTCAAGAATGTGGCTTGAATTTCTATTCGATTTGCTGATCTCTACCTTGTTTCCTGGCTACTTGTATTGTTATTTATACAATAGTTATAGTTAATATCCAGCAATCTTATATTACTGCCTGCTTCCAGTAACATTAGTGGGTATTGGTTGACTTGGCAGAGTGATGTTCAATGATTCATTTCTCTTGAAGTTCATTTAGCTTTAACAGTTTTTAGGGTAGCATCACATGGGCACTGGACCAGGAGGTAATATTCATGTTGGTGTATGTAGGTGTAGATGTTTTTGTAGGCAGACAGAATTCCTCCTTCTCTTAAAGTGACCACTGAATGTAAGTATGTCAACCAGATCAGGACTACTATGGTCACTCTGAGGGCATAAAGTAAAGCATGATATTTTAGTCCCAGGTGAAGCATCTTCCTTATCCAGTGGCTGCATCTGGTAAGCTAGGGATGAGCGAACCTGTGGAAGTTCAGTCAAACTTCAGGTCAACGTTCAGGTTCGGGACCTGAACTTGACCACGAACCCCATTGAAGTCAATGAGGACCCAAATTTCACTTTATTACATTGCTTCCTTTGCTGTCTGTACTCATTTTTCTATCACATTATACGTGGCTTGTTTCCATGGTTATGACCACTCTGCAATCCAACAGCAGTGGATTGCAGAGTGGTCATAACCACTCATTGCTTGCACAGTATAGAAAAAAGCACCACCCTATGAGAGCTCCCGTGGTCCCAGTCACCAGAGAGACTATTGTGTGCAAGCACAGCTACCACTGGTGGTCGTAACCATGGAAACAAGCAGTGTAAAATGTGATCCAAAAATGAATCAAGTCCATGGACAATCACAATACATTAGTAAGAGCTTTGTATTAACTTTCTCCACATGATAAATGCCATTTTCTGAAGGTATATAATAATGGGATAAGGCTTGTATAGAAGAAGATATGAACATGTGTTTATGTTCTAGGATTCTGTATTTCCTGCCAGCTATGTGTGACATCAATGGCTTCGAGCTGCACAGGTGTCAGTGTCATCTGCCCCACAGATTATGTTTGTGAAGCAAGATACACCAATACTACAATAGGTAAGTCTTCTTCTTCTTTATTTACATTTCCTTCCTAATGTTCCCTTGTTCTTTACATCCTCTTCCTCTTTCCCTCTCTTGCCTCTCCTTTCCATCTCTCTTCCTTTATCTCCCTCTTATTTCCTTTCTATTTCCATTCTTCTCCTCTTTTACCATCCTATATAACTCTTATTTCCTTCATCTTTCTATGCTTCTCTTAATCTTCCTCTTTCATTTTCTCTTCTTTTCCTTCTTTTACGTCTTTCCTTTATTAGCTTCTTACCTGTCTTCTTTTTTCCTTCATCTGCAAGTTCTTTCCTCTTCTTCTTCACTTCCCTATTTTATTTTCCTTCCTTTCTTCCCCTCCCTATTTATTCCCTTCATTGCCTTTTCCTTCCTCTTTGTTTTCTCTTACTTTAATTTATTTTACTTTATTTGCGTATTCTTCCCCTTCATCTTCTTCTTTCCCGTTCCTTTCTACTTTTACTTCCTCTTCTTCTTCCCCTTTCCCATCTTCTTTCCCTTCCTCTTTTTTCTCTTACCCATCTTCTTAACCTTTGTCTTCTTTTTTATTGTCTCTTCTTCTTTCCTATTCTTTCATTTTTTTCTTCCTTTTCTTTATTTTCCTCTTATTATTTCCATTCTTTTACTTCTTTCTCTTACTCTGTATTTGTCTTCCTCTTGATTCCCTACTCTTCTTCATTTTCGCTTCTCCTTTTTTTTCTTCTTCTGTCTTAATCTGTGTTAACAGGGTTTTCCCACCCTGTCAGCCCTCAGATAATAATTTGTTGATGCATTTTTATTTATTTTTTGATTCTATCATCTATGTTCAGGTGGATTAAGCACACAAGTGTTCTCTAGATCCTGTTCTCCGCCAATCAATTGTAATGCAGCCGGAACCATGACCATTCCAGGAGGCACAGTCCAGACGAGTGCTACGTGTTGTTCCACTGACAATTGTGTCCCCCCGATGCCTACATGTGAGTGACCATAGGCTTTAGCTTTGGAAATGGGTAGAAAGATAACTATAATCATATCTTTATTTATATAGCTCCAACATATTCCGCAGCGCTTTACAATTCATGGATTCATGTACAAGCAGTCATAACTAACATAGCAACAGACAAATCAATAATTACAACAAAAGGAATGGACGGCATTAGCCAGTCAATAGCCAATATCTCTAGTGCTTCAGAGTGCATGGAGTGTGATGGATACTAGTGATGTCACAAAGGGAGGGGAAGTAGTGAGCCCTGTCTGTATCCCCAACCGCTGTCCCTGCCTACTTACACGGCCTGTCCTAAACAACGGCGTGTAACTGGTCAACAGGCCCTGACCTATGTAAGTGCAGGGCCGTAAAGGGAAGGGAATACAAAGAGAATAACTGACACAGACAGAACCCACACAATAAAGAAGGGTCAATCTAGCCAAGGGTCGTAACAAGAGGTTGCTTCAAATACCAGAGGATAAACAGAAGGCGAAGTCCAAACACCACTAGCACTGCTGGAAAAGACCAAACACAGGCAACCTGTGGCCAGCAGGCTGCCTGCTTAAATAGGCCCAGAAGATGGGTCATGTGACATGGACAGCGTCACGTGACCCAACTCAGAAACTAAAAACACATGAGCACTAACTAAAGGGCGTCGGCGCTCAGCTCCGCTGCTTGTTGTCCAGGGGATGGAGGAAGCCGGCTGCACCCATAAAGCAGGCGTCGATGGGTCCTCCAGTACCCTGGTTGCCAGGGAAAATGACCTGTTCAGAGTTAGACACGGGAGACCGGCGGCGCAGTAAGGATGAGACTCGTCGCCGGCTCGCCGTGACAAGTGATTAGCAAATTGAAGTCCATGAAGCGGACTTCGATACAAATTTCAGGATAAATCCGATATGCTGAGAAGCCGAATTTCCTCTTGCTTTGCAGTCATGAATCAATTTAAAATGAAATAGTATAAAAAGCAAACAAAAAAAATAATAATACTTACCTGATCGATTTGCTTGCAATGTGCCAGCCACCTCCATCTTGCTTGAAGATCTCTGCCGAAATTCCGTGCGTGGTGAAGTCATCTCAGGCCGCTCAAGATTTAGTGCCAGAACTTCAAGCAAGATGACGTCGGCTGGCGTCTGTTATTAATATCAGATGCTGAGATCATGTATAAACGTGGCATCTGACGGGTACAATGACTGAGAGCGATGCAATCGCCACTCCCTGTCATTGCACCCACTACTTACAAAGAAATGCACTAATTTGTCATGAAGCTGATTTTTTTCTAAAATTCGGCGAAGCAGCCAAATCAAATTTTTAAATACTTTCCACATCCCTTGTGGATACCGTTAGATCAGATCCAAAAAAATAATTCTGAAGGGGGAGGAGTGGTGAAAGTAGAAGGGTTAGATCAGGGAAAGTGATAGGCTAACAAAAAAGATGTGTTTTTACGGAGTATCTAAAACTGAATGTTATGGATTAACCTAATTACTTGGGGTAGGGCATTCCAGAGAACTGGTGCAGCTCGGGAGAAATCTTGGAGACAGAAATTAGAGGTTTGGATTACGCTGGATGTCAGTTGTAAGTTATAAGCTGAATGGAGACCACAGATAGGAGGGTAGACAGAGATGAGGGAGGAGATAGAGGGGGTGCAGCACCATAGATAGCTTTGTGGGTGAGAATTAGCAGTTTAAATTGAATCCTGCACTGTACGTTCAACCAGTGCAATGACTGGCACAGGGTGGAGGCTTTGGCCTTGTGGTTAGACAGACAGAGGAGCCTGGATGCTGCATTAGGATGGATTGTAGAGAGAAGAGTCTGGTGAAGGAGAGGACAATTAGTAATGAGTTACAGTAACTGAGGCTGGAATGGATCAGGGTCAAAATGAGTTTTTTTTTTTTTTTGTTTACACAGTAAGAAAGGGACAGATCCTAGAGATGTCTTTGAAGTTCAGGTAACATCAGTGGGCAAGAGATTGAATATAGGTGTTAAAGGAAAGATCAGTGTCAAACATAACACCGAGACAGCAGGTTTGCTGCCTCGGATTTATGATAGTGCCACATATTGAGAGGGAAATATTAGGTTTAGCTAGGTTAATGGAAGGAGAAAACATCAGTATTTTTTTTTTTTAAAGATTCAGGTTCAGATAGAGAGAGCACATGCTGTTATAGAAAGTGGGAAGTCACTGGTGTCCTGTAGTAAAGCATGAGTGATGTCACAGGAAGAAGTGTATAGTTGTGTTGTCAGCATAGAGATGGTACTGGAAATCAATTCTGCTGATGGTCTGTCCAATAGGGAATGTGTAGAGACAAAAGAGGAGAGGACCAAGGACTGAACCCTGAGTAACCCCAACAGCAAGAGAGAGAGAGGTAGAACCAATGAATGATACTCTGAAAAAACTGGCCAGAGAGATAGGAAATAAACCAAGAAAAGAGTAGTAAAGAGTAGTCACCGTTGCATTTAGCTGTCAGGAGGTCATTGGTCACTTTGGTGAGGGCAGTTTCTGTAAAAATGTAGGGTATGTAAACCAGATTATAATGAATCAAAGTATTATACACAGTAAACAGTATAAAGATGACTGACAGGTTCCCAGAATACAAGGCTTGGATTAAGGGCACTGGAATACAAATTCACCAAATGTGCATCACTTATCTGAATATTAAAGGGGTTGTCTTAATGGGTACCAGTAATGGAATTATCTACCACCACCCCATAAACACAGTCCATCATCTTATTATAAGTATATCCTTCCAATGAAGAGAAAACTGGAAAACCCATCAAGGGCTATCTGTAGTAACAAGACTTATCGAGACAACCCATATCTTCAGGCAGAGCTCCAACTTTGGGTCTTGTTATTGGCATGGATGAGTGGAGATCTGCAATGCCACATTGTTGGCTTGACACTTGACTACTTGTCTATCTTCTCAATCTGTTTATGATGTTATCATAAAGGGCATATGTCAGCAGGATTAACCTTATTTAATCAGGCTGTCCCAAATGATTAAAATGATACTATCCTCCACATGATCAAATGTAGCTTTATGGACATCTGATTGCCCCGGCCTAACACAAAGAAGACTACTTCATATGTGGCAAGGGTGTGTTTTACTGTGCAGGCTAGGGGTTACAGAGCTAAGTGAGATGACGATTTGGATGCCTGGCTGTATCATTGAAGTGGAGGGTGAAGCATGTAGCACTTCAGAGTGGAGGATTTAAGGTGACTAGAGGATTCTCGGCCTCAATTCTTGAATTTTAAAACAGCAAATTTCTCCAGAATGTCGCAACGGATTGGGGGGAAGGAAGGAATGATCTTACTCATCTGGGGCATCTGCTTTAATAAGGCTAGCCCCGTTGGGGAATGCAGATCAAACAAAGTATCCAAATGTATTTATTTATATACTGTATATATATATATATATATATATATATATATATATATATATAACAGAATAACCAGTCCTAATTGTGTAGATCAATTAAACTTTCATCCTCAATGGAATTAGTTATGATAAATGTATATACTCATGAACAATTATATCTCTCATATAGTGCCAGCATCCAACAGCTCTGCAGTCAATGGAGTTAAATGTCGAAGCTGCATCACAGTGAACTCTGACTGGTGTTATACCAGCGACACCATTAGTTGTACTGGAAATGAGACGGCATGTACAATGCAGACAACAAAAATCACAGGTAACGTTCTATACTGCTCCACAAGTTACAGGTGATAGATAGATAGATAGATAGATAGATAGATAGATAGATAGATGAGATAGATATGAGATAGATAGATAGATAGATGAGATAGATATGAGATAGATAGATAGATAGATAGATAGATAGATAGATAGATAGATAGATAGATAGATAGATAGATAGATAATCTGGTTTATACCTGTTCTTTTTTCTTTAGGTCCTCAGGCTGTTACGACGGCAGTTCGGGGTTGCGCCTCTCCTTCCCTCTGCACTCTTGCCGGTCAATCCTTGAGCACTAGTGAATTTTCTGCTAATTACAAGTTCTCTTGCACTAATGGAGGCATTTCTCTGAATGGCGGCCTCCTCACCCCAATGATCGTGTTTATTTTCTTTATTGTACATATTTTGTAATGTTTCCCCCGTTTTCACAGCCTTCCTTTATATGTTATTTTCTATAATTACTGTTTACATACAATGTTCTACTGTACAGTATTTATATTTGATAGAATAAAACTGCGACTCATCTATGAATTGACTCGATGTGTCAAATTTCTTGTCATACTGTTAAGGGCTCATTCACTTCTGCGTCATTTCTGTTCAGAACCTCTGTCGCAGATTCCATCAAAAAGACCAGATAAAAAAAAATCTTGAAACAAAACAAGATTTGAAAAGTAAAATAAATGGATTTCATTGTAGTCAACGGTGTCTGTTCAGCACTGTTCGGGTCAGATGTGTGCCCTACCTGTCACTTGGCATTTTCCTTGTTCTGCTTCTCTAATGGTGCAAAACAATGGACATATACAATGGTGGTGTGAACAGATGTACGCATTTTAGAAGAACAATCAAACTCCAAGCGTATTTTGCCTCAGTTCACTAAGGCAATATAGCCGACGCCACTAAAAAACATGGGGGTAATTT
>ONZH01006306.1:0-24537 GCA_900303285.1 Rhinella marina | reverse complement strand
TATACAGATATGTACTGCAGTTATATACAATATGTACTGCTGTTATATACAGATATATATAGATATGTACTGCAGTTATATACAGATATATATAGATATGTACTGCAGTTATATACACATATATATAGATATGTACTTCAGTGTGTGTATGGTCATATATAGAGATGAGCGAGCACTAAAATGCTCGGGTGCTCGTTATTCGAGTCGAATTTTTCCAGATGCTCGGGTGCTCGTTTCGAGTAACGAACCCCATTGAAGTCAATGGGAGACTCAAGCATTTTTGCAGGGGACCAAGGCTCTGCCTAGGGAAGGCTGGGTGAAAACCTGGAAACCTCAGAAAATGATGGAAACACCATGGAAATGGACAGGAAACAGCAGGGGCAGCATGCATGGATGCCTCTGAGGCTGCCTAATCCCACCATTACCCCAAATTCTCGGGCAACAGCCTGGTGGTTACCCTCAAGGCAATTGTGCTCACCCAGACCATAAAAATTTAGTGTGACCCTATATGGCTGTGACTACAGAGTGATCGAGTTACACTGAGGCAGCAGGTGAACCACCCAAAAATTTAGCCTGACACAGCATGGCGGTGACACCACCAATGCCTTTGTCCGACTGAGATTGCAGTCAAATGGTGGTCGGTGAGCCTCCCAAAAATTTTTTTTTGGAGTGTGTGAAGTCAACCCTCCGAAAAAAATTTTTTTTGTGTGTCTATGGTTGACGATACTGAAAAATTGTTTTAGAGTGCCTAAAGTTCACGCTCCGGAAAAATTGTTTGAGAGAGGACCTGTAGGTGGCCCTCTGGAAACATTGTCTTAAAAAAGTGCCAGTTGGCCCTCTAAAAAATTCCCTTTTGGGTCAGCGTTAGGCAAAGACGACAAGGAGGAGTAGGAGGAGTAGAGAAGAGGAATCGGATACATAAGTTATTTAAATCTTTAGCTGCTTTCCCCCGGAGGAGATTTGAATTCCGGTGAAATCCAGGCTTTGTTCATTTTAATAAGCGTCAGCCTGTCAGCGCTGTCAGTTGACAGGCGTGTACGCTTATCGGTGATGACGCCACCAGCTGCACTGAATACCCGCTCTGACAGCACGCTAGCGGCAGGGCAGGCCAGCACCTCCAAGGCGTACAGCGCCAGTTCAGGCCACGTGTCCAGCTTTGAAACCCAGTAGTTGTATGGAGCAGAGTGATCGCTACGGACGTTGGTATGGTCAGCTAGGTACTCCCTCACCATCTTTCTGTACAGCTGCCCCCTACTCTGCTTAGACTGGGGACAGGTGACAGTGTCTTGCTAGGGTGACATAAAACTGGCAAAGCGTTCCCCTGCCAGTGCTGGACAAGCTGCCTGCTCGCCTCCTCTCCCCCGCTACTTGGCCCACAGAACCACGCCCTCTGCCGCTAGCGGCGTCAGATGGGAAGGATTGTTTCAGCTTGTGCACCAGGGCCTGTTGATACCTATTCACTCTCATACTCCTTTCCTCTGCAGGGATGAGAGTGGAAAGGTTCTGCTTGTACCGTGGGTCCAGGAGAGTGAACACCCAGTAATCGGTGTTTGAAAAATTCCCGCGAGGGTCACGGGATAGGCAGCCTAACATGAAGTCTGCCATGTGCGCCAGAGTCCCAACACGCAAGAATTCCCTCTACTCACTGGCCTGACTCTCCATTTCCTCCTCCTCCTCCTCCTCCTCTTCAGCCCATACACGCTCAAGAGTTAAGGACTGAGCACTGGTACCCTCTACAGTCTCGCCGACATTCTCCTCCTCTTCCTCCTCATCCTCATCCCCCTCCTCCGATACGTGCTGAGAAACAGACCGGAGGGTGCTCTGGCTATCAAGCGACGTATCTTCCTCCACCGTCTCTTGTGACAAGCGCAAAGCATCCGACTTGATGCTGAGCAGTGAGTTTTTCAACAGGCAAAGCAGCGGGATGGTGAGGCTGATAATGGCGGCATCGCCGCTGACCATCTGTGTTGACTCCTCAAAGTTGCTCAACACCTGGCAGATATCAGACATCCACGTCCACTCCTCATTGTAGACTTGAGGAATCTGACAGACCTGACTACCAGTTCTGGTGGAAGATGACATCTGGCAGTCTACAATCGCTCTGCACTGCTGGTAAACTCTGGATAACATGTTTAATGTGGAATTCCATCTCGTGGGCACGTCGCACAACAGTCGGTGAGTAGGCAGTTGTAGGCGGCGCTGCGCTGCCCTGAGAGTGGCAGCATCTGTGGTCGACTTGTGGAAATGCGCACAGATGCGGCGCACCTTGGTGAGCAAATCAGACAGATTGGGGTATGTCTTGAGGAACCGCTGAACTATTAGATTGAACACGTGGGCCAGGCATGGCACATGTGTCAGTCTGCCGAGTTGCAGAGCCGCCACCAGGTTATGCCCGTTGTCACACACAACCATGCCTGGCTTGAGGTTCAGCGGTGCCAGCCACACATCGGTCTGCGCCGTGATGCCCTGTAACAGCTCTTGGGTGGTGTGCCTTTTGTCACCTAAGCTCAGCAGTTTGAGCACCGCCTGCTGGCGCTTACCCACGGCACTGCTGCTGCGCCTAGAGCTACCGACTGAAGGCGCCGTGCCCACGGATGGTAATTCGGAGGAGGAGGAGGGGTCGGAGGAGGAGGCATAGTAAGTCTGAGAGACCGTGACCAAGGTAGGCCCCGCAATCCTCGGTGTGGGCAGTACATGAGCGGCCCCAGGGTCAGACTCGGTCCCAGCCTCTACCAAGTTAACCCAATGTGCCGTTAGTGAGATATAGTGTCCCTGCCCGGCAGCACTTGTCCACGTGTCCATGGTTAGGTGGACCTTCTCACTAACCGCGTTGGTCAGGGCACGGATGATGTTCTGTGACACGTGCTGGTGTAGGGCTGGGACGGAACATCGGGAAAAATAGTGGCGGCTGGGGACCAAGTACCAAGGGAAAACCACCGCCATCAGGTTGCGGAAAGCCTCAGTCTCTACCAGTCTATAGTGCAGCATCTCCAGGCTAAGCAATTTGGAGATGTGGACGTTGAGGGCTTGTGCATGTGGGTGGCTGGAATTGTATTTGCGCTTCCGCTCAAATGTCTGCTGCAAAGACCGCTGAACGCTGCACTGGGACACATTGGTGGAGGTTGTGGAGGATCGTGGAGGTGAAGGGGTGGTTGTAGGGCGGGAGGCGCTTGTGCCGGGGTCCTGGGCGGGGGGTTGACTCGCCGAGCCAGCATGTGACACAGGGGAAGGAGCAGTGGTGTGACCCGCAGGAGGTGGTGAACGGCCTTGGTTCCATTGAGTGGGGTGTTTAGCACTCATATGCCTGCGCATGCTGGTAGTGGTTAGGCTAGTAGTGGTGGCACCCCTGCTGATCCTGGTGTGGCACAGGTTGCACACCACAGTCCGTCGGTTATCCACACTTTCTTTAAAAAACCTCCAGACTTGCGACCATCTAGGCCTCGGCACGGGAGCTTCACTACGTGAAACAGTTGCTGATCTACCTGCTCTGGCCCTGCTTCTCCCTCTGGCCACCCCACTGCCTCTTCCAACCTGTTCTGGTGCTGCACTTGCCTCCCCCTCAGAAGCACTGTCTTGAGTTGGATTACCAACCCAGCTTGGGTCAGTCACCTCATCATCCACCAGCTCTTCCTCCGATTCCTCACTCTGCTCCCCCCTCGGACTTACTGCCCTGACAACAATGTTAAGGAGGTTGAGCTGGAGGAGCCAGAGGTCTACTCCCTTGGCTAGCGTGGGTGGACTGCGTGGAAGACTGGGTGGTGGATAAATTACTGGACGCATTGTCCGCTATCCACGTCATCACCTGTTCGCACTGTTGTGGTTTCAATAGCGGTGTACCACGTGACCCAGTAAGTTGCAAGATGAAGCTAGGGAGCGAAACTCTGCGGCGTGTCACCCTGCCCAGGACCACGGCCTCTGCCCCCTACACTACTTGAACGCCCTCGACCCTTAGCCCTTGGGTTCAACATTTTGTATATTCACCAAACTGTCGAGTTAATATCTGAGGCCAAAACCGTATTCAGTAGACAGTAGAATTACTATCTGAGGTAAAAAAATGTAGTCTTTAGACTCCAGTCAACTTTGCACTGGACTGTAGTTTATATAACTGAGAATAAAAATGTATTCTCTAGACTGTGGCTAGTGTATCGCACACCTCACAATTGTTCACTGGACTGTAGTTTATATAACTGAGTGACAAAACGTATTCCCTAGACTGCACTACAGATCCCAGCAAGCCAAGGTACAGCAGCAGCAAAATGAGTACTGAGAGGACTTTGGGCAATTTCATTGGGGTCTGTGTGGACCACGTGCTGTCCCTTCTGCCACCAGTCGCTGTGCACAGTATGCAGCCAAGATGGCAGTAGCTGCACTACAAGTCCCAGCCAGCAGCCGAGAGGAGGACAAAACAAAATGTCGTTGTAGCCCTTAGAAGGAGCGTTGGGTTCTTTGTGGATGATTCCTGCCTAACCACATTCTAATTTCACGCCCTAACAGTGTGCAGCCAAGATGGTGGTCGCTGCACTACAAGTCCCAGCCAGTAGCCAGGAGGAGACCAAAAAAAAAAGTGCTTGTAGCCCTTAGAAGGGCTGTTGAGTTCTTTGTGGGTGATTCCTGCCTAACCAACATCTAAATTCAGGCCCTAACACTGTCCCTGACAGACAGCAGCTCTATCCCTAATCTCATGAAGACGGTGTATGACGCGAGCAGCGCGGGACCAGATTCTTATATTCCCAGGTCATCTGATCTGGCAAGCCAATCCCTGCTATCAACTTGTAGGGGCCCCACGTGATGCTAAGAGGTACCAAAGACTCTCCTGCATGTTGATTGGCTGAAAAAAGGCGGCTAACATGCAGGAAGAGGAAGATGCCATTTCCTCAAGGATCGCGATATGCTCGTCTGAGTAGTGAGCATATGCGAATACCCTAATGTTCGCTCATCTCTAGTCATATACATTTATATATGTTCCGCAATTGAAAAAATAGCGGATTTCAAAAGTATAGTATCTGAATTCATAAATATAAAAAAAAGTAAAAAAGAATACAAAAACAAAATGTGTTTATTCTAAAAATACAATGTCTAGTAACATATAGGGGCTCGTGCACACAATCATATTTTTGTTCCTTGTCCTGTTTTTTTGCGCCGTGTATGAGGAACCATTCCCTTTAATGGGGCACAAAAAAACGTAAATGAAATGTGCATTCCATGTCCGTATGTCCACATGGCCCTTCTGCAAAAAAATAGAACCAGTCCTATGTTTATCTGCAGTATGGACAAGGATAGGACTGTTCAATCAGGGGCCGGAACGCACGCAGCTGGTATCCGTGTTTTATGGATACGTCTGTGAGCCCTAAGGGTGAGTTGACATCACCAGTTTTTGTCCATTTTTCTGACGCAGTACTTTTTTTTATTTTTTTTCTAAAATAACAGATCTCAGGTGGAAATAGCTCAAACTGATGCCAAATGTGCATAACTGATGTTCTGGGTCTGTTTTATTTTTTTTAGGGTCCATTTATTTTTTTCTGTATTTTCCTGTTCTTTTGACGGATCAGAAGAACGAAAAATAAACAGTGATCTCGTCTCAGCCTAATATGGGATCTGTGTAAGAGTCTGCTACTCAATAATATAAGGCCTAACAGCTTGCTGACCTCGCCTACTTGACTTGGCCCACGCCTTCTGCCAGTTTGGCTCCACCTACAACATGGGGCCACTTTTACCTTTTTTCCAGGGCCACTTTGAGTTCTCAATCCGCCCCTGCTCTGTATATACAGTACAAAAGAAGCGAGAGCATCTCATTAGGGTGATGCCACTAGTGGAAATACCTCAGATAACATACTTACCTGGCTGACTTAATATACAAAAAAATTAAAAGGCCCCGGGTCCAGATGGATTACACCCTAGAGTTCTAAAGGAGCTGAGTTCAGTTATTGCTTTGCCTCTGTCCATTGTATTTACAGATTCTTTAATGACAAGCCTTGTACCAAGGGACTGGCGCAGGGCGAATGTAGTGCCCATTTTAAAAAACAGTGCTAGGTCTTCACCAGGAAACTATAGACCAGTAAGCTTAACATCCATAGTGGGAAAAATATCTAAGGGTCTTCTACGGGACCACATACAAGATTATGTAAGTGTCAATTATAAGTGATAGCCAACATGGTTTTACTAAGAACAGAACTTGTCAGACTAAACAGATTTGTTTTTATGAGGAGGTGAGTAGAAGCCTGGACTGAGGGGCGGCTGTGGATGTAGTGAGGTAGGTAGAAGCCTGGACAGAGGGGTGGCTACCTGTGCTCTCCACAGTGCTGCACCTCCCTACATCTCCTCCTCATCTGTCTACCATCCTACCTGTGCTCTCCACAGTGCTGCACCCCCTACATTCCTCCTCTCCTCATCTCTCTCCTGTCATCCTACTGTCTCCATCCTACCTGTACTCTCCACAGTGCTGCACCTCCTACATCTCCTCCTCATCTCTGTCTACATCCTACCTGTACTCTCTCCACATGTGCTGTACCTCCTACATCTCCTCCTCATCTCTGTCTACCATCCTACCTGTACTCTCCACAGTGCTGCACCTCCTACATCTCCTCCTCATCTCTGTCTACCATCCTACCTGTGCTCTCCACAGTGCTGCACCTCTACATCTCCTCCTCATCTCTGTCTACCATCCTACCTGTGCTCTCCACAGTGCTGCTACCTCCTACATCTCCTCCTCATCTCTGTCTACCATCCTACCTGTGCTCTCCACAGTGCTGCACCTCCTACATCTCCTCATCTCTGTCTACCATCCTACCTGTGCTCTCCACAGTGCTGCACCTCCTACATCTCCTCCTCATCTCTGTCTACCATCCTACCTGTGCTCTCCACAGTGCTGCACCTCCTACATCTCCTCCTCATCTCTGTCTACCATCCTACCTGTGCTCTCCACAGTGCTGCACCTCCTACATCTCCTCCTCATCTCTGTCTACCATCCTACCTGTGCTCTCCACAGTGCTGCACCTCCTACATCTCCTCCTCATCTCTGTCTACCATCCTACCTGTGCTCTCCACAGTGCTGCACCTCCTACATCTCCTCCTCATCTCTGTCTACCATCCTACCTGTGCTCTCCACAGTGCTGCACCTCCTACATCTCCTCCTCATCTCTGTCTACCATCCTACCTGTACTCTCCACAGTGCTGCACCCCCTACATCTCCTCCTCATCTCTGTCTACCAACCTACCTGTGCTCTCCACAGTGCTGCACCTCCTACATCTCCTCCTCATCTCTGTCTACCATCCTACCTGTACTCTCCACAGTGCTGCACCCCCTACATCTCCTACTCATCTCTGACTACCATCCTACCCGTGCTCTCCACAGTGCTGCATCCCCTACATCTCCTTCTCATCTCTGACTACCATCCTACCCGTGCTCTCCACAGTGCTGCATCCCCTACATCTCCTTCTCATCTCTGTCTACCATCCTACCTGTGCTCTCCACAGTGCTGCACCTCTTACATCTCCTCATCTCTGACTACCATCCTACCCGTTGCTCTCCCACAGTGCTGCATCCCCTACATCTCCTTCTCATCTCTGTCTACCATCCTACCTGTACTCTCCACAGTGCTGCACCTCCTACATCTCCTCCTCATCTCTGTCTACCATCCTACCTGTGCTCTCCACAGTGCTGCCACCTCTTACATCTCCTCCTCATCTCTGTCTACCATCCTACCTGTGCTCTCCACAGTGCTGCACCTCTTACATCTCCTCCTCATCTCTGTCTACCATCCTACCTGTGCTCTCCACAGTGCTGCACCTCTTACATCTCCTCCTCATCTCTGTCTACCATCCTACCCGTGCTCTCCACAATAGTCAGACCTGTGACCCTCCGCCTGTGTGATACAGTGGGTGCAGCCCTGTGTGCCACAGAGTCCACAGCCTTGCTGCGACTGTTAGAGAATGTGCACACTGTGCAGTACTTTACCATGTGACGATAACTGCAGATATAGACAACTTCATCACTGCAACTCTGAAGAGACCAGGGCTGGAGTATGAATGCTCAGGAGCTGAGACCAGTGGAAACGTAAGGAGGGACTCCTGTGACAATGTTGTATCACATGGCCGACACTCCATGGTGATACAAGAGAGAGATAGTGACCTACAACAGCCGACCCGGATGATATTCTCAGCATAATTCCTTTCAATCCCTTCTCCTAAGGATGCCCCGTGTGGAGTATGCACAGCTCTGAGATAATCACTGAGGAATGTTCCCATCTCAGCACAATGGGGGGTTGGGTATGTTATCTAATTATCCCTAACTCACTACGTTACAAGGAATATCGAAGGTGATATAATAATTAAAGGGAACAGGACCATCTTTACTAATGTAAAATACTCGTACAACCCAGCATTTTTCCCAGTGTGGTACTGAGTGCTGCAGTTCTTTATCCCTCTGTCCTGTGGGCTCCTGAACAAATTAAATCAGGTGGTGAAAAGGTCTTTGTGCATCCGCTCATTAGAGAATAATATATACATGTATTCTACTGTAAATATGCTGCCACCTACTGGTCAGTTACGATTACTGTAGCTGCAGAGCATCTCTTGCTGTCCCCATCTGCTCATCTGTATGTGCATTGCATCTTGCTCAGGGTATATGACTCTCCCAGAGGGGTGCTATGTCCAGGGCGGTGTACCCTCCCCGTGGTATTCCAGCCAGCATTTCACAGCATCAGACCCACACAGAACACATGTAACATCCAACAATCCAAGTTCCATGGCACACTGTGAGATAATGGCATGCAGTAGCACAACATATGCATGCAAGCGTGTGACCACTGTAACAAGGTCAAGAGGGAGGCTTATCTGAGCAGATACCAGGGGTGAACGTTCCCTACATCTGGCTGTATTTTACTGTTGCGATAGTTTGCAGATTATGGATGAGCCCTGATGTAACGGCATGTCTGTTTTATTTTAGTGCTCACTAAAGCTGAATGGGGCGGCAGGATAGAAATCCCTGATGTGTGCTATATGGCGGTCAGCCGATGTGTTTATGGCAGATGGCTGATAGTTGGACACACCATTAATGCTGCTTGTTTCTTCATGAAATACCATCATGTATGAGAAGCACCGTGTGAACATGGACCATCGCTGCTCACATTCAGTGGTGATAATTGCTTCATGGATCTGAGGGTCAATGGACTCCATATTTCAGCATTTGTTTCAAGCAAGGAATCTGCCCGTGTAGCTCTCAGGTGATCTGAGAGGACAGAGGCGGGAATGAGGAAGGTGCCTGACATGAGGGGAGCGTGTTCCCTCCTTCCCACTGCGTGTTGTGTTCCCTCCTTCCCACTGCGTGTTTTGTTCCCTCCTTCCCACTGCGTGTTTTGTTCCCTCCTTCCCACGGCGTGTTGTGTTCCCTCCTTCCCACCGCGTGTTGTGTTCCCTCCTTCCCACCGCGTGTTGTGTTCCCTCCTTCCCACCGCGTGTTGTGTTCCCTCCTTCCCACCGCGTGTTGTGTTCCCTCCTTCCCACCGCGTGTTGTGTTCCCTCCTTCCCACCGCTGGCTCTGATGGCTTTTCTGCGATAGTCATAATCCGGAACCTCTACTAATCCAGGGCCCTGTTCACACCAGATTAAGGGAGCCTCACTGCGCATGTAGCCCATGTTTTCAGGACCAGACATAAATAATGAGACCATTATCTTCTGTTAAATTAATCTTTATTATCACTCAGCGTATATTCTACATATCCATGGAGGGCGTCTGCTTAAAGCGTCAGTCTTATTACATTCCAGGAGACACCTCCATGGCCCAATATGAGACTCTGCTTGAGAAGTATGGGCCCCTACAGATAGCGTCCGATCTGCTGGGGGTAGTGGATCCCTTGTAGTGACAAGCTGATGATGGTTCTGAACTCCGCAGGGTGAGGTCTCATGTTCTGCTCAGGACGTGTTCATGATTTCTCCATTGACTGCTACGACCCAGGCCATACAAAGCATGGGGATCTAGAGCTGTGTATCCTCTTCTCCATTACCTAAACCACCATCAGAAGAGCTTGAAATGTTTCTTCCTCGATGACTGAGGCGACTCAAAGTCCTGCGACCAAACTGAGAGGCCCTGGAGAGACTGATGCTTATGCAGCGGGTGTCTCTTGTGATACTGATGTCAGAGAAAAAGCCAGGAGTACTCCGGCAAGGAGTTGAAGCATCTGCACCTTCTAAGTCATGGAGGACAGCCAAGATCTGCTGCCTGGAGCTTGGGTCCCACAGGCCACGAACATCCAGAAGAGAAGACAGGTGACGTTTCCTAAGAGAAGGGCACAAAGTGGTCAGCCAAAAAAGCAGTACAAAGGTGAGCAGGTGGCGGGGGCACAGAGGAGGCAAGTCAACGTTCTTACATCCCGGTTGACCACAGCAACCGGGATGGGTCGGTCTCCCTCCACCAGAAGGCCCATATATCATCTTTTACACCCACCACCATAGAAAGCCATTAGGAGCATGCACTGACCTGAAATCTGGAAAGTCGGACACCAGCATCCCCACTTCCATCTGGATAGATGATATATCCTCCAGCACAAGGATCTCAGTCAGGCGGGGAATGACCTGGTCCAGGGTGCTTTGGGGAGAGTCCTTAGGAAAGTAGAGCCATATATTAGAATAGGAAAGCTCTGAGGATGCAGCTCAAGATGGCAGCTTCAGACATCATCACTTACCAACCTGCTGAAGATCTGCACCAGCTGCTTAGACTCTTCTCTCAGCTTGGAGGCCACTTTCCTCCTTGTCTTTGAAGTAGTGCAGGACATTTTGCCTTGTATGAGAGGACGAACAAACTCCAACAAAATGCTACGATGAAGCTCTGAAATGGCGGCCTGGGGAGAACAGGACATCCTGAATCCTTTGTACCCGTGTTCCTCAGCTTCAGTCCTCAGAGCCACCTGCCGGTCATGTTTTCAGGATTTCCTTATTATTTAGCAGGTGATATAATTATTGTCCATGCGTTAGGACTTACCACATGTATCCATTCTGTGGGATATTCTCAAATCATGACTGACAGGTGGTCCTGAGGACTGGAGCTGAGGAACACCTCAGAGTCCTAGTAATGAGGGTGCTGACCTGTATGAGCACTAACCTGGTGACGATGGGCACATTAGCCACCCTCGTGGACACGTACCTGGTAAGGTCCTTGGCTTAGTTTGCGCAGAGCGGCTGTGTGTTCCTCCAGGATGGACACAATCCCATCACATGCATCTGAGCTGTTCAGCCATCGGCGACCCAGGAGCTTCTTGGAAAATGGCTGTTGTACATTGGATTACAAAAAGAGAGAGACCCTGAAGTATGGCTGAAGAATGGATGAGGGAAGCGGTGGCCAAGGCCATATGAGAATGGAAGTAATAAAGCGCTGCTTCAGTCAATGCACGTTCCTAAATTTGAGCCATTGACTCCCATTGTAACCTCTTGCAATGAAGAACTAAGGGGATTTGCAGCCGAATCTGCTCACGCCTGGTCCAAAAAAAGGGGCATGTCGTGGGTGGGGAAGGGGGGGGCGTGTCGTGGGTGGGGAAGGGGGGCGTGTCGTGGGTGGGGAAGGGGCGTGTTGTGGGGTGGGGAAGGGGCGTGTCGTGGGTGGGGAAGGGGCGTGTCGTGGGTGGGGAAGGGGAGTGTCGTGGGTGGGGAAGGGGGCGTGTCGTGGGTGGGGAAGGGGCATGTCGTGGGTGGGGAAGGGGCGGGGCGGCCGTCTCTTTTATCATTTTTAGTTCTGGAGAGTTCGGTGCCGTTACACAATTTAGGAGCATCATGTGCCTGCGCAAGGTCCACAAAGTGGTAAAAAGGACAGGACAGAGCGCAGTGACATTTCCGATCCATTGAGCATTTCCCAGCCTAAAAGCTAAACCTGACGTCAGAAGAGGCAGAGACATGGAGCGAATTAAACAAGTGGCGACTTTTCTGCGTGCATCTCGCCACCTCCAGTTCTGTGAAATCTTCTTAACCCCAGAAGCCTTGATCGCAGCAGCAGTTTCCAGGGTGCACCCAGAGCCCTTGAAGAAGCTGTGAAAGCGGTCGGGCGGGCATCTTGTGATGTTTTAATGAAGGCCTAGTATAGAATTTTATTCTGTAAGTGCTTGATGCACAACACGCAGATCTTCCAACGGCGTCCGTTTTTTCCTCTTTCCCTGAGTTTCTGTCCAGGAACATCCTTGATATATGAAGAAACAGCACGCTAGAGGATTTCCGTCCAGGAGCATATCCTTGATCTGTGAGCAAGACGTGAAGGGTGGAGAACGGGATCAGCTTTTGCCTAATCTGTTACTGCGATCAAGGATCCTGGGTTTAAGAGGAGTTCACGGACCTGGAGGTGGCGGAACTAGAACGCACGCAGAAAAGGCGCCACCTGTACTTTATGTGTACAGGCTTCTATCTACAGATCATGTTGTACCTTTACGTCCTGCACAATCAGTTCCGAGATGGCACGAGCGGCGACCGCAGTGATGCGGTCTAGAGACCCCTCGGCCTGATGTAGAAGATCCCCTCCATCTCCTTTAGCGAGCTGCGCCATGCGACTGGCAAATTCCCTAAGGAAAAATGTTCACAGGTTAGAAGTCGCGACATTTCTTTTACTCAAAATCTTTTCTAGAAATCGCGTTTATAGAAAAATGGAGAATTCTCACTTGTTGGGAAACAATTATCTACGAAAATAAGCAGCTATAATCTGTTCCTCCCGCCATTAGGTGGCGCCGTGCTGTATATTTACTATATCACTGCTGTCATGTATTGCCTGTAATCTGTTCCTCCCGCCATTAGGTGGCGCCGTGCTGTATATTTACTATATCACTGCTGTCATGTATTGCCTGTAATCTGTTCCTCCCGCCATTAGGTGGCGCCGTGCTGTCTATTTACTATATCACTGCTGTCATGTATTGCCTGTAATCTGTTCCTCCCGCCATTAGGTGGCGCCGTGCTGTATATTTACTATATCACTGCTGTCATGTATTGCCTGTACTTTGCTCTATCTTACATTAGGTGGTGCCGTGCTGTATATTTTCTATATCACTGCTGTCATGTATTGCCTGTAATCTGTTCCTCCTGACATTAGGTGGCGCCGTGCTGTTTATTTACTATATCACTGCTGTCATGTATTGTCTGTACTTTGCTCCCCCTTTACTTGAGGAATTACAATTGACTAACAGAATGTGAGGGTCACTCACCGAAATGGGGGGCAGCAGTTGACGATGCTGATGATACGGTAGATGAAGGCCTCGGTTGTCTCCATTAGCCTCTCCTGCTCCAAATTAAATCTCTCTATAGATTTTTGAAATCTGGATGAAGGGAGAAGACAAAATGTGAGGTGGTCTGTGACTAAGAGCTGTGACCTGTGATCGTGGCCTGTGACTAAGAGCTGTGACCTGTGATCGTGGCCTGTGACTAAGAGCTGTGACCTGTGATCGTGGTCTGTGACTAAGAGCTGTGACCTGTGATCGTGGTCTGTGACTAATAGCTGTGACCTGTGATCGTGGTCTGTGACTAAGAGCTGTGACCTGTGATCCTGGTCTGTGACTAAGAGCTGTGACCTGTGATCGTGGTCTGTGACTAAGAGCTGTGACCTGTGATCGTGGTCTGTGACTAAGAGCTGTGACCTGTGATCGTGGTCTGTGACTAAGAGCTGTGACCTGTGATCGTGGCCTGTGACTAAGAGCTGTGACCTGTGATCGTGGTCTGTGACTAATAGCTGTGACCTGTGATCGTGGTCTGTGACTAAGAGCTGTGACCTGTGATCGTGGTCTGTGACTAAGAGCTGTGACCTGTGATCGTGGTCTGTGACTAAGAGCTGTGACCTGTGATCGTGGTCTGTGACTAAGAGCTGTGACCTGTGATCGTGGCCTGTGACTAATAGCTGTGACCTGTGATCGTGGTCTGTGACTAAAGTTGTGACCTGTGATCGTGGTCTGTGACTAAGAGCTGTGACCTGTGATCCTGGTCTGTGACTAAGAGCTGTGACCTGTGATCGTGGTCTGTGACTAAAGTTGTGACCTGTGATCGTGGTCTGTGACTAAGAGCTGTGACCTGTGATCGTGGTCTGTGACTAAGAGCTGTGACCTGTGATCCTGGTCTGTGACTAAGAGCTGTGACCTGTGATCCTGGTCTGTGACTAAGAGCTGTGACCTGTGATCGTGGTCTGTGACTAAGAGCTGTGACCTGTGATCCTGGTCTGTGACTAAGAGCTGTGACCTGTGATCGTGGTCTGTGACTAAGAGCTGTGACCTGTGATCCTGGTCTGTGACTAAGAGCTGTGACCTGTGATCCTGGTCTGTGACTAAGAGCTGTGACCTGTGATCCTGGTCTGTGACTAAGAGCTGCGACCTGTGATCGTGGTCTGTGACTAAGAGCTGCGACCTGTGATCGTGGTCTGTGACTAAGAGCTGCGACCTGTGATCGTGGTCTGTGACTAAGAGCTGCGACCTGTGATCGTGGTCTGTGACTAAGAGCTGTGACCTGTGATCGTGGTCTGTGACTAAGAGCTGTGACCTGTGATCCTGGTCTGTGACTAAGAGCTGTGACCTGTGATCGTGGTCTGTGACTAAGAGCTGCGACCTGTGATCGTGGTCTGTGACTAAGAGCTGTGACCTGTGATCGTGGTCTGTGACTAAGAGCTGTGACCTGTGATCGTGGTCTGTGACTAAGAGCTGTGACCTGTGATCGTGGTCTGTGACCTGTGATCGTGGTCTGTGACCTGTGATCATTAAAGGTTATTTACACCTTCAGAGGCAATTTTTTTATGATTGCATTTTACTCATTTTGGGCTAAAAACTTTTTTTTTCAGTTGGTCTTTATTAAAAATATTGGGCTTTTCTGTCAAAAAAAAGTTTAACTGTTTCTCCAGCTGTGTGACTGGTACTTTCACTTTGTGCCAGTCATCTAATATCCCTGACTAAGAGGTGATTGACCTTCAGTAAGATCAGACCTGAGCTATAATGAGTGTTTATCATGTCAGAGAGCAGAGATACGGAGCCGCCAGCTCTCTGACTGACAGAGCAGAGATAAGGAGCCGCCAGCTCTCTGACTGACAGAGCAGAGATAAGGAGCCGCCAGCTCTCTGACTGACAGAGCAGAGATAAGGAGCCGCCAGCTCTCTGACTGACAGAGCAGAGATAAGGAGCCGCCAGCTCTCTGACTGACAGAGCAGAGATACGGAGCCGCCAGCTCTCTGACTGACAGAGCAGAGATACGGAGCCGTCAGCTCTCTGACTGACAGAGCAGAGATACGGAGCCGTCAGCTCTCTGACTGACAGAGCAGAGATACGGAGCCGTCAGCTCTCTGACTGACAGAGCAGAGATAGGGAGCCGTCAGCTCTCTGACTGACAGAGCAGAGATAGGGAGCCGTCAGCTCTCTGACTGACAGAGCAGAGATAGGGAGCCGTCAGCTCTCTGACTGACAGAGCAGAGATCCTGCTACTGGAGCATCTCCGCTCTGCACAGGGAGAAGAGCTCCATATTTTTAATATAGACCAGTAGAAAATTGATTTTAGCTCAAAATACAGGGCAATAATAAATAAATTGGCTTACATAACCTTTAATCTGTGACCTTTGACATTGCAGGTTAATCGCTGATTACACAGATTTCACGCCCATGAAAATCTAATTTGTGAGATCAGTGTAAGGAATTCCTGGACTGCAGGCCACAGAGGTCATTGAGCATCCAGGCCTCAAAATTACTGCCACCAGCATTAGTTTCTGTGAAGCAAATACCTGCTCAGGAAATCAGAGAAGCAGCAAAGACAAGAGAGAGCCAAGATAACCCCAAAACCTTCACTGATCAGCGGCGCCCGGTCAATGTGTGGCTTCATTATCTAATGGGAAGAGGAACAGCAGTCAGAGAACGGAAAGTGGGCAGCGGCCAGAGAACGGAAAGTGGGCAGCGGCCAGAGAACGGAAAGTGGGCAGCGGTCAGAGAACGGAAAGTGGGCAGCGGTCAGAGAACGGAAAGTGGGCAGCGGCCAGAAAACGGAAAGTGGGCAGCGGCCAGAAAACGGAAAGTGGGCAGCGGCCAGAAAACGGAAAGTGGGCAGCGGCCAGAAAACGGAAAGTGGGCAGCGGTCAGAGAACAGAAAGTGGGCAGCGGTCAGAGAATGGATAGAGGACTGGCCAGAGAATGGACAGAGGACAGTGGTCACAGAACGGAAGTTGGACACTTGTCAGGGAATGGATAGAGGACAGTGGTCAGAGAATGGATAGAGGACAGTGGTCAGGGAATGGATAGAGGACAGTGGTCAGAGAATGGATAGAGGACAGTGGTCAGAGAATGGATAGAGGACAGTGGTCAGAGAATGGATAGAGGACAGTGGTCAGAGAAAGGTGTCAGAAATAGTTTTTACCTGAATAATTCTCCCGTGGAATCCTGAGAGGTGGTCCTCACTCCTCATGGTCTGGATCCAGCGATCTTGTTCCACCTTTAGCTCTTCCTCCAGTCGGAGGGAGACACGTTGATGTGTGAGGTTGACGTACTGATGCTCCAGCATAGCCCTCGTGTCGCTGCTCAGCAGGGGGCCTAACTCATAAGGGTTGATAAGTGGGGAAATCTCTTGTCTGGAAAGGATATCCCTGTATGGAGATGCCACAATCGCTGCTGGTACAACATTAGGTCTGTCTCTCCCCATATCTGGAATGTTACCCTAGTAGCCTCTCCCCGGTCCCAGTATCACCAGTGCAGCACCTTACCTGCAGTACACATTGGTATTCCAATCTAGAATAAAGTAGATGTCATTGGTCTCCACAGCTTGTTGGGCCGCAGCACTGAGCCAGTCAGCTACTCCTTGGTGGTAGGCCGAAAGGTAGATTCGAAAAACCTCAAAGTCCTTGGGATACGAACAAACCTGAGAAAAGAGAGGTCCATTCATTCACCTGACAGGTCCAATCATTCAACTGAGAGGTCCAATCATTCACATGAGAGGTCCATTCATTCACCTGAGAGGTCCAATCATTCACCTGAGAGGTCCAATCATTCACCTGAGAGGTCCATTCATTCACCTGAGAGGTCCATTCATTCACCTGAGAGGTCCATTCATTCACCTGGAGAGGTCCATTCATTCACCTGGAGAGGTCCAATCATTCACCTGGAGAGGTCCATTCATTCACATGAGAGGTCATTCATACACCTGCAGAGGTCCATTCGTCCACCTGCAGAGGTCCATTCGTCCACCTGCAGAGGTCCATTCGTCCACCTGCAGAGGTCCATTTGTCCACCTGCAGAGGTCCATTTGTCCACCTGCAGAGGTCCATTTGTCCACCTGCAGAGGTCCATTCGTCCACCTGCAGAGGTCCATTCGTCCACCTGGAGAGGTCCATTCATCCACCTGGAGAGGTCCATTCATCCACTTAAAGAAGTCCATTCATCCACCTGGAGAGGTCCATTCATCCACCTGGAGAGGTCCATTCATCCACCTGGAGAGGTCTATTCATCAGTCTTACATTCATCCACATGGAGAGGTCCATTCATTCACCTGGAGAAGTACATTCATTCACCTGGAGAAGTACATTCATTCACCTGGAGAGGTCCATTAATCCATTTGGAGAGGTCCATCCATCCACCTGCAGAGGTCCATCCATCCACCTGCAGAGGTCCATTCATCCACTTGGAGAGGTCCATTCATCCACCTGGAGAGATCATTCATCAGTTTTACATTCTTCCACCAGGAGAGGTCCATTCATTCACCTGGAGAAGTACATTCTTCCATGTGGAGAGGTCCATTCATCCACCTAAAGAAATTACATTCTTCCACCTGGAGAGGTCCATTCATCCACTTGTACAGGTCCATTCATCCACCTGGACAGGTCCATTTATCCACCTGGAGAGGTCCATTTATCCACCTGGAGAGGTCCATTCATCCACCTGGAGAGGTCCATTCATCCACCTGGAGAGGTCCATTCTTCCACCTGGAGAGGTTCATTCATCCACATGGAGAGGTCCATTCATCCACCTGGAGAGGTCCATTCTTCCACCTGGAGAGGTCCATTCTTCCACCTGGAGAGGTTCATTCTTCCACCTGGAGAGGTCCATTCATCCACCTGGAGAGGTCCATTCATCCACCTGGAGAGGTCCATTCATCCACCTGGAGAGGTCCATTCATCCACCTGGAGAGGTCCATTCATCCACCTGGAGAGGTCCATTCATCCACCTGGAGAGGTCCATTCTTCACCTGGAGAGGTCCATTCTTCCACCTGGAGAGGTCCATTCTTCCACCTGGAGAGGTTCATTCTTCCACCTGGAGAGGTTCATTCATCAGTCTTACATTCATCCAACATGGAGAGGTCCATTCATGCACCTGAAGAAGTACATTCTTCCACCTGGAGAAGTACATTCTTCCACCTGAAGAGATTATTCATACAGTCTTACATCATCCACATGGAGAGGTCCATTCATTCACCTGGAGAGGTCCATTCATCCACCTGAGAGGTCCATTCATCCATTTGGAGAGGTCCATTTATCCACCGGGAGAGGCCCATTCATCCACCTAGAGAGGTCCATTCATCCACCTAGAGAGGTCCATTCTTCCACCTGAAAAAGTACATTCTCCACCTGGAGAGGTCCATTTATCCACCTGGAAAGATCATTCATCAGTCTTACATTCTCCCACCTGGAGAGGTCCATTTATCCACCTGGAGAGATCATTCATCAGTCTTACATTCTTCCACCTAGAAAGGACCATTCATTCACCTGGAGAAGTACATTTCTTCCACCTGGAGAGGTCCGTTCATCCACCTGGAGAGGTCCGTTCATCCACCGTTCATCCACCTGGAGAGGTCCGTTCATCCACCTGGAGAGGTCCGTTCATCCACCTGGAGAGGTCCATTCATCGACCTGGAGAGGTCCATTCATCCACCTGGAGAGGTCCATTCTTCCACCTGGAGAGGTCCATTCTTCCACCTGGAGAGGTCCATTCTTCCACCTGGAGAGGTCCATTCTTCCTTCTTCCATTCATGCCACATCACAGAGGTCCATTCATGCACCTGAAGAAGTACATTTTCCACCTGGAGAATTTCTTCCACCTGAAAGTATTCATCAGTCTTACATTCATCCACATGGAGAGGTCCATTCATTCACCTGGAGAGGTCCATTCATCCACCTGGAGAGGTCCATTCATCCATTTGGAGAGGTCCATTTATCCACCGGGAGAGGTCCATTCATCCACCTAGAGAGGTCCATTCATCCACCTAGAGAGGTCCATTCTTCCACCTGAAAAAGTACATTCTTCCACCTGGAGAGGTCATTTATCCACCTGGAAAGATCATTCATCAGTCTTACATTCTCCCACCTGGAGAGGTCCATTTATCCACCTGGAGAGATCATTCATCAGTCTTACATTCTTCCACCTAGAAAGGACCATTCATTCACCTGGAGAAGTACATTCTTCCACCTGGAGAGGTCCGTTCATCCACCTGGAGAGGTCCGTTCATCACCTGGAGAGGTCCGTTCATCCACCTGGAGAGGTCCGTTCATCCACCTGGAGAGGTCCATTCATCCACCTGGAGAGGTCCATTCATCCACCTGGAGAGGTCCATTCATCCACCTGGAGAGGTCCATTCATCCACCTAGAGAGGTCCATTCATTCACATGGAGAAGTACATTCATCAACTGGAGAAGTACATTCATCAACAGGAGAGGTCCATTCATCCACCTGAGAGGTCCATTCATCCACCTGAGAGGTCCATTCATCCACCTGAGAGGTCCATTCATCCACCTAAGAGGTCCATTCATCCATCTGGAGAGGTCCATTCATGCACCTAGAGAGGTCCATTCATGCACCTGCAGAGGTCCATTCATCACCTGGAGAGGTCCATTCATCCACCTGGAGAGGTCCATTCATTCACCTGGAGAGGTCCATTCATCCACTTGGAGAGGTCCATTCATCAGTCTTACATTCATCGACATGGAGAGGTCCATTTATTCACCTGGAGAAGTATATTCATCCACCTAGAGAACTCCATTCATCCCCCTGGACAGGTCCATTTTTGGACCTGGAGAGGTCCATTCTTCGACCTGTAAAGGTCCATTAATTCACCTGGAGAAGTACATTCTTCCACCTGGAAAGGTCCATTCATCCACCTGGAGAAATTACATTCTTCCACCTGGAGAGGTCCAGTCATCCACCTGGAGAGGTCCAGTCATCCACCTAGAGAGGTACATTCATCCATCTGGAGAGGTCCATTCATGCACCTGGAGAGGTCATTCATTCACCTGGAAAGGTCCATTCATCCACTTGGAGAGGTCCATTCATCAGTCTTACATTCATCGACATGGAGAGGTCCATTTATTCACCTGGAGAAGTACATTCATCCACCTAGAGATCTCCATTCATCCCCCTGGAGAGGTCCATTTTTGGACCTGGAGAGGTCCATTCTTTGACCTGTAAAGGTCCATTAATTCACATGGAGAAGTACATTCTTCCACCTGGAAAGGTCCATTCATCCACCTGGAGAAATTACATTCTTCCACCTGGACAGGTCTATTTATTCACCTGGAGAGATCCATTCATCCACCTGGAGAGGTCCAGTCATCCACCTGGAGAGGTCCAGTCATCCACCTGGAGAGGTCCAGTCATCCACCTGGAGAGGTCCAGTCATCCACCTGGAGAGGTCCAGTCATCCACCTGGAGAGGTCCAGTCATCCACCTGGAGAGGTCCAGTCATCCACCGGGAGAGGTCCAGTCATCCACCTGGAGAAGTACATTCATCCACCTGGAGAAGTACATTCATCCACCTGGAGAGCTCCATTCATCCACCTGGAGAGGTCCATTCATCAGTCTTACATTCATCGACATGGAGAGGTCCATTTATTCACCTGGAGAAGTACATTCATCCACCTAGAGATCTCCATTCATCCCCCTGGAGAGGTCCATTTTTGGACCTGGAGAGGTCCATTCTTTGACCTGTAAAGGTCCATTAATTCACATGGAGAAGTACATTCTTCCACCTGGAAAGGTCCATTCATCCACCTGGAGAAATTACATTCTTCCACCTGGACAGGTCTATTTATTCACCTGGAGAGATCCATTCATCCACCTGGAGAGGTCCAGTCATCCACCTGGAGAGGTCCAGTCATCCACCTGGAGAGGTCCAGTCATCCACCTGGAGAGGTCCAGTCATCCACCTGGAGAGGTCCAGTCATCCACCTGGAGAGGTCCAGTCATCCACCTGGAGAGGTCCAGTCATCCACCGGGAGAGGTCCAGTCATCCACCTGGAGAGGACCAGTTATCCACCTGGAGAAGTACATTCATCCACCTGGAGAAGTACATTCATCCACCTGGAGAGCTCCATTCATCCACCTGGAGAGGTCCATTCATTCACCTGGAGAGGTCCATTCATCCACCTGCAGAGGTCCATTCATCCACCTGCAGAGGTCCATTCATCCACCTGCAGAGGGCCATTCATCCACCTGCAGAGGGCCATTCATCCACCTGCAGAGGGCCATTCATCCACCTGCAGAGGTCCATTCATCCACCTGGAGAAGTACATTTATCCACCTGGAGAGGTCCATTCATTGACCTGGAGAGATCATTCATCAGTCTTACATTCTTCCACCTAGAGAGGTCCATTCATTCACCTGGAGAAGTATATTCTTCCACCTGGAGAGGTCCATTCATTCACCTGGAGAAGTATATTCTTCCACCTGGAGAGGTCCATTCATCCAACGGGAGAAGTACATTCTTCACCCTGGAGAGGTCCATTCATTCACCTGGAGAGGTCCATTCATCCACCTGGAGAGATCATTCATCAGTCTTACATTCTTCAACCTGCAGAGGTCAATTCATTCTCCTGGAGAGGTCCATTCTTTCACCTGGAGAGATAATTCATCAGTCTTACATTCTTCCACCTGGAGAGGTCCATTCATCCATCTGGAGAGGTCCATTCATCCACCTGGAGAGGTCCATTCATCCACCTGGAGAGGTCCATTCATCCACCTGGAGAGGTCCATTCATCCACCTGGAGAGGTCCATTCATCCACCTGGAGAGGTCCATTCTTCCACCTGGAGAGGTCCATTCTTCCACCTGGAGAGGTCCATTCTTCCACCTGGAGAGGTTCATTCTTCCACCTGGAGAGGTTCATTCATCAGTCTTACATTCATCCACATGGAGAGGTTCCATTCATGCACCTGAAGAAGTACATTCTTCCACCTGGAGAAGTACATTCTTCCACCTGAAGAGATTATTCATCAGTCTTACATTCATCCACATGGAGAGGTCCATTCATTCACCTGGAGAGGTCCATTCATCACCTGAGAGGTCCATTCATCCATTTGGAGAGGTCCATTTATCCACCGGGAGAGGCCCATTCATCCAACCTAGAGAGTCCATTCATCCACCTAGAGAGGTCCATTCTTCCACCTGAAAAAGTACATTCTTCCACCTGGAGAGGTCCATTTATCCACCTGGAAAGATCATTCATCAGTCTTACATTCTCCCACCTGGAGAGGTCCATTTATCCACCTGGAGAGATCATTCATCAGTCTTACATTCTTCCACCTAGAAAGGACCATTCATTCACCTGGAGAAGTACATTCTTCCACCTGGAGAGGTCCGTTCATCCACCTGGAGAGGTCCGTTCATCCACCTGGAGAGGTCCGTTCATCCACCTGGAGAGGTCCGTTCATCCACCTGGAGAGGTCCGTTCATCCACCTGGAGAGGTCCATTCATCCACCTGGAGAGGTCCATTCATCCACCTGGAGAGGTCCATTCTTCCACCTGGAGAGGTCCATTCTTCCACCTGGAGAGGTCCATTCTTCCACCTGGAGAGGTCCATTCTTCCACCTGGAGAGGTTCATTCTTCCACCTGGAGAGGTTCATTCATCAGTCTTACATTCATCCACATGGAGAGGTCCATTCATGCACCTGAAGAAGTACATTCTTCCACCTGGAGAAGTACATTCTTCCACCTGAAGAGATTATTCATCAGTCTTACATTCATCCACATGGAGAGGTCCATTCATTCACCTGGAGAGGTCCATTCATCCACCTGAGAGGTCCATTCATCCATTTGGAGAGGTCCATTTATCCACCGGGAGAGGCCCATTCATCCACCTAGAGAGGTCCATTCATCCACCTAGAGAGGTCCATTCTTCCACCTGAAAAAGTACATTCTTCCACCTGGAGAGGTCCATTTATCCACCTGGAAAGATCATTCATCAGTCTTACATTCTCCCACCTGGAGAGGTCCATTTATCCACCTGGAGAGATCATTCATCAGTCTTACATTCTTCCACCTAGAAAGGACCATTCATTCACCTGGAGAAGTACATTCTTCCACCTGGAGAGGTCCGTTCATCCACCTGGAGAGGTCCGTTCATCCACCTGGAGAGGTCCGTTCATCCACCTGGAGAGGTCCGTTCATCCACCTGGAGAGGTCCATTCATCCACCTGGAGAGGTCCATTCATCCACCTGGAGAGGTCCATTCATCCACCTGGAGAGGTCCATTCATCCACCTAGAGAGGTCCATTCATCCACCTAGAGAGGTCCATTCATTCACATGGAGAAGTACATTCATCAACTGGAGAAGTACATTCATCAACAGGAGAGGTCCATTCATCCACCTGAGAGGTCCATTCATCCACCTGAGAGGTCCATTCATCCACCTGAGAGGTCCATTCATCCACCTAAGAGGTCCATTCATCCACCTGGAGAGGTCCATTCATTCACCTGGAGAGGTCCATTCATCCACTTGGAGAGGTCCATTCATCAGTCTTACATTCATCGAGCATGGAGAGGTCCATTTATTCACCTGGAGAAGTATATTCATCCACCTAGAGAACTCCATTCATCCCCCTGGACAGGTCCATTTTTGGACCTGGAGAGGTCCATTCTTCGACCTGTAAAGGTCCATTAATTCACCTGGAGAAGTACATTCTTCCACCTGGAAAGGTCCATTCATCCACCTGGAGAAATTACATTCTTCCACCTGGAGAGGTCCAGTCATCCACCTGGAGAGGTCCAGTCATCCACCTAGAGAGGTACATTCATCCATCTGGAGAGGTCCATTCATGCACCTGGAGAGGTCATTCATTCACCTGGAAAGGTCCATTCATCCACTTGGAGAGGTCCATTCATCAGTCTTACATCATCGCATGGAGAGGTCCATTTATTCACCTGGAGAAGTACATTCATCCACCTAGAGATCTCCATTCATCCCCCTGGAGAGGTCCATTTTGGACTGGAGAGGTCCATTCTTCGACTGTAAAGGTCCATTAATTCACATGGAGAAGTACATTCTTCCACCTGGAAAGGTCCATTCATCCACCTGGAGAAAATTACTTCTTCCCAACTGGACAGGTCTATTATTCACCTGAGAGAGATCCATTTCATCCACCTGGAGAGGTCCAGTCATCCACCTGGAGAGGTCCAGTCCAGTCATCCACCTGGAGAGGTCAGTCATCCACCTGGAGAGGTCCAGTCATCCACCTGGAGAGGTCCAGTCATCCACCTGGAGAGGTCCAGTCATCCACCTGCAGAGGTCCATTCATCCACCTGGAGAGGTCCATTCATCCACCTGCAGAGGTCATCACCTGCAGAGGTCCATTCATCCA
>ONZH01006304.1:0-28892 GCA_900303285.1 Rhinella marina | reverse complement strand
CGATATCCGTCGAATAGTCGAATTTCGGTCTATTCGAATCGAATTTTCGAACTTCGAATATTTCATACTCGCTCATCTCTAATCATTATCACCCACAGACTGCGACAGTTGGAAAACTTTGGCATCGGGAAAGAGGTCAGTAGCCACCTGAGAAGTGGTTTGTGACTCTGCAAAGGGTCCAATAAACAGTTCCTCAGAGTATGCCGGATCGCATTCCAAATTTTCTTGGGAGGGGGCAGACTGGGGGGAAGGAGGTTGAGGTGGAGGAGCCATAGGAGTGCTCCCTTGGGTAACGTGGGTGGACTGCGTGGAAGACTGACTGGTGGACAAATTACTTGAAGCATTGTCCGCAATCCACGACATCAGCTGTTCGCACTGTTGTGGTTTCAACAGTCCTCTACCACGTGTCCCTGTAAGTTTAGACATGAAGCTAGGGAGTGTAGCTCTGAGGCGTTCCCCTGCTTCCTCATCAGCAGGTACTGTCTCACCCTGCCCAGGACCACAGCCTCTGCCCCCTGCAGTAATTGAATGCCCACGCCCATGCCCTCGTTCTCGATCCTTAGCCCTGGGGCTCAACATTTTCTGTATATAAGTGTATTATATGTACAAAAAAAAAAATGGGCCTGCTGTACTGAAACCCACAAACTTGTTCAATCTGAACAAGAAAATATATAGGTGGATAAGTTAGAGCAAAATTACGTATGTTATTACGTACCGTGCAGTATGGAGCAATTACACTGAAACTATTAGACTAGGCAGACTTGGTCTGCTTAAGTGCAACCCAGACAAATGTCGCACAGAGATTTTTGTAATGTAGCTGTATCAGTGACAGCAAAAGACCTTTTTTAATTACGTGATGTACAGAATGTGTCACCTGGACAGAAAATTTGGAGTATGGTGAGTGGACAGCTGAACTGTGAAACACAGAATGGTTCCACACAGCTGTATGAAATGGATTTGTATCACTGAGATAAAACAACAAAAAAAACAGTTTTTTATATATATATTTTTTTAACGTGACGTTCAGAAACTATCAGAGAGCAAACTCAGCATCTGCTGACAGTGGCTATTTTGACTGCAACCCAGACAAATGTCGCACAGAGATTTTTCTAATGTAGCTGTATAAGTGAAAGCAAAAGACCATATTTGATTACGTGACGTACAGTATGGGTCACCGGGACAGAAAATACGGATTGTGGTTTGTGGTGAGTGGACAGCTGAACTGTGACACACAGAATGGTTCCACACAGCTGTATGAAATGGATTTGTATCACTGAGATAAAACAATAAAAAAAAAAAAATTGTTCTATATGGCGATAGCTGCACTACTAGTGCCAGCCAGCCCAGCCACGAGACAAAAAAAATGTTTTGTAGCCCTTAGAAGGGCTGTTGGGTTCTTTTGAGATCACTCCTGCCTAACAGAGAACTAAATCTAGGCCCTAACACTCTCCCTGAAACGCAGCAGATCTGTCCCTAACCACATCCAGACAGCATCTGAGCCGAGCACCGCGGGCAGTCACTAGTATATTCCAGGGTCACCTGATCAGGCCAGCCAACCCCTGCTATCGACATGTAAGGGCCCCACGTGATGCTGGGTGTACCGCAGAGTCTCCTGGCTTGTGATTGACTGAGTTTATAGGCACCAAAAATTCAAAATGCGGGAGATGCCATTTCCTCGAGCATGGCGAGATACTCGTCCGAGCAGAGAGCGCTTATGAGTACCGTAATACTCGAATGAGAACCAAGCTCGGACGAGTATGCTCGCTCATCTCTAAAAACAACCTGTGGGGCAGATGGGCTGGTCAGGAGTGCATGACCAAATGGAGTAGCCACACCTCCAGTACAAACTTACAAAGACAAAAAGAGAAATTTCAGTCAGCAGATCCCAGAGCACAAGTGCTGGTTGCTATGGCTAAATACATGTCAAAAGAAAATACATACAATGCAACCGCATACCGCTAACCAGATAAAGCACAAAATGCCATAGTGATATAGAGTATTCTAAAGCTCATGCTATGCTTATTTAATAAATTAGAGACTCTTGGCAAATATATTTTGTACAAAATTATCTGAGCCCATTCACCGAATCGTCAAGGTGTTCTCTGCAGAATGGGAACCTAACACTATCTCCTACCTGTTATATGCCAGACTTGGCTTCCATATAATCAGGGGGTGTTTTGTTCCACATGCATGCTGTATCCACTCTGCCTTTTGCCATTTCTGGTGCTTCAAAGGCCTCCCCTAGTTCATGAATGCAGATACTAGCATGCATGCCGAATCACTCGGCTTTATAGTTGCACTGATTAAAAACAACCTGTGGGGCAGATGGGCTAGTCAGGAGTGCATGACCAAATGGAGTAGCCACACCTCCAGTACAAACTGTAACAATTTAACTGGAGTGCAGGGCAGTACACTGCTACAGATGGATCTGGATAAACTGGAGGCTTGGGCAGAGAAGTGGCAGATGAGCTTTAACACTGACAAATGTAAGGTTATGCATATGGGAAGGAATAATGCAAGTCACCAGTACATACTAAATGGTAAAATATTGGGTACCTCTGACATGGAAAAGGACCTAGGAATTTTAGTGAACAGCAAACTAAGCTGTAGAAACCAGTGTCAGACATCTGCTGCCAAGGCCAATAAGATAATGGGTTGCATCAAAAGGGGCATAGATGCCCGTGATGAGAACATAGTCCTGCCACTTTACAAATCACTAGTCAGACCACACATGGACTACTGTGTACAGTTCTAGGCTCCTGTGAACAAGGCAGACATAGCAGAGCTGGAGAGGGTTCAGAGGAGGGCAACTAAAGTAATAACTGGAATGGGTGGACTACAGTACCCAGAAAGATTATCAAAATTAGGGTTATTCACTTTAGAAAAAAGACGACTGAGGGGAGATCTAATAATTATGTATAAATATATCAGAGGTCAGTACAGAGATCTCTCCCATCATCTATTTATCCCCAGGACTGTGACTGTGACGAGGGGACATCCTCTGCGTCTGGAGGAAAGAAGGTTTGTACATAAACATAGAAGAGGATTCTTTACGGTAAGAGCAGTGAGACTATGGAACTCTCTCCCTGAGGAGGTGGTGATGGTAAGTTCACTAAAAGAGTTCAAGAGGGGCCTGGATGTGTTTCTGGAGGGTAATAATATTACAGGTTATAGTTACTAGAGAGGGGTCGTTGATCCATGGAGTAATTCTGATTGCCTGATTGGAGTCGGGAAGGAATTTTTTTCCCTAAAGTGGGGAACATTGGCTTCTACCTCACAGGGTTTTTTTTTGCCTTCCTCTGGATCAACTTGTAGGAAAACAGGCCGAACTGTTAACACAATATTATGGGTCAATTCTCAAATGTCCATTTCCGTACATTTAGTTTCACATGGTTGGAATAATATATATTTTGTGGAACTTGTTCAATTTAATTAAACCAGCATATATACATGATTACTGTAGCAAAACACGAGGTATAGCAGAAATCTAACTGTTAGTGTTCCTGCAACATTAAGTGTTCCTGCAACTTTATTTATTTCCACACACTTCAGCAATTTAATTAAATTAGGTGAACAACACTAATACTGTACACAGGCCAGCATACAGAAGTATCTGTGAGGGATAACAAATTTAGGTTTAAATCCGATTCCCTTTATTTCTGTGTTCACAAACACATTTCCAATCAATTTATTTGTTTTTCCGGTTAATTGATTATATTCATGTATACTATACAGTATACATGATTACTACGCCACTACACAGGGTAGTGAACAACATTATCTGAGAGGCCCAAAAATATCAGGGCTACATAAGGGTTCCAAATGAAAGACCCAGAGCCAGAATGTGGGTAGTAGCAGCACAGACTATACGGTGAGAAGTAGTAGTAGTAGTAAAAGTAGGCCACAGTTCCCCTGCTGATTTTGTAAGGCGCAACAGTATAGTAGAGGAGACAAAGGATGAGATTGTGCATTGGATGGCTCACTCCTCCTCTCAGTTGCAGCAGGATGACATGGAGGTGACTTAAAAGTACAACACTGTGCCTAAGAAGTGACAAGAAAACCCCAAAATGTCCGTGGTGAGATGGCAAGAGTTACTTAGATTGTAGTTCAGTTTATGTGATACTGTATATATACTGGAATGCCCCTGTGGGATCCAGTATGTAGGCTGCACAATCCGAACGATACAGAACACAGGTCTAACATAAAGAAAAAAATTATCAAGTACAGTGTATGGAGACATGCAGCTGAAACATACAAAGGTTCCCACCTAGGTTTTAAAATTATCCCTTTTGAGCAGATAACAGTACATCCAATGCGTAATGGTCCATAAGAAGACGAGAAATGTTTTAGATTTATAAATTAAACAGCTTAAAGGGTTTCTGTCACCAGTTTTGGGCATATAAAACAGGATGACATTTGCAATGTGCAAATGTCACCTGATGCCCAAACTGGTGATCATTTTTTTACTGGTGCCCCCGTTTTTGAAATAAATCAACTTTTGTCGTATGCAAATGAAGCTTACTAGGTGCAAGGGGCGGTAACCCTGCACCTAGTAAGCGCCGTTTCCCTACCTTTATTCACGCCCCCTTTGTTGTGATGGACAGGGCCAGGCAGCTCGCTCTATCTGCTCCTGGCCCTGTCCGTGCTGAAAATCCCGCGCCTGCGCCGTTCGGACTTCATTCGGCGCAGGCGCAGTGAGTGCCGATTGCTGCGGGCTCCCGGCTTCCTCACTGCGCCTGCGCCGATGACGTCACAGAACACCCAGAAGAGAAGGCGCGCAGGCGCAGTGAGGAAGCCGGGAGCCCGGCAGCAATCGGCACTCACTGCGCCTGCGCCGAATGAAGTCGAACGGCGCAGGCGCGGGATTTTCAGCACGGACAGGGCCAGGAGCAGATAGACCGAGCTGCCTGGCCCTGTCCATCACAACAAAGGGGGCGTGAATAAAGGTAGGAAACGGCGCTTACTAGGTGCAGGGTTACCGCCCCTTGCACCTAGTAAGCTTCATTTGCATACGACAAAAGTTGATTTATTTCAAAAACGGGGGCACCAGTAAAAAAATGATCACCAGTTTGGGCATCAGGTGACATTTGCACATTGCAAATGTCATCCTGTTTTATATGCCCAAAACTGGTGACAGAAACCCTTTAAAGGGGTTATCCCACGAATAATGTAAAAAATGAAAATCAGACATCATATAGTACATGACAACCCCTTTAAATCCTTTTGGTCTCAATGAAGCCAACCACAATGAGTATATAGGGGTATGTAAGAGAAAAAATAGAGCAGAGAGTCCAAAGACAGTAAGAAGTTCCACAGATTTGAGACTTTACATAAGAGAAATTAGGTTGGGTCTTCTAAAGCAGTGGAGTTCTGTATCACTGGGATAGAATTTTCATGGTTAAAGGTAAGAGGGTTTTGTCCCTTCCTGGTTATTACAAGACAGATATATTCAAAATATGTGTCTCCATATAGATCTTAGTGGCTAATAAAATTTTGAGATTTCCAGAGTGTTGACATGTAGTCAAGCAGTCTATAGGAGTCATCCAGTAGGCTTTCAGAAACAGTGACCATGAGTTCCTGCTCCTCTGTAACTGTATCAATGCTGACAAATATAATAACTTGCTGAGATCTACATAGAAATAACAGAGCTTCAATTATGTTCTTTGGAAATATATATAAAAAGCCTATCCTACGGGAAATATCATCAATATTAGATCAACAAGAGATCTACTTGAAGTTTTCCCGCTGATCAGCTGTTCTTTAGTAGCTCCAGTGCCAAACAAAGAAACCAGAGGTGGTGAAGGTGCAGGAATTTAGATCTGGAACAATCTAATCTTAATAACCTATCAATATAAAAGCCCCACGGAAACCCCTTTAAAATGCAATGATCTACATAAATTGTGTGTATGAAGATTTAAAAGCACTGACTTTTTTATTTTTTTATTATTTTTCACTGGAAGTAATTTTATGTGTGTTTTGTTTTTTATGTATTTATCATAATTACCTGGTGTGAATTACATCATATCCATCTGAGATCAAGCAGAACCAAGTCTCTAACAAACCACTAAATGCACCGATAGTTTTATTTTCATCTATATCTATAATAAGCTTTAGTAAAAATGACTTTCTGTTATGTGGAAGGAGGTTTTTGTACGGCTCTGTATCACTGTGTGACAGGAGGGTCATAACTCTGCTGACAGTAATAACCTCCTGCATCTTCTTCTGTCACTCCTTTGATTGTTAATTTGTAATTAGATCCAGATCCAGATCCAGTGAACCGGTCTGGGACTCCTGTATGTCTGCTGCTTGCATCATAGATAAGAAGCTTTGGCTGTTGTCCTGGTTTCTGTTGGTACCAGTGTAATTCATAGTTGACACCAAAACTGGTTGTACATGAGATGTCTAGTGTGCCTCCAATTGGGACACAGAGGTATATTCTGGAGATTGGGTCAGTACAATCTGTCCACAGGATCCTGAGGATAAAGAAGAGGAGACATGAATGGATTTCTATCCTAGCTGTAATATGTCCTCTGTGCTGCTGGACGTTACACTGTGTCAGTGACTCTCACCATGAATAGAGATCAGTAAGACACACAGCAGAAGCCCCTGAGAAGACATCTTTATGTCTCTGGAGTGACAGGCACAGACTATAGAGATGTCACCTGTACAATGTGTCCTATATAACAGCTGGAGTCACTGGGGAACGGCCCCTGAGAGGAAATACACAAATATATGAAAATGAAGTTCTCTTAATTTTTCCACCTTTTTCACATCTCCTGAGATGTGTAGGGAAAGATACCTGACAGATGCCTCCAATTGATGTCATCATAAAGGGGGAATATGGTAAAATATGTGTAGGATAACAGTGAAGATATAAAGCAGATATTATTTCGAATGAAGAAATACAGTAAATAGCACTGGGCAGATAGATCAGAGAAGCCTTAGTTCCCTCCCCGGTCTATTACAGACACTAGTCAATGAGTTATAAAACTATTTACCTAGTTCATCTCCTGCACGATTAATAATCTGTCCCGTTATACAGGCCACAGCTATAACTATAATCCAGCGGTCGTGTTTTGATCAACAGTCAAGCTGTAATGGAATGGTTGACTCACTCTTCAACATCATCTCAGGTGACAACAGATACACACAGCCAGGAATCAGTGGGTTCTTCCAGCACCACACCTAGTTGGCATGGTCCAGGAACAACCTCTGTGCCCTCACCTGTCCTGAAACTGCCTTTTTCTTTTGACGCTCCTTCTGCTTGGGAAGTAATGCATGCTGACGACTCTGCTCTGCTTTTCAGCAAGGATGAGCTTAGTGAGGACAGTCATCAGTTACAGGCCAGCACAGACTTGGAGGACAGATCCGTTTCGTCCTCCCTAAAGGCATGCAACTAGCGATGATGACAGTCGGGTGGAAGTATGTGTTTGAGCGGTCAGGGACGTGGCCATGAGACTGGTGAGGGTGATATTAGTGACGAACAGACATTAGTGGATGAGCCAATTGCATGTGGAAGCTGGGTGAGGAGGGGGCATCATCATTATCATCGTCATCCTCAGAGGGTGAAGGTGACAGCAGGCTCATGAGATAGCAGTAGGGTGGCAGAGTGCCAATTAGCCAGCAGGATAGAAGCAGTGGTAGATCTGGAGCCAAACGTGCCTGTGGTAGACCGTCTGCTACTCAGGAACTTATCTGTCAGGAAAGAACTAGTGGTGCACGGGTTCATAAAGGCAGCAGCAGGCAGTCAGCACAGAGTTTTAGAGGTAAAATGCCATACTCTGCAGTGTGGTAATTTTTTATCAAGTCGCTGGAGGACATTAGCGCACTGGAATGCAGGATATATGGGCAGGAGGTCAAGCGGGGTCAGGGTGAGGAGTGTCACCACATGGAGCATTACCATAAAGTGGCCTGGGAAAACTGTGGCACTAATGTAGTGGTATGGCCTGATGCAGCAATTTTTTTAAAACTTCACTCATCGCTAATGTGGACCATTAGTCTGACCACAAACATTGCCAAGGAGAGAATGACTGGTAGAAGGAGGATCACACAGCCTAATCAAGAGGGGTGAACTTAGATGAGATAGAGGGGAGGGGGAAGAAAAGCTACAATACAGGACATAAAAACAACCCCTTCTGTTCCTGCCATAACTACAAGGCAGCCCCATGAAGACTATACACCTGATATGGCACATACTCTCAGTATATGTGTGTCAAATGCATTGTAAATATACATTACTATATGTGTTCTTGTGAACAGGACAAAGCTCTTAACTATTGATATAATTACTGAGTAGAACGCCATTCTGTGCTGGGCCAGGAAAGAGGGTGGTTGGGTCTTAAAGTGTCTGCAAAAAAATTATCTTGGGGTCAGGGATAGACATCAATCAGGGACAGTCAGGAATCAATCATTCTATTGCCAGGGAGAGTGAAGGGGTGGTCTAGAATTGTGTGTGTAGAATAGGTACAAACAGGTAAGCTGAAAGCCAGGGAGAAAGAGGAGACAGGAGCTGTGGCTGGCTGTGCCTTCTAGCAGAACTGCAGCTGCTGCAGTGCAGACCTCAAAAGCAGCTACCTGCAAGTATATACTTTAAAAGAGTTATCCCATGAATAATGTAAAAAAATGAAAATCATACATCATATACTATATGACACCCTCTTTCTAACAAAGCTAGAACCAGCACCGTATTTCACATGGAACCAGAGATCTCTACATTCATAGCTCTGCTATATTTATATCAAGCTGACAGCCCAAGGAGAGTGTATTTTCTTCTATAGCAAAGGAGGTGTGTGCATGCTCTCCCTATCACAACTCAGGAGGTGTGTCTCAGCTCTGCCTATCAGAGCTCAGGAGGCGTGTCTCAGCTCTCCATATCACAGCTCAGGAGGTAGTTGAGGGATGAAACTGGGCATATGCAACCATCTCAGTGAGCAGGACGAAGAAATAAGAAAAACAACAAACAGCAGGTAGCATTATACGGATACATTTTATTGAATAACTCAGTGGCTATGCAAAAATTTTAATTACATGCAATTACAAAAGTATTCAGATTCAGGAGCTGGTTTGAAAATTTTAGAATAATTTTAGTGGGACAACCCCTTTAATTTTTTCCCTCGTTTTCACAGTAATCCTTTTTTGTGGGGTTCAACTTAAGCTGCATATATATCCTGATTACTGCAACATTACGCAAGTTATAACAACAATTTACCTGTGAGTGTTAATGTGAAATTGACCGTCAAGCCTCAATCGTTCATTTGTGTTTATTCAGTTTCAATCGAGCTATGGATGTTAACGTGAAATCAATCCTCTAGCCTCAATTGTATGTTTCTGTGAATTCAATTTCCATGCAAATTAAATTTTTTGGGGGATTGTTAAATTTAATTAAACCAGCATATACAGTATATGTGATTACTACAAGACACAGGTTAGGGGAGAAATCTAACTGTTAGTGATAACGAGAAATTGAGTTTTAGGTTTCAATCATCTGTTTCTGTTAAATATTATATATATATATATATAATTACTGCAGCAAAACACAAGGTATAGCAGGAATCTACCTGTGAGTGTTAATGTGAAATTGAGCATCAAGCCTCAATTGTTCATTTACATTTATTAAGTTTTCACACAGTTGCAATTTAATTTTTTAGGACTTGTTCAATTTAATTAAACCAGCAGGTAGGTGATCAGTACACCGGCTACTGTAACAATTTAACTGAAGTGTTAAGATGATATTAAGGGTCAGTTCTCAATCATCCATTTCTGTATATTGAGTTTCCACAGGGCTGGAATATTATATATTTTTTGGGACTTGTTCAATTTCATTAAACCAGCATATATACACTATTACTACAGCAAAACACACGGTATAGCAGAAATCTATCCATGAGTGTTCATATGAAATTGAGAGTGAGGCCTGGCCCTTAATCATCCATTAACATTCATTTATTTCTAAACACGGTTGACATTTTATTTTTTGGGGACTTCTACAATTTAATTAAACTAGGTGATCAACACCAATACTGTACACAGGCCAGAACACAAAAGCATCTGTGAGGGATAACAAATTTAGGTCTAAATTTGATTCCCTTTATTTCACAAACACGATTCAAATCAATTTATTAGTTTTTTGGGGTCATTTATTATATTCAAACTAGCTGCATATACAGTATACATGATTATTACACCAATACACAGGGTAGTGAACATTATCTGAGAGGCCCAAAAATATCAGGCCTACATAAGGGTTCCAGATGAAAGACCCAGAGCCAGAATGTGGATAGTAGCAGCACCAACTATCCGCTGAGAAGTAGTAGTAGCAATAGTAGCAATAGTAGGCCACAGTTGCCCCTGCTGATTTTGTAAGGCACAACATTATAGTTGAGGAGAAAAATAATGTAAATGTGGATTAGATGGCTCACTCCTCTTCTCAGTCGCAGCAGGATGATGTAGAGGTGACTTCAGAGTATGACACCCTGCCGTGGTGCTAGGGGTCACAGTGTTCCCCCTGCTCCTCTTCCCTGCAGTCCCAAAGAAGACTTTTAGTGGAGTCCTGTCAGTTTTCTCTGCCCATTCCTAGAGCGGCGCCTTCCTTTTTCCTAAGAAGTGGCAAGAAACCCCCAAAACGTCCGTGGTGAGACATTTGAAATCAAGAGTCACTTAGATTGTAGTTCCATTTATGTCATATATATATATACTGGAATGCCCCTGTGGGCTTCAGTATGTAGGCTGCACGATCCAAACAATACGGAACACATTAAGTAAACATAGGTCTAACATAAAGAAAACATTTTTCAAGTACAGTGTATGGAGACATGCAGCTGAAAAACACGAAGGTTCCCACCTAGGTTTTAAAATTATCCCTATTGAACAGATACCGGTAAATCAACGTAATGGTCCATAGGAAGATGAGAAATGTTTTGGACTTTAAAATTCTTAGCGTAAATCATTTTGGTCTTAATGAAGCTTTTGAAATTAATTTATGATTTGTATATTTTTTATACTGATATTCATGTTGATATGAGATATGCAGGCAAAATCTCATGGTTATATGTATGTGTATATACAAACTCAATCAGTTATTGTGCATATTGTATATATATATATATATAGACACAGATCTCACAGAATATTTAGTTTTTTTATATCTTATTTATTTTTAAATGCATTCATTTAGTCTAATTTTAATTATTTCTTATCAACTAATTATTTATGATGTAGTTAGTCAGTACCAGAGAATTGTCCCTGTGGTAATTACTATCAATTAATTACTATCAATTATTGGGTAAATCAAATTATGACCACAGCACTCATCCGTGTATGACTTTTGTGGGTGCTTGTCTCAAGGGAGATTCCCTCCACCTCAGGGATCAGAATAAGGCATTTTTGTAGTTTTTGAGACAGCACATCATTGATATGTTTTTCAAGAATTTGCTTTTATTGGTACATATTTAACACCAGTGGTACAAATATAGCAACGTTTCAGGCCCTGTTCAGGTGCCCTTCTTCAGGCTTCAGATAGGTAGTCCAGTAGTCCAGGTGTGGATCTACCGCGTCCATTCACACCTGGCCTACCCATCTACAGCCTGAAGAAGGGCACCTGAACAGGGCCTGAAACGTTGCTATATTTGTACCACTGGTGTTGAATATGTACCAATAAAAGCAAATTCTTGAAAAATATATCAATGGTGTGCTGTCTCAAAAACTGCAAAACTATTGGGGCTACTTTCATGTGCTTACCCTCCCATGGTACACACCTCTGTTTCCCAATGGTTTTAGCCTGAGTCATGTGAATATGAGGTCCGGTCATGTGACTTCTATACCGGCAATGCTCCTCGCTGTACGACTGATGCCTCCAATGGTTTTTAACAATCAGGTGACCGCAACTGCAGCCATGTGATCTACTCCAGCAAGATCAGTGGCTGAGGAAGTTTTTTTGTTTGTTTTCAAGGGAACTGAGGTGGTTCTCGAGTGGAATCAGCTGAAAACTGGCTGATGTATAACTCATTAGATTAAACCAAGTTAACATAATTTATGCAATTCGGCTACAGATGTGTGTTTTTTTATATTAGATAAGCAACATATAAGTTGTTTAGATACTAAAATGCTTCACTGGAAACAGATGTTTTTATGTTATGCTATTAATGTATGCAAATTGGGGGGCGTTTCCTTGACACAGGAAACAGCCCCTAGTAGGTGTGTGCGCTTTTTGCCCATTTTAAGTATAAAAGACTTTGTATGACTGTTATAATGATATAAGCAGTTCTCTACCTGTTATAACCTGCATTGCATCTGATTGCTTCTTTCAAACTGGATTAATAAAGCAAGATTTCCTATACGCTTTGAGTCATGAGGATTTTTATGCCATGCAGCAATACCAGAACGTCCTATGGCAGATAGTCAAGAGAGTGTCCCTGTTGACAGGAGGAGGCTGTTGACCCTCTGCATATCTGTGTTGATGGTGGTGGTAATAGTGGCACCAGTAACCACGGCATTAGTGGTGGGGACAGCAACAGTGGCAGATGGGGAAAAGGCAGAGCAAGGGAGTCGGGCCCAGGGGGAAGAGGACTCCAATGAAGATTAGGCAATGGATTGGGGTGCTGAGGAAGAGGAAATATCAGTGGAGAAGGGTGGTGGCGTCAGCAATAGAGGCCACGTACCTCCCAAAACACAGATAGGGCCACGTTTTATTTGGGATCTGCTGATGCTACTGACACTGTGGGTGGGTTAGGCCCAAAACATGCCAGAGCTAAACCCATCTTGACTGTCTGTAGCTCTGTGCAAGAAACTCCCGTATGGCGCTTTTTCTCCACAAGGCAAGCACACATAATGACAGCGGTGTGCGATATCTGCAGGATTCAAATAAGCTGTGGTCATTCAAACACTATTATAAGTACCAACGGTCTATTGCAGCACATAAGTTGGCATCTATAACAAAATGGCCATGAAAAAACTTTTCTCCACTAGCAATTAGCTTGTCTACTAGCTGAACCCCCACCTGAACATGTTGCTGGTGGTGCAGACGCTGCAGTACCATTGCAGTAGTGTCTTGTACTCTGGTGGAGAATGCAAGCCACTCTGTGTGATTCTCGCTGTGCGACAAGCTGCATGGGGAATACCTGAACCAACTGGTAAGAGCAAGGACAGTGCATATCTTTCACGGCCCAGTGGGTCATTTTTTTGTGGCAGTGGAGAGGCAGCAGCCCAGTAACATGGCCAGATTATTTTGACCCCCTCCCACCATACCCTATGGTTGGCTCCCACAGCAGGAATTTATCTGCCTCCTTCATGGACACAGTCCCATTTCCAACAGCAGCAGGGCACAGTGTTGCTCACACTACCTCTCCTTCATATCAGAAGTGTCAAGTAAATCATTGCCAAACTGTGTTGCAGCTGATCGGCCTGGGAAAAAGCAGCCACAACAGCGAGCAGTTGCTCAAGCAAGCAAACATCCCTCTGGCTGTCACCCTGCTGGCTCTAACTGGGCAAAGTGGTCAGCAACAATCAGCACATCCTGGCCATCCTAAACCTGGGCAAAATAACACATGTTCCCTGCATGGTGCACATCATCAACCTAGCGCTTCCGTGCTTTCTAAATAAGTACACTGGCATGTGCAGTGTTCTGGAAAAGTCCAGGAAACTGTTCAAGCGCTTCAGCAAGGAAGTGGTGAGGAACTCTCTCCTGGACCTGCAGCAACAGAACTGACTGTTGCTACACCGCTTAATCTTCAACGTACCAAGTTAATGGATTTCAACATTACACATGCTTGAGTGTCTGAATGAGAATCAGAAAGCTATGAATGATTTTGTCATGTACCAGACAGCATCCTGAGTGTGATGCTTTGAGGTCAGGCAGTGATAGCTCATCCAAGATGCCTGCTTGGTGCTGCTGCCCTTTGAAGAGGCCGCAAAGTTTGTCAGCAGGGACAACTACGGCTTGAAACAGTACATTCAGTAGAGAACGTATCATGATATCCATCCTATAGCTATTGGGGATACACAAAGGGAATCTCCCATGGAGGAGAGGGATGATGAAGATAAGAATGAGGAGCTGCCACTGCTATAAATATACTGTACAAATGTAATAGAACTAAGGAGAATTGTGATATATGAAACTACAAAAACAATTGAAAGCCATTGGAAAATACTAATTAACATTATTTTGTATTCTAATTAATTTGTCAAAAATGAAGATGAAGACCACAATGAAAACTACTAAATATATCAGTTTGTTCTTATTTGAAGAATTATTACCAATTAAGCGTAAGTTGAGAATGTGTTTATTTCTTAATATGGAGGCAATAGGATAAGGTGTAGGGTTTAGAAAAATGTATTTGGCTTTAGCAGAGGACCCCTATGATGTCATTGGACAATGTTATTTAAAAACAGACATTTGTTTGTTTTATTGAAACCATCTGATGCCGGGGGGCTGGGAAGTAAATGACAAACAAGGAGCTTCTGAAACTTACTCCACCCCATCAGCGCCTAACATTACCATGAGGTTCACATGAGGAAGATTCCAACATCAAGACCAAGACCCTCAAGTTTAGAGCACCAGAGACTGTGCCTTTAAGAGTTTTATTGGGGGGGGGGGGGCGGGGATTGTTAGTCCAACATACATGTTTTTTTTTTTGTTTAGTTTTTTTTTTTTTTAAGCCAAGTGGTGCCAGAGTGGTTTCCTGTTAATTTTAGCTAGTTAGTTTTATTTTTAAGTTGACAGGGGTTGAAATAAATTAAAGTGGAAGAACTGAGGTAGAAAATGTATAGTTAGATATTTTAATGATCCATCCCCCTTTAATTCCTTAAAATGTAATTGATTAGTGGTACATGGTGGTACCTGGCATTACTAAAGTATGATTTAACTGTTCATGTGTACTGACTCAATGTATTCCAATTGATCATGGGTGGACTAAAATCTGAAGATGTGGTTTCTAATCATTTGGACTCTGTTTTGTCAGAACCATCAGGACCTGTGAATAAACTGAAGGTTTGTTTGGAGTTGCTTGTTCAAGCTTTGCCTACATATTTTGGGAAGGTTGTTTTGGGACTATGATTCATTTTGGGTTTTGGAACTGGTCCAGGGTGACAGAAGATTAACAACAGGTACACAATGACAATTAGAGAGTGAATGTGCTGGCTACATTTCACTAAAGAATGATGCTCTTTATTTAAACAGTACAAAAGTTGGAACTTTTCAGGGGTAGTTGAAGCTCACCTATGAGGGGACGTCTTGCGTAGGACTGTTAGATGATATTTATTCAATCAATCGGTGATGTAAGTTTTTTATCCTTTGTATCTACTTAATTTGCAAAAGAAGGACATTTTATTGTTATATGTACAGTATATCATATTATTAACCTTCATTTAAAGTGTAGTTGTCATCTTCATTTGAAGTGTAGTTGCAGTTTCAAGTGTTTCTCTTTAAATAGTATCCAAGCCTGAAGTCTTGCTCTTATCAGCAAAACAGTCCTGAGGGAAGAAAGGGTGCCCCTACTGTAATGCATACCTCCCAACTTTCGAAAATTGCAAAGAGGGACAATGTGTGCGGCGCGCATCATGGCAGTTTTTTTATACTAGGCCACGCCTCTAACTCCGCCCCAAATCATAATTACTGGAGCAACTGCGGCCTTTTTTTTTCTTGCTCTTCAATGTCCATATAAATATTAACACATAAATCATCAGATTATAGATATTTTAAGGTCCAAATTGCACCAAATAATGGAGTTATTGCCTAATATACAGGTAAAAACCAAACAGATAGCTTAGTAAGGAGCAATTTAGTAAATTTATTAATGCACATTTATGCATTAATTCTCCAGGTCAAAAAGAGGGACATTTAAGGAGTAAAGAGGGACAGGGGGACTTAGGTCAAAAAGAGGGACTGTCCCTCCAAAAGAGGGACACTTGGGAGGTATGGTAATGCACAACCCTGACTCTGACAGCCAAAACAACTATCACTCCCATCCTACGCTCTGGCTCCTCAGGGACTCACTGCGTATTCTACAGCACAGAATTTTCCCCCAGACATTGCAGCGGGGCATGTAGATCCTGAACACTTGTAGGTTGCCAAAGCTGGTGCCCCAGCTGGTACCAAAAATGTGTGAATAGATATCTGGTGACTAGGCTGGCCAAGGACCTGTTTCTGTCTGGTGGAAACATTCCTGGAAAACCCTTCTTGTATGTGGATAAGCATTATCCTGCTTAAAAATGCTGTTTTCATTCATTCCCCATCTTACACAATCCCTCTCCTGATGTCAGAACATTTATACTACATAGACAATGTGGCATCATGTGTGATAACTGCTGTTCTTGAGGCTCCTGACTTAGAGAAGAAATAAATCAGCTGATTTCATGGGGCAGTAATGTAAAACGAGATGATGACAATTTGTATTGTATTTAAGAGAATAGTAAATGAGGAAGGTTTTTGTACAGCTCTGTATCACTGTGTGACAGGGAATTTCCTATACTGCTGACAGAAATAATCTGCTGCATCCTCTTCTGTTATTCCACTGATTGTCCGAGTGAATTCGGTTTCAGATCCAGATCCATGAAATTGTTCTGGGATTCCCGATGGTCGCTCAGACACTTTGTACATAATTAGTTTTGGAGGTTGTCCTGCTTTCTGTTGCAGCCAGTGTAATGTAATGAACTTCGCATCAGGGTGGAAAAGACTTTCACTGGCCTTACATGAGATGGTGACTGTGTCTCCTGGGGACACGGATATATAATCTGGAGTCTGAGTCATCACAATCTGTCCACAGGAAACTAAGAGAGGAAAGAGAAGAGATAATGGTGACAATCATTGATAGACATGACATGAGCTCCTTCTCCTCTTACTACATGTATACAGTGATGTCCTATGTCTTCTCCTCCGTCCACATAGTGTAAACCTCACTGGACATTACCTTGTATGTAAAGATACAGCACACAGAGCAGAGACCTCAGGGAAACCATCTTCATGGTTCTGGACGCTCACAGACACAGATCATTGGCTTCATGTCTTATTTATATCACATGAAATCTCCAGGGAATAGTCTGAGAGATGATGTCACACAGGAATATACAAATCTATGCAGATTATGATCTATATACTGAGCTCAGTCATGAAAAAACAGAACTAGAGATAGGTGTTTTACATATAAAGCTCATTCGGAAAGTTCATTTTTTGTCATAATTTGTTGATGCAGCCTTGTGCTAAAATAGAAAAAAAATATCCATCAGTATGCACTCTATATGTCATAAAAAGAAAGTAAAAGCAAATTCATTTTTTTTTTTTCAATCTATTAAAAATGATACACGAAAAATTTGCTTGAGCATAAGTATTCAGATCCTGGGCTATGAAAAGTGAATGGGACACTAAAGTTAAACATTCAAAAAGCCATGGCAGAGACTGGTAAGCCATGGACAGAGTGCCTGCCGGTAGCTCTCTTCTCCGTAACGTATACTCTTAACCATAATACAGGCCTTAGTTCCTGTGAGGTCCTCTTTGGGTCAGCCCCTAGGACAGGACTGGATTTCCCACAGCAGCTCCAGATGCTGACAAGTATCACTTTCAGATCCTGACAAGTACCAGGAACCCACACACTTGAGAGAGACATGTTAGAAAAGTCCACAAAATTTTTAAGAGGTCTCACCTCTTGGGCCTCCACAAAATGTTTAAGAGGTCAAAATGTTTAAGAGCCCCGGTTTGATGGTTCATTCCAAGTTGTTGACCAAATGCACATCAGTGAAGCTCAAAGGAAAGCCTAATTAGATCCACGCCAGTCATTGTAAACAAGTATTGAGTAGAGACTGGAAACAATGGTGTTCCCCCTTGTGTGGCTCAAAGACTTTCTGTGGATTCTAAATGAGATAGTAAAAATAGGTTCTGGGCCGTGAAGAATTTGTGTAAAAGGAAGAACAAAGCTGTTACAGTCTGATAATTCCAGCCCAGTGGGTATGACCCACGGATAGTATTACCCAAAGATTCTCAGTATTAACAGTTTCTATGCATATAATACACATAGATCTAAGTAAAACCACATGTAGGGTGGGTTCACATCACCGTTATGGATTCAGCTTTTGTTTTCCATTATAACATGGTTATAATGGAAAATAACAGAATCCATAAGACTGAAGTAAAAACAGAAGCCTTTAAGAGGCAATCCGTTTTGATCCTTCATAATACAAGTCTATGGGCATCATCACCGATCTGTCCTGGTTTCTATTATGCAGGAGTCCAGTCCTGCATAATGGAAACCCGGACCGATCCATTATGCTGTCCATAGACTTGTTTTATGACAGAAAGCGAAATGGAAGCCTTTAAAAGGCATTCAATTTTACTTTCTGTCATAATAGAAGTCTATGGGTAATCATAACAGATCCATCCTGGTTTCCATTATGCAGAACAGACTGTCGACAGGACTTTGTTTTCCGTCTTGCATAACAGGAATCAGATGGATCCGTTATGATTCTCATAGACTTCTATTATGACGGATCAAATCGGAATGCCTCTTAAAGGCTTCCTTTTTGACTTTCGTCTTATCGATTCCATTATTTTCCTTTATAACCATATTATAACGGAAAACAAAAAACGGAATCCATAACGGTGATGTGAACCCGCCCTTAGTAAGTGAAGGATATACATATACGTATAATCAGTTATTACTTGTAGTATTGTTTGACACACCTTAACCTCTATGCTTTTTCCTTTACAGGATTAGGTCAGCACTTGGAGGCCACTTCATCTCAATTCATAACAGGTTGTTGTGATTGATGTCCCAGGGTCCTAGGGAGTTGGGTGAAGATGCTAGGTTAAGTCTTGCATTTAATACAAGGTCAAGTGAAGTACCCGGCCCTGGTGGTCCTGCCCATCTGCTAAAATCACAAAAGGAGTGAATTGTGATGGAAATGGTCTGAACTGTGGTTAACTGTAGCTTTAAGGCCAGACAGGTTCTGTTCTTTCTGGCTTTCATGTGATGTTGCTAAAGAATGGTAACCTTGAGATAAGATGCTGCAGACGCTTTTTAACTACAAAGATGCTGTTATTATGGTCAGGATGTATTGCCTTACATGAATAACTAATCAGATTCCTAGTTTCAGTTTACACCCTTTGGCAGTGTGCCTTCTTTGTTTTCATTCGGCCATTTTCACACTAGCGTCAGCCTTCTCCAGCAGGCTATTCTGGCGGGGGAACATCCTGCTGGATCCATGCTGCCGCTAGTGTACCGTGCCTCCAGAAGTCTGCTCCGGCCCCGTTCTGGAGAAGGCTGTCTCCAGTGTGAAAGTAGTCTTACCTATAAAACTCTGTATGTTTTGATAATAAATGGGAAATTGCTTAAGACCATAGCGGGTCTTGTGTTTTTTCCTCTACTGGAGCCGTGTTGGGAAACCAGAAGAGCTACAGTGCTTCTGCTGTAAGCAGCATCTAACTTCTATAAAGTACAGCACAGATGTAACAAAAGCATTCAGTACTGCTCCCCGGCCCCTTCTGAGCTCGGGCCCTGAAGCAGTCGCATCTCCTGCTTCCCTGATAGCTACACCAGTGCATGAGGCAGGACGTGTGATGGTGTTTGCTGGAGGCACTGTTGGTGATTTATTTATTATTTAACATGGTATCTCAGCATTCTGGCTATCTGACTAAGGGCTCACACTTACACAAACTTATTTTTTGTCAGTTTTTTTTTCCAGCCCGTATTGGTCAGTCAGTTTTACTGTTTAAACGATGTTATAAGAAGTACAAATGCACCGAGCCCCTGAGCAGCAAGTGCAGAGGATAGGTGTGGTAGTGGCCCTGATGAGATGATTTCATGGTCTGCTCCCTCGGGCCGTTGCTCCCTGAGGATCAGTGCAGTGAAAAGGAGGTACAATGAATCATGCCAGAAGTAGATGAATGAAAGTAGCTCTCTACTTAGCGCAAGATAGGAGTTGTAGTACACCCAGCAGTAGTTGTAAAATTTCTCTCTGCAGATGATGAGGTATGGTGGTCAGCAAAGCAGCTGATAATGGCATCTCTAGTATGCTATCTTGCTGATGTCTTTCCCCTGAACCAGTGGCGTAGCTACAACTGACTGGGCCTCACCCCTTTGTACAGGGTCCCGCCCCATGACCCTCCTGGCATCACATTTGTGCATATGTAACAGTGGGTTCACATCAACTTTTTCCTATCCGTTTGAAGTATACATTGATAAAAAAGGTACCATATACAAATACGCAGAACACCACGTTCTTGTATCCTGCAGAGTCCAGGGGAAAAAATGAATACGTTAACGTATGTTTTTTTTTTTTTTTTACAGTGGAACTGTATGGTGAACGGACACCACTGTATGGATCAGTCTCTTAATGCAGACATTAAACTGATTGCAAAAATGTAATGTGAACCTGCCAGAATAAGCACCAGTACACAGCGGAGCAGAGAGACGAGGCCGTCATGTACTGACAGAGCACAACCTGGTCCTGGTGGTCAGGGGTGAGGACTGCGTTACCCACGGATCATTTATCTATTGGGAAATACAGGGCCCAGTATAATATAGTGGAATATATACGGGCGGGGGTTTTAAAGGGTTATTCTCATTTTAGACAATGGGGGCATATCGCTAGGATACCTCTGGGACCCACACCTATATCCAGAACGGAGCCCCCAAACTGAATGAGGGCGCACTGCGCATGCGCAGCCGCCCTCCATTCATTTCTATGGGGCCGCGGAAAATAGCCGAGCACTGGCTCGGCTACTTCCGTCGGCTTCATAGAAATGAATGGGAGCGCACCGCGCATGCATGGCCCGGCTCCCATTCATTTGTATGAGCGCAGCGGGGAGCTGCGCCTGGTGGTGGCCGGACCCCCGGAAACCCGGGGTCCTCCAGGCGCAGCGCTCCCCGCTCCGTTCTGGATATAGGTGCGGGTCCCAGTGGTGAGACCCGCACCTATAAGACAATGGGGGCATATCCTAGCGATATGCCCCCATTGTCTAAGATGAGAATACCCCTTTAAGTCCTTCTTTTGAGGGTGGCCAGAATTACAGGTCGATGCCATGGTAATTTATGAGGACACGCAATAGGTACAGGTGTAGCAGTGGAAGAAAACATCTTTTATTACTACTGTATGGTCTTAGTATAAAATTAGTGTATTTCATCTATTTCATTTAATGTTTCTGTGTGTTGTTGCAGATAGAAAATCAATGCAGCTGACAGAAGTTGATTTTTACCTTCATTTTTTCAATATCCATTGGCTGGGAAGTGGGAGGGGGCATGACCTGACAGAGATGGCGACGTGGCTTAGCAAGACGCTTCGCATGGGTGTATTTAATCTATTTCATTTAATGTTCCTGTGTGTCGTTGCAGAAAGAAAGTTAACCTCCCACCCATCCCTGCAGCTGACAGAAGTTGATTTTTACCTTTATTTTTTCAATCCCTGTTGGCTGCGGAGTGGGAGGGGTGTGGCCTGATGGAGTCGGGGCGTGGCTTAGCGAGACCTGGGGCGAGGGTTTTAGGTACTTCTTTTAGGGTGGCCTGAATTAAAGGTCGATACCATGCTTATTTATGAGACCACGCAATAGGTAGCAGTGGAAAAAAACATATTTTATTACTACTGAACTGTCTTAGTCTAAAATTAGTGTAAAACATAAGTTATATTTATGGTAACCGGAATACCTTTAACAGTGTCAGTGAATAGAAATGGCTGGGCTGAGCTGAGCTCCTCAGCTGGCAGCTAATTACCTGGCTGTGTTGTTATGGAAACCTGCCCTCCCTGTGTGTGTCTGTGCAGAGAATGGCAGTTGGGTTTTAAAACCAAAGCTCCCAGGCTAATATTGGCTAATGGAGATCATATTTTGGGAATATCTAGGGAACGGTACGTCCTAGAGAGATGAGACCTGGTCTAAAACCTTCCCGGACACCTGATGTACCTGTGTGCCGAATTTGGTGATAATCGGTCCAGTAGTTTGGTCGCGCATAGAGAACAGACAGACGGATGGACAGACAGACAGAAACTCATTTTATAATATTAAGAGATAAAGATATCTGCCCTACCCTGGAATCATAAGACAATTAGGGGTCATTTATTAAACAGAAATATGCCTATATTAGGGGTATTTCTGACGCACATTGTGGCACACAGGTCCTTTGCACTGCAATCTGCAACTTTTCCCCATTTATGCCAGGACTAAAAAAGGTGGCGTGGGCAGGATATACAGTTATTGCCATACAGTTATTGGATAACACCACCACACAGTGACTGGATACTTCCATACAGTGACCGGATAACACCGCCATACAGTAACTGGATAACACCTCCGTACAGTAACTGGATAACACCGCCATACAGTCACCGGATAACACCTCCATACAGTAACTGGATAACACCGCCATACAGTCACCATATAATACCACCATACAGTGACTGGATACTTCCGTACAGTGACCGGATAACACCTCCATACAGTCACCGGATATCACCACCAAACAGTGATTGCATAACACCGCCATACAGTCATCTGATAACACCTTACAGTAACTATATAACACCACCATACAGACACTGGATAGCACAGCCATACAGTAACTGGATAACACCACCATACAGTCACATGATAACACCAACATACAGTGATTGCATAACACCATCATACAGTAACTGGATAACACTGCCATACAGTCACCTGATAACACCACCATACAGTGATTGCATAATACCACCATACAGTCACCGGATAACACCTCCATACAGTCACTAGATAACACCACCATACAATGACCAGATAGCACCATCATACAGGGACTGGATAATACCGCCATACACTAGATAACACCTTCATAGAGTGAATAAAGTGAAAGTATAACAGGGCACAGTACATAGAATGACTAGGGTCACTGTACAGGGTATGGTACAATGCAGGGTATAAGGGAGCACAGTAAGGGGTGGGGGGCACAGTCACATTATCTGGTGACGTTAGATGGTCCTTATGGTGCATGTGTTTAGACACCATCATGAGAGGCAGAGGAGTGAGACAGGGGCCCGGGACACAGTAAGTAGGTGGAAGGGGCTCTGAGGGGCATTCATACAAGGGCAGGAATAGGAGAAAGAAGGGTGGAACAGGAGCTCCGGATACATGAGGGAGGAAAGTAGACATGAGAATAGGATAAGAGGACAGGATATGAGGAGTGGGGCAGGTGTCATGGAGGGAAACTGCTTCATGAGAAAGTAAAGCAACTAAACAGCATGAAGCTGCTGGTCTACAGCATCCAGCAGCAGCTCAAAGAGTTCCCTGACCCCCCTCCTGTCCCACACTGAAGAGACAGTCCCAGTACAGACTCACTCACAGGCTGTCTGCATCTCTTCACACTGCTGCTGCACTGGGATATCTCTCCTCCTCAGGCAGCACGTCCTGTGGAGAGGGGGCGTGTCTGAAGCTGCTAAGGAAACATGTCTTCTGTGATGGAGTGTAGAGGGGGCGTGTCTGAAGCGGTAAGGAAACATGTCTTCTGTGCTGGAGTGGACAGGGGGCGTGTCTGAAGCTCTGCAGCACAGTTGCTTGTAAGGGAGAGAGCAGCAGCCAGACTCTGCATGCTGTTGATGTTCCCTTGCTCCAGTCTGATGCTGTGGCCCTGCTACTGCTCCCGGGCCCCTTCTGCCCTTAGCCCCGAAGCAGTGGCTTCCCGTGCACCCCTATAGCTATGCCCCTGCCCTGAACTACTGGCTAACAGCCAAAAGGTGACACTTGTGGCTGTACTGTAGGTGTCCAGTCAAAGTACTGAATTTTATGAGGACATGGCTTCATGCATTCCCCATGTACTAACAATTCTGGAACATCTATTCTTATGTCTGTATGTTGTGCCATTGTTTTATTATTTGCACTAGAAGTTATGAATGAATTGCTATTTGTCTTCAGTAAGGGAACAGAGGGGAGGTAACCAGTTGGGGGTGTGTACCTGCACAGACTGACTCTATCCAATGAGTGCTGCCATGTTCAGACTGTGCAGGGACACGCCCCCAACTGGTTACCTCCCCTCTGTTCCCTTACTGAAGGCAAATAGCAATTCATTCATAACTTCTAGTGCAAATAATAAAAGAATGGCACAACATACAGACATAAGAATAGATGTTCCAGAATTGTTATTACATGGGGAATGCATGAAGCTATTAAAACAGGCATGTCAGGAGTGGTGAAAGGTCCTCTTTAAAGGCTATGTACACCGTCAGAGGCAATTTTTTTTTAAAATTGATTGAATATTACAAATTTTTGGCTAAAAATTAATTATTTAATTGGCCTCTATTAAAAATATTGAGCTGTTCTGTCACAAAAGGTTAACTGTTTGTCTAGCTGTGTGAATTGTACTTTCATTTTCACTTTGTTCCGGTCATCTAATAAACCTTATCTCTAAACTACCAAGAGGTCATAAAGACTTTAACCCCCTAAAATGCCCCCCAAATTGCCTGGGCACCACATGCAGGTTATACTTACCCGGCTCCATGGCACCCACGTCCCTCCTGATGCCTACATGGCCACCACTGCTTCTACCCGTCACACATAACCTGTATGCCATGCCCTGGCATTTTAGGGGGCATTATTGTGGTCGGATAACCCCTTTATGCCACATTATGTCAAATCTCTTACTAATGTATAGTGATTGTCCGTATTGCCTCCTTTGCTGGCTGAATTCATTTTTCCATCACCTCATACACTTCTCGCATCCATGCTTACGACCATCAGCGGTGGTCGTGCTTGCAGACTATAGGAGAAAGCTCACATAGCCTGGCGCTTTTTCTTATAGTGTGGAAGCAAAGATAGATTGCAGGGTGGTCGTAACCATGGAAACGAGCAGTGTATAATGTAATGGAAAAATGAATCCAGCAAACAAAGCAATATGGATAAGAACAATACGTTAATAAGTGGCTTGTATTAACTTTCTCCACATGATAAATGCCATCTGCTGAAGTGAGACAACCCCTTTAAGCATCAGTTCAGTAGTCTCTAGGCCCTGCAATCAGTTTTACATCTGGTAAGCGGCAGGTGGGAGATGACCTCCCCAGAGGATTCACCCTCATACTTCTGTCAATTGAAAAAGGTTATAGCATTTCTGTTAAGACATCTGTACTGTGATGATATGAAGGATAGAGGAAGGAGGTTTTTGTATGGCTCTGTATCACTGTGTGAGAGGATAGCTATAACGCTGCTGACAGTAATAACCTCCTTCATCTTCTGTCTGCAGCCCAGTAATTGTCAGACTATAATCAAGCCCCGATCCTGATCCACTGAACCTCTCTGGGATCCCGGACTGACGAGTGGTCGCCCTATAGATAAGAAGTTTTGGAGCTTGTCCGGATTTCTGTTGGTACCAGTTTATGTAGCTGTAAGTACCGGTGACACTAGAACTGGGTTTACATTGTATCTGGATGTTATCTCCTGGAGAAGCTATGATAGATCCTGGAGTCTGAGTCATCACAATCTGTCCATAGGAGGCTTAGAAAATCAAGGAAACACTATGTTAGTAACACATAACAAGATTTCTATCATCTCCACAATAGATGCTGATCACAACTAAGGGTTAAATGGCTGTAAAATATTTCCTGAGGCTCAACTAGAGCTTTACCTTGAATGTAAAGATACAAGACACAGATGATAGAAGGCAGAGACACCATCTTTATGGTTTCAGATTGTCTTAGTCACAGATCACTAAGAACACAGACATTTATACCACATGAGGTCTACAGAGATTTTACTGCAGTTTGCTTATGCAAAAATGAAACCCAAGATGTACAGATGTTTCCACCTTAAATTACCTCTAATTTGGTTAAAGGGAACCAGTCAACAACTCAGCTCTGCCCTCACTGAGTAGTGACAGACATACTGATTTCTGCAGTATACCATTCATGAGCTCATGTTAAGTTTCCACTGAGAAGAGTCATGACTGCCTGAGAAGAGTCATGACTATTCATGAGCTTCTGTTTCCCACCCATCTGCTTATGATTGACAGTTTCTTAGGAAGGAAACTAAGGAAACAACTGCCAATCATCAGGGTGGAGAGAGCATGAGCTCATGAATAACCATGACTCTTCTCAGGCAGCTCATGACTCTTCTCTGGTATAAGCTGCAATTAGTGTTGAGCAAATCAAAGTGGAATTCATCCGAATTTCAGGAAAATTTTGATTTACCACAAATCTGAATCAATGCAGGGACAAGGTTGTTCGGCACCCTAGGTGGAGCAGGCAAATTACCCAAGTGTGCCCAACCCCCCCAATCAATTTAAAGTCATATTAGCTCCTATTAAAGAGATTAAAACATATTTAAAAGAAGAAAACAAGCAGCCCGAGGCAGATCCAGTGTCTTACAGGTGACGTCTTCACGGGTTTCAGTTGTTCACTTCCTTTTTTTCTCCATTTGGTCAGACATATTTGGTCAGTGGTGTGCAGCCTCCTCTGCCACAAAAGAAAACATGGCACATGAGGGAACGTTACAGATTCTGCAAATTATCCCCCTGCTGCTAATCCTAATACTGTGCCTCACTGTGCTCCTCCATGCCCACAAACACTATACTGTCTGAAATAACAGTACCATGGACCGCAGCATGGAAGGGGTTAAACTGCCGCCATCACTGCCAGCACCGATGTCGGCCATTACAGCGGATTGTCATCTGTAAGTTACAGCTGACAATCTACTACCGCTCGGCCATCCTGAAGCCTGGAGGGGACATGGGTTATTGTGGGGGTGGGGAGGGGTGGGGGGTTGGCCTCCTCATTACTTGGCTCGGCCATCCTGAAGCGGGGCACAGTAGACATAGCAGCGCATCCCCGATCTCCTCAACACTCACCGAGGAGATCGGAGCTGCGCTGTTGAACGCTGTAATTGGTCAGTCAAATTTGACTGACCAATCGCAGCGATCCAAAGACAGGGATCGCTGTGATTGGTTCCCCGCCAGGTCCCCAGACAGCTCAGCTGTCCGTAGCATCCATTTAGATGCCGGTGTCACATTTGGATCTCATGACATACTGTGCACGTCATAATACTGTAACTAACACCACATCATGACGTGTACAGTACGTCATCAGTCACTAAGGGGTTAAAGAATTTCTTGAAATCTGTTACAGATTCAATTCAGCTGAACTGAAAGTGCTCCAATAGCCCTGAAAAGTTGTGGATGACATTCTGGGGGCTCGTTGGATTGTATCCAACTCATTTCAAACTCTTTAAGGCTACTTTCACGTATGCGTTTTGCAATCCAGTTTTTACATCCGGCAGAAGATCTCACAACCGTAGCAAAATGTTTCATTCTGATTTAATACATCAAGATTTCTCCGTTCCGTTCCGATCTGGTTGTATTAAATCGAAACTGAACAAACCATGAACTGAATAAAAAATGGATCCAGCACCCATTCACTTTCAATGAGTGCTTGATCCATTTTTATTTTGGATCTGAAAAAACGGGTCTGGGGCCATTGATTTACATTGTTTTTAGTTTGCAGCTTTTGTGAAAAAACTGAACAAACGTGAAAGTAGCCTAATGCCAAACCAGCATTAGTAACCTTAAAGAGACATATATGGCTAAGGGTAAACACGTGGCTGCTGGTGACAACTAACAGCTTCTTCATGGATAATTCCAAATATCCTCTTTTTCATCTCAGTTGACCCCTTGTTATATACATCCTCGTTAAATGTACCAATTCACCTTATACAAAGGCTGATGATAATAAGGCAATGCACCCTGGTAAAATATGCAAAATAGTATAAAAATACAAAATGACTCCTTATCTTCTTCTAAGATAGGATTAATGTTTGTGGTTAACGCCAGGTTTCTAAAGAGCCTTATAGATGAGGGCTATAAATGAGGCCCAGGACCCATTCCTGCTGGGAATTCCAAGCTATGTGTCGGCATAGACAATATTTTGGCTAACAAAGGTCCTGTGGAAAGTTCACTGTAAAAAGGTTTAGTAAAACTTGTAATTTATTCACATGAACCTCTGCTCTTTTTATAGTCTTGTAGGATGTCCTAACAGTGATTGACCACCAACTGTGCATCACTAAGCATACAGGGAAGGCTGTCAATCACTGAGTAGTACCGCCCACTGGACTCCTAACCATAGAAACTGCAGAATTGTAAATTAATACAAGTTTTATTAAATGTTTTCCTACAAAACAATATATAAATCTGCTCAGCTCCTCCTGCTCTATAAACCACTACCTGCAGATTACACTGTATTTTCATGATGACAGGTTCACTTTAATGGATCAGGTGTGAATGACATCATATCCATCTGAGATCAAGCAGAACCAAGTCTCTAACAAACCACTAAATGCTCCGGTAGTTTTATTTTCATCTATATCTATATTAAGCTTTAGTAAAAATGACTTTCCGTTATGCGGAAGGAGGTTTTTGTACGGCTCTGTATCACTGTGTGCAGGAGGCCACTGAGCGGTCTGCTGACAGTAATAACCTCCTGCATCTTCTTCTGTCACTCCTTTGATTGTTAATTTGTAGTCAGATCCAGATCCAGATCCAGTGAACCGGTCTGGGACTCCTGTATGTCGGTTGCTTGTACCATAGATAAGAAGCTTTGGCGGTTGTCCTGATTTCTGTTGGTACCAGGGTAAGTGTTGCTTACACTTTGACTGGCTTTACATGAGATGTCTAGTGTATCTCCTGGGGACACAGAGGTATATTCTGGAGATTGGGTCAGTACAATCTGTCCACAGGATCCTGAGGAGAAAGAAGAGGAGACATGAATGGATTTCTATCCTAGCTGTAATATGTCCTCTGTGCTGCTGGACGTTACACTGTGTCAGTGACTCTCACCATGAATAGAGATCAGTAAGACACACAGCAGAAGCCCCTGAGAAGACATCTTTATGTCTCTGGAGTGACAGGCACAGACTATAGAGATGTCACCTGTACAATGTGTCCTATATAACAGCTGGAGTCACTGGG
>ONZH01006303.1:0-38779 GCA_900303285.1 Rhinella marina | reverse complement strand
AGATTGAACACGTGGGCCAGGCATGGCAGATGTGTCAGTCTGCCGAGTTGCAGAGCCGCCACCAGGTTACGCCCATTGTCACACACAACCATGCCTGGCTTGAGGTTCAGCGGTGCCAGCCACACATCGGTCTGCGCCGTGATGCCCTGTAACAGCTCTTGGGCGGTGTGCCTTTTGTCACCTAAGCTCAGCAGTTTCAGCAACGCCTGCTGGCGCTTACCCACGGCACTGCTGCTGCGCCTAGAGCTACCGACTGAAGGCGCCATGCCCACGGATGGTAATTGAGAGGAGGAGGTGGAGGAGGAGGAGGGGTCGGAGGAGGAGGCATAGTACGCCTGAGAGACCGTGACCGAGGTAGGCCCCGCAATCCTCGGTGTGGGCAGTACATGAGCGGCCCCAGGGTCAGTCTCGGTCCCAGCCTCCACCAAGTTAACCCAATGTGCCGTCAGTGAGATATAGTGTCCCTGCCTGGCAGCACTTGTCCACGTGTCCGTGGTTAAGTGGACCTTCTCGGAAACAGTGTTGGTCAGGGCACGGATGATGTTCTCTGACACGTGCTGGTGTAGGGCTGGGACGGCACATCGGGAAAAATAGTGGCGGCTGGGGACCGAATACCAAGGGGCAGCCACCGCCATGAGATTGTGAAAGGCCTCGGTCTCTACCAGCCTATAGGGCAGCATCTCCAGGCTCAGCAATTTGGAGATGTGGACGTTGAGGGCTTGGGCATGTGGGTGGGTGGAACTGTATTTCCTCTTGCGCTCCAGCATCTGCTGTAAAGACAGCTGAATGCTGCGCTGGGACACATTGGTGGACACTGTGGAGGATCGTGGAGGCGAAGGTGTGGTTTTCCGGCGGGAGGCGCTCATGCCGGGGTCCTGGGCAGGGGGTTGACTAGCAGAGGCAGCGAGTGATGCAGGGGGTTGACTAGCAGAGGCAGCGAGTGACACAGGGGAAGGAGCAGTGGTGTGACCCGCAGGAGGTGGTGAACGGCCTTGGTTTCATTGAGTGGGGTGTTTAGCACTCATATGCCTGCGCATGCTGGTGGTGGTTAGGCTAGTAGTGGTGGCACCCCTGCTGATCCTGGTGTGGCACAGGTTGCACACCACAGTCCGTCGGTCATCTTCACTTTCTTTAAAGAACCTCCAGACTTGCGAACATCTAGGCCTTGCCACGGGAGCTTCACTACGTGAAACAGTTGCTGCTGATGCACCAGTTCTGGCCCTGCTTCTCCCTCTGGCCACACCACTGCCTCTTCCAACCCAGCTTGGGTCAGTCACCTCGTCATCCTCCGATTCCTCAGTCTGCTCCCCCCTCGGACTTCCTGCCCTGACAACAACTTCACCACTGTCTGACAACCGTGTCTCCTCATCGTCCGACACCTCTTTACAAACTTCTTCCACTAAGTCAACATTGTCATCATCATCACCCACAGACTGCGACAGTTGGAAAACTTGGGCATCGGGAACGAGGTCAGCAGCAACCTGAGAAGTGGTTTGTGACTCTGGGAAGGGTCCAGAAAAAAGTTCCTGAGAGTATGCCGGATCGCATTCCAAATTTTCCTGGGAGGGGGCAGACTGGGGGGAAGGAGGTTGAGGTGGAGGAGCCAGAGGAGTGCTCCCTTGGGTAACGTGGGTGGACTGCGTGGAAGACTAACTGGTGGACAAATTACTTGAAGCATTGTCCGCAATCCACGACATCAGCTGTTCGCACTGTTGTGATTTCAACAGTCCTCTACCACGTGTCCCTGTAAGTTGAGACATGAAGCTAGGGAGTGTAGCTCTGCGGCGTTCCCCTGCTCCCTCATCAGCAGGTACTGTCTCACCCTGCCAAGGACCACAGCCTCTGCCCCCTGCAGTAATTGAATGCCCACGCCCACGCCCTCATCCTCGACCCTTAGCCCTGGGGTTCAACATTTTCTGTATATAAGTGTATTAAATAAAAAATAAATGGGCCTGCTGTACTGAAACCCACAAACTTGTTCAGTCTGGTTGAATTAAGTGACGTACAGAAAGTGTCACCTGGACAGAAAATACGGATTGTAGTGAGCGTACTGAACTGTGACACACAGAATGGTTCCACGCAGCTGTGTGAAATGGATTTGTATCACTGAGCTAAAACAACAAAGAAAATATTTTTTTATATATTTTTTATTTAGTTTTGTTTTTTTGGGAACGTGACAAGCAGAAACTATCGTAGAGCTAACTGACACCCTGCTGACGGTGGCTATTTTGACTGCGACCCAGACAAATGTCGCACATGGATTTTTGGGATCAAGCTATACGAGAGCAAAAGACCCGGTTGTATTAAGTGACGTACAGAAAGTGTCACCTGGACAGAAAATACGGATTGTAGTGAGTGTACTGAACTGTGACACACAGAATGGTTCCACGCAGCTGTGTGAAATGGATTTGTATCACTGAGCTAAAACAACAAAAAAACTATTTTTTTTATATTTTTTTTTTTTTGTTTTGTTTTTTTTGGAACGTGACGTGCAGAAACTATCGTAGAGCTAACTGACACCCTGCTGACGGTGGCTATTTTGACTGCGACCCAGACAAATGTCGCACAGAGATTTTTGGGATCAAGCTATATGAGAGCAAAAGACCTGGTTGTATTAAGTGACGTACAGAATGTGTCACCTGGACAGAAAATACGGATTGTAGTGAGTGTACTGAACTGTGACACACAGAATGGTTCCACGCAGCTGTGTGAAATGGATTTGTATCACTGAGATATAGCAATAAAAAAAAAAGGGGTTATATATGGCGATAGCTGCACTACTAGTGCCAGCCAGCCAAGCCAGGAGACAAAAAAAAATTTCTTGTAGCCCTTAGAAGGGCTGTTGGGTTCTTTGTGGGTGATTCCTGCCTAACAGAGAACTAAATGCAGGCCCTAACACTCTCCCTGAAACACAGCAGCTCTATCCCTAACGACATCCAGACAGCATCTGAGCCGAGCACCGCGGCCAGTCACTAGTATATTCCAGGGTCACCTGATCAGGCCAGCCAACCCCTGCTATCGACATGTAAGGGCCCCACGTGATGCTGGGTGTACCGCAGAGTCTCCTGGCTTGTGATTGGCTGAGTTTATAGGCGCCAAAAATGCACGATGCGGAAGTTGCCATTTCCTCGAGCATGGCGAGATACTCGTCCAAGCAGCGAGCACTTACGAGTACCGTAATACTCGAACGAGCACCAAGCTCGGACGAGTATGCTCGCTCATCTCTAGTCACTATGCACATTTGAATAAAATATTACTTATTACTCCAGAAACAGCATCTTTCTTGTCTAGGGGCTGAGTCTGATAGGGCAGATCGGTCTCATTCACTTGAATGAGGATGAACTGCAGTACCAGATACAGCTCATGGACAGGAGTGGTGCTGTTTTTGGAAAAAGGCATTCCTTTTCTTTTAATCTCATACAAACACTGAATACTGGTTATCACTTGATGTTATTTCTTAATATTAAATTTATTAAAGTTGTAGTATCGGCATATTTAATCTGTATAAAATTCTGTGAATAAACAGAGAAATATATTCCGCTTTTTCAGGACTTGTTTTTGTATGGATTTCTTTTTATCCACATAAGATTGTCGGTGGTCAGTTTCATAATTATTTTGATTATGTAAATAGTTTTGCCAAACCATAAGTGGATAAGTAGGTAGAAGTGTTTATTTAAAGAAAAAGAATAAAACTATATCATGGTTTTGTACATTTTTAAACATAGCCAAGCTAAACCTTTAAACAAGGATTTTGTTTCACAAAGTCTGCAAACCATTCAGCCTCTAACCCACCATACCAATCTGGATGCGCCAAGCAAAATAAGTCAAAATTAGTTGAGCTCAACCTCTAAACCAAATGTTACAAGTGCTGCACTTCATCATAAGGGCACTTGCATGTGATGAGAAAGCTTCACATTAACTTTTCATTGACAGAGGCTGACACCACATAAATGAGAAGTGCTATAATTTTGTAAAGATGTCATACATACTGATAACTCGTATAGCCATTACTTGCATACATATCAGTCCATGAAAAACTACACTGTATATAAAAACTTGTATCACCACATATAGAAATAAAAACTATCATATTTTCTCAGGTCCATATTTTGCCTATATGGAGTACATATTATAATTAAAAAATTTACATAAAATGTAATGTAATAAAACTAGTGTAATAAATCATGGATTTGTCTCTGCCATATAGGAATAAGCTTGAAGATCTCATAGGCAGTTCAAAAAGCAAAAGTGGCAATAGCACCTATTAGACTTTACTGATCCAACAACATACAGGAAAATAGTATGGTTTTCCTTAAGATGCTTTAGAAAGACCCAGCCATTGTACGGGGTCAAAATGTTGAATTTTCCTATATGGTATTGGATCAATAAAGAAGTCTAATGGATGATGAATGCTGCTGCCTCTTTTGCTTCTTGAATTACTGTAAGCTTATACCTGTATGGTTCCTAAAAAACAGTTTTTATTACATACTGTAATTGTTGTGTGATCCCATCTTTAAGGTCATAGTGCGCGCCGGCAGGGAGCACAGTGGAGTGGGGAGCCTGAGGACAGCGGCGGCCAGAACAGGTAAGTATGCTTTTTTTAAAGTGGCTGGGTGGGCTGATCTGAGGTCTGAGGGGGGCCACAAGACGCTGGTCTGAGGGGGGCACAAGACGCTGACCTGAGGTCTGATGGGGGCACATGGGGGCACATTGTGTTGATCTGAGGTCTGAGGGGGGCCACAAGACGCTGACCTGAGGTCTGATGGGGGCACATTGTGTTGATCTGAGGTCTGATGGGGGCACAAGACGCTGATCTGAGGTCTGATGGGGGCACAAGACGCTGACCTGAGGTCTGATGGGGGCACAAGACGCTGACCTGAGGTCTGATGGGGGCACAAGACGCTGACCTGAGGTCTGATGGGGGCACAAGACACATTGAGTAATACACTTACAGCCAATGCATTACAATACAAAACTTTTGGAGGGTTTTCACTGTAGGGGTACGTCAGGGTCTCTCAATTACAAAATGGTGCCTAAAAACCATTCTAGCAAAATCTGCCTCCAAAATTTGTATGGCGCTCCTTTCCTTCTGACCACTGCCACAAACTCAAAGAGACGTTTACCACCACATATGGGGTATTTCTGTAAACTGCAGAAACAGAGCACTGTATATTGAGGTTTAGTTTGCTGTTAACCCTTGCTGTGTTGCAAGAAAAAAATTAACATGAATAATCTAACAAAAAAGTGAAATTTTGAAATTTCACCTCCATTTTCCTTTAATTCTTGTTAATTCTTGTAACATCAGTTTTTTTTATAATGTGAGGGGTGTAGTTTATAAAATGGGGTCATTTATGGGTGGTTTCCATTACGTAAGCCCCTCAAAATCACTTTATATCTGAATTGGTGCTTAAAAAAATGGTTTTGGAAATTTTGTTGAAAATTTGAAAAATGGCTTCTAAACTTCTAAGCTTTCTAACTTCCTAAAAAAATAAAATGACATTTATAAAATGATGACAACATAAAGTAGACATATGGGGAATGTAAAATAATAACTATTTTTGGAAGTATTACTATGTATTTTGAAAGTACAGAAATTGAAATTTGCAAATTTGCTAATTTTTCCAAATTTTTTGTAAATTTTGAATTTTTTTATAAATAAAAATGAAATATTTTGCCACAAATTTACTACTGTCGTGAAGCACAATATATGACGAGAAAACAATCTCAGAATGGCTTGGATAAGTAAAAGCTTTCCAAAGTTATTACCACATAAAGTGACACATGTCAGATTTGCAAAAAATGGCCTGGGCAGGAAGGTGAAAACAGGCCTGGGCTTCACAGAAAACGACTGAACAATTTTGGCTTGTTTGGAAGGGTTGCCAGAAGATCTCTTCTTTCTAACAGGAACAAGGCAGTATGCCTTAAGTTTGCAAACTTGCATCTGAACTAACCACAACATTTCTGGAAAAATGTTATTTGGACAGACAACACCAAACAGAGTATATCATCAGAAACACCTAAGAACTGTCAAGCACAGTGGTGTAGGGGTGATAATTTTGGCTTGTTTTGTAGTCCCAAGTTCTGGGCACCTTGCAGTTACTGAGTCAACCATGAATTCTTCTGTAAACCAAAGTATTCTCTGAGTCAAATGTGAGGTCATCTATCCAACAGCTAAAGCTTGTTCAAAACGCGGTCATGCAACAGGACAATGATCCTAAACACACCAGCATGGCTGAAAAGAGAAAAGAATCAAGGTATTGCAACAGACCTCAATCCAACTTAAATGCTGTGGCAGAACTTAAAGAAAACTGCATGAACGAACACCCACAATTGAACAGTGCCCCCCTTGGTTAATAGATAAGCAACACCTCTATTACACCTTGAAGCACTAATTGGGGTGAAAGAGTGGTCTAAAACTCCTACTAGGGGTGTCCACATTGTGTTATAGATAAGTAATTCTATAACGCCTTGCTTCTGTAATTGGGTTGAAAAAGCGCTGCATTTTTTCAGTTATTTTGTTTTGCACCTTGTGCTATAGTTAAATAATTGCATTCGACCTTGATTCTGTAATTGGAGTGAACTACTGCTCTATTTTTTCACCTATTTGATTTTACACCTTGTGTTATAGATGTATAATTGCATTAGGCCTTGATTCTGTAATATGGGTAAAATACTGCCATTGGGGTGTCCACATTGTTTTATACATAAGTAATTTGATTAGGCCTTGATTCTGTAATTGGTGTGAAATAGCAATCAATCAATTTTTATAGTTATTTGTTTTCCACCTTGATTTATAGATAAGTTATTCCATTAAGCCTTGATTCTGTAATTGGGGTTGAATTACACTTTTTTCACTTATTTGGTTTTACACCTTGTGTTATAGATACATAATTCCATTAAGGGGGGTGGTAGCAGCAGTCACAGCAACAGGTCAGAACTGCCAGTGTCATCCAGCATTCATGTTTTGACCAGTAACTCAGCTGTCCTTGAATGGTTGACTTGGTTTGCAACATCATCCCAACTGACATCACATACCCCCAGCCAGGAGTCGGTGGGTTCCTCTAAAACCATGCTTAGTTCGCATGGCGCGGGAACAAGCTCTGTGCCCCCACTTGTCCTGAACCTGCCTCCTCCTTTTTCTGCTCCTTCTGCTCGGGAAGTATTGTATGCTGCCAGCTGTGCGTTGCATTTCAGCGACAACAAGCTTATTGAGGACAGTCATCAGCTACTGCCCTGCCAAGATTTGGAAGAAAGATCTTTTGCTTCCTCCTGTAGGCGAGCAAGTAGCAACGATGAAAGTTTCGTGGGAGCAGTTGCCCAGCCATGAGACTGGTGAGTGTGACATCAGTGACGTGCAGACAGTAGTGGATGATGATGTTTCCGGTTGCACATGGGAACCAGGTGAAGAGGGGGCTTTATCATCATCATTATCATCAGCATCAGGGGGTGAGGGTGACAGCTTGCGCGTGAGACAGCAGGGTATCAGTAGGGTGGCCGCAGTGTGAGATCTGGAGCCAAACGTCCTCGGATAGACAGTCTGCTACTCAGGAGCCTACCTGTCCGGAAACTACTAGCAGTGAACGGGTTCATAGAAGCAGCGGCAAGCAGTAAACACGGAGTGGTGGGAGTAAAATTCTGAAGCTGATTCCTGTGCCAATATTCTCCTCTGCCTCTTCATCCTCAACCTCGTCCTCAGCCTCCACTCAAGGCACAATTTGGTCCTCCAGCATACCACCTATGCAGAGCACGGTGGTATCACGCTGTTCTGCATCTTGCCTGCCTGGGCAAACAGAGTCACACTGAGAAGGAATTGCTCCTTCAAGAATAAATCAAATCCTGGCCATATTCTCGCCAACTGAAGATCAGAACCTTGGTCACCGATAACAGGAAGAACATTGTCGGTGTCACATCAAGGAGGGCTGACCCTTGTGCCCTGCATGGTGCACCTCTTTAATCTGATTGTAAAGTGATTCCTGAAGTCTTCCACCCAACTGTAAGACATGCTGTAAAATGGGCAGGAAACTGTGCATGCACTACAGCCACTCTTATACTGCAAAGCACACCTTCCTTGAGCTACAAAAGCAGAATAACACATTCAAAAAAGAGAAAGCCAGACCGCAAATAATTATAACACTATAATTTTATTCATGATAGTTAAAAATCACATAAGGAAACAAAATGCAAGGAGGAAAAACAAAGCGGCATCACCTGAGAGGGCACAGAGGGATAAATGTACAATACAAATTAATTAAACCAGTAAAGTGCAAGTGCAAGACAAACAATCATAAGATATTAGTTACCCATTTGTGCCTCCTCAGTGATGGCTTTCTCTTTTTTGAATGTGTATACGATTTATTGGCCATAGGCAATCCCAGTTATATATTGACACTGCTTGTGACTTGCACTTCGTGTCCTTTAGCGTAGCTTTTCTAGGTGATAAAAGCAGAATAACGTTCTCCAACATTGCCTCATATGCAACATTTCCACACGTTGGAACTCCACCCTCCACATGTTGGACTGACTATATGAGCAGAGGAATGCCATAAACAATTTCTTGATGATGCAGGCAGACAGGAGTACTCCCCTGTGTAAGTTCGACTTTAGCCAGTGGCAGCTCGTGTGTGACACCTGCCGTTTGCTCAGGCCTTTTGAGGTGGCCACTTTATTTGTCAATCGGCATGACTACGGGATGAATGATGTCATTTCACTCCTTGACATCCGGGAGCAGATGCTGATAAATCTGGCTGGCTAGGGGAAAGGAGACATGTCGCCTACATCTCAAGGCCACCAGCAGCAGCAGCAAGACATGGAGCAGAACCTGAACCAGCAGGTGGTGGCATACTTGGACTGTACCCTACCACCCGACATCCAAGATCCCCTGGGCAGCCAAACTTGATTTGTGGACTAAACTGGCCGAGTTTGCCCTAGACAAGATTTCCTGCCCAGACAGTAGTGTGGCATCAGAGTGGGTGTTTAGTGTTACAGGGGGCATAGTTACCCAAAAGAGAATTTTCCTTTCAACAAAAAATGTTGAGGGACTAGCCTTTGTAAAGATGAATTAGGCGTGGATCAGCCAGGATGTCCACACGCCAGCTTCTGATGCATTAGACTAGATCATTCTGGGTGCCACACCAAAACATTGTGAAAAATGGCCCCTTACTTCTGGCCACATGCTTCAGCCACTATTCTGATGCTGCCACCCACCTAATTCCACACACCTGCTGCCTCTGCTGCCATCTTCTCCTACTGCAACTATCTTGTGCTGTTACTACCACTGCTGTTGCCTCTCACCTGTCCACTCTGTGACCAGGCCATTATGTTGACTCCTCATGCTGTTACCACCCTCACCACTCTGTGACTGGGCCACTATGTTGACTCACAACAGATCCTGTCTTTTGAGCATCCATAAGGCCTCTATCACACGGTCAGTATTTTGAATAAGGACTTGTTCATGATTTGGAAGCCACAAGCAGTAGTAGGCACAAAACACAGAAGATATACAAATATTCCCATCACATGTCATCTCTGTTTTGGGCCCACTCCTTTTTTTTATGGTTTTACAAATACTTATGATATACTGATGCAAAAACTGACCAAATACTGACCGTGTGACAAAGGCCATTAAAGTCCTGCATGCAGGATTTTTTTTTCCATCTGAATAAAACTGAGGCAAATAGCCAAAATTAATTGAAATTGAGCATGAGGCCTTTATCACACTGTTAGTATTTGCATCATGATTTGCTCATAATTTGGAAGCCAAAAGGAGGGGTGGGTACAAAACACAGAAGTAATGCAAATATTCCCATCATCATCTCTGTTTTGGACCCACTCCTGTATTTTTTATTTTTTTTATGCCTTACCAATACTGATCAATTTCTGACCCAATATTCACTGTGTGAATGCAGACGCTTAAAAGACAGGATCCCTTTTTGTTGGGCTTTTTCTTGTGATGGATCAAAAGAAAGGAAAAATAAACAGTGACGTCAACACAAAGTTACTGCTGACACCCTTTCCACTCTGTCATGAGCCCACTACTTATATCAGCGTGTAACAGAACTTGTTCTCTAGCAATCTATGTGTAATCAGCAGACGGTGTAAAACGAGAGCGCTCTTTTATCCTGTGGACTTAATGGACTTAAACTTGCCACTGCAAGTTTAAGTCCATTAAACCTGACGCTAAAATTGACCTGTATGGCTGACCAAATAAATGAAGTGTGAAATGAGTCTAAGAGTGACATCTATCATCCGGGTGTCATACTGACACACAGTAACTGTTTCACTACCCCAGCTATGTATGTTTCTGCAATGCACAGTAATGTACACTGAGATAAACAGCCAGAAAATAGCTGATTTATAATGAACTGCGTGACTACTGTATTTTTCGCTTTATAAGACGCACTTTTTTCCCCCCAAAAGTAGGGGGGAAATTGCCCTGCGTCTTATAAAGCGAATACAAGTGAGCGCTTCCATTATGGAAGCGCTCACTTGTATGTATTAGGTGCCGGGACCCCCATCAGACCTCAGATCAGCCCACCCAGCCCCATAAAGATAGAATAAAAAACTTTCTCACTTCTCCTGCGCCGCGGCTCCTCCCCGGGTCCAGCGCTCCTCTGTCTTTTCCTCCGGGCTCTGCACCATAGTGCACGCACTATGACCTGACGCTGCACGCAGTCAGGTGACAGTGCAGCGCCGGCCGGAGAAGACAGAGAAGCACCGGACCCGGGGAGGAACCGCGGCACAGGAGAGGTGAGAAAGTTTTTTATTTTATCTTTATGGGGCTGGGTGGACTGATTGGAGGTCTGATGGGGGCACAGAGGGCTGATATGCGGCATAGCGTGCTGACCTGAGGTCTGATGGGGGCACAGTGGGCTGATATGGGGCACAGTGGGCTTATCTGAGGTCTTATGGGGGCAGAGTGGGCTGATATGGGGGCACAGTGGGCTGATATGGGGGCTGAGGGGGTTAATCTGAGGTCTGATGGGGGTCTGACATGGAGGGCTGATATGGGGTCTGATGCGATGTCCTGAAATTTATGGGGGGTCTGATATGAGGTGTGATGAAAAATATTTTTTTCTTATTTTCCTACTCTAAAATCTGGGTGCATCTTATTATCCGGTGCGTCTTATAAAGCGAAAAATACTGTAATTAATTTGGATCGAATTAAAATTTTTAGAAAATGTTGCCAAAGCATTCAAATCAAATTTTTGAAAAATTCGCTCATCTCTATTTATAAAGCCAGAGGAGATTTGGAGCTCCGCAGTTATTGAGTGTTGGAAACTTTTATGTACTACACTATTTAACCCTTTCAACCCCGGGCCTGTTTTCACCTTCCTGCCCAGGCCATTTTTTGCAAATCTGACTAATGTGTCACTTTATGTGGTAATAACTTTGGAACGCTTTTACTTATCCAGGCCATTCTGAGATTGTTTTCTCGTCACATATTGTGATTCACGACAGTAGTAAATTTGTGGCAAAATATTTCATTTTTATTTATAAAAAAAATACCAAATTTACAGAAAATTTGGAAAAATTTCCAAATTTAAATTTCTCTACTTTCAAAATACATAGTAATACCTCCAAAAATAGTTATTATTTTACATTCCCCATATGTCTACTTTATGTTGGCATCATTTTATAAATGTCATTTTACTTTTTTAGGACGTTAGAGGGCTTAGAAGTTTAGAGGCCATTTTTCAAATGATCACCATATTTTCCAAAACCATTTTTTTAAGCACCAATTCAGATATAAAGTGATTTTGAGGGGCTTATATAATGAAACCCACCCATAAATGACCCCATTTTAGAAACTACACCCCTCAAATTTTAAAAAACTGCTGTTACAAACTTTGTTAACCCTTGAGGTGTTCCACAAGAATTAAAGGAAAATGGAGGTGAAATTTCAAAATTTCACTTTTTTGGTAGATTATTCATGCTAATAATTTTTTTCTTGCAACACAGCAAGGGTTAACAGCAAACTAAACCTCAATATACATTGCTCTGATTCTGCAGTTTACAGAAATACCCCATATGTGGTGGTAAATGTCTCTAAAGGTTTGTGGCAGTGGTCAGAAGTAAAGGAGCGCCATACGGATTTTGGAGGCACATTTTGCTAGAATAGTTTTTAGGCACCATTTTGTAATTGAGAGACCCTGACGTACCCCTACAGTGGAAACCCTCAAAAAGTGGAAACTACACCCTTCAACGAATATATTAAGGGGGGTACTGGCCACTTTGACCCCCTAAGTGTTTTACGGAATTTGGAAACACTTGGCTATGAAAATGAAAAATTTCATTTCTTCCAATAAAATGTTGCTTTAGCCGCAAATTTTTTATTTTCATAAGGGGTAACAGGAGAAAAGCACCCAATAATTTGTTACCCATTTTCTACTGAATACGGCAACACCCCATATGTTGTGGTAAACTGATGTGGGGGCACATGGCAGGACTCAAAACAGAAGGAGCGCCATATGGATTTTACAACACAGATTTTGATGGAATGGTTTGCAGGAGCCACTGATTTTTATCTTTTTGAGTTATTGTCTTATGTGAGGGCTCATTTTTTGCGGGATGATCTGATGTTTTCATTGGTACCATTTTGGGGTACATAAGACTTTTTGTGAGTCAAGGTGAAAAAAAATAGCTGTTTTGGCATGTTTTTTTAAATTTTTTTTACAGCATCCACCAGAGAGGGCAAATCATGTGATATTTTTATAGAGCAGGTTGTTACGGACGCGGCGATACCCAATATGTCTAACATTTTTATTTTTGGAAAGTTTTACACATTAGATGCATTTTTGAACAGAATAAAATCTTTTTTTTTGTGTTGTTATTTTCTGAGAGACATATTTTTTTTATTTTTTGGGCAATTGTCTCAGGTAGGTTCTAGATTTCTGCGGGATGAAATGACGGTTTGGTTGGTACCATTTTGGGGTAAATACGCCTTTTTGATCGTGTGGTATTACACTTTTTGTGAGGCAAGGTGAAAAAAACGGCTGTTATAGCATAGTTTTTTTTTTTTTTTTTTACAGAATTCGGCTGGGGGGATATCTTTTTTTGTGTTGTTATTTTCAGAGAGCCATATTTTTTTATTTTTCGGGCGATTGTCTCAGGTAGGGTATAATTTTTGCAGGACAAGATGAATTGGTACCATTTTGGGTTAAATACGCCTGTTTGACTGCCTGCTATTACACTTTTTGTGAGGCAAGAGAGAAAAAAATGGTTGTTTTGTCATAGTTTTTTAATTTTTTTTGCAGCATTCACCTGGGGGGCCATCTCATGTAATATTTTTATAGAGCAGGTTGTTACGGACGTGGCGATACCAAATATGTCTAACTTTTTTATTTTTGGAAAGTTTTACACATTAGATTTATTTTTGAACAGGGATGCCCCTGAGGAAGCCATAGTGGCGAAACGTACGTTGGGGTCAAGATCACACTGGTCGGTATTTATTGTATGTTAAGTTTGTCATGTATACTTTATGCTGCTAGGTACTTCATGCTACATTGTGGGTGAACTCTCCCTCTGTTCTCTGTCCTATAGGTTACCCTTAATATAATTTGGCACTAGGCACTTTACCTGTTTGGAGATTCTGTGGGATTTATTCTCTCACACATATGGAAATAGTAATTGTATTATACATATGCAGTGTTGGTACGTATTATGACTGATACTAGGAATATTTTATTACCAGCCCAGTGTGTCTTTCTGTATGTATATTCCCACTTACCACCGTTTCATGTATTATGAATATTTTTATGATGAATTTGTGCTGTTTTTAACATTTGTAACAATAAAATTGGGATTTAGATTTTGAGCTGCTTGTGTTGGTGCTTTGTGTATTTTTCGGTGCTGTGCTGTCGCCACCAGACACAATTTTGTAGGGGTGATGGTACCATTTTGGGTTAAATATGCCTTTTTGATCACCTGCTATTACACTTTTTGTGAGGCAAGAGGGAAAAAAATTGTTGTTTTGGCATAGTTTTTTTTTTAATTTTTTGCAGCATTCACCTGAGGGGCCATCTCATGTAATATTTTTATAGAGCAGGTGGTTACGGACGTGGCGATATCAAATATGTCTAACTTTTTTATTTTTGTAAAGTTTTACACATTAGATTTATTTTTGAACAGAATAAAATCTTTTTTTTTGTTGCCATTTTCAGAGAGCCATATTTTTTAAATTTTTCGGGCGATTGTCTCAGGTAGGGTATCATTTTTGCGGGACAAGATGACGGTTTGATTGGTACCATTTTGGGTTAAATACGCCTTTTTGATCACCTGCTATTACACTTTTTGTGAGGGAAGGTGACCAAAAAATGGCTGTTTTGGCACAGTTTTTTTTTTTTTTACTGCGTTCACCTGGCGGGGTGGATGATGTTATATTTTTATAGAGCCGGTCCATACGGACGCGGCGATACCTAATATGTATACTTTTCTTTTTTCCCCTTTTTTTTACATTTTTTTTTTTACTTTATTTTGGGAAAAGTGTACTTTTTTTTTTTTTTACTTGAAACTTATTTTTTTGTAAAACTTTATTTTTTTTCACTTTTTTTCCACTTTATTTAACTTTTGGGGGTCTGATCCCCTAACAATGCATTACAGTACTGTTGCATTGTAATGCATTGGCTGTAAGTGTATTACTCAATGTAATACACTTACAGCCTGCTTCCTGTGTGATCCAGGGGGCTTGATCACACATGCAAGCAGGGATAGCAGCCACGATGCCTAAGGAAGGACTCCCCTTCCTCCCGGCCGCATCGCATGTGCCGATGCGGGCGTACGCAGCAGGGGTCCGGCTACTGGGCACAGCCGGTCCCCCGCAGCTGATCAGGCCGGCGCAGCTCCTGGGCGGCAAGTCCTCTCCCGCTGCACCGTACATGTACGGCGCTGGGCGGGAAGGGGTTAAAATATAAATAAATAAATGTAAACAAAAACAGAATGTAATGATTTGCAAATCCCATAGACCCATATTTTATTTACAATAAAACACATATCAGATTTTAAAAGAGAAATACTATATTTTACCATTTCATGGAAAAAAATGTACTTATTTAGAACTTAACGGTAGCAACGCATCTCAAAAAAGTTGGGAAAGGGGCAACAAAAGGCTGTAAAAGTAAAAGGTACTAATTAAAAACAGCTATACTGGATATTATTGCATGGGATCAGGAACACTTCCAGAAATAATTGTCTGTAAACAACGTTTGTGTTGCCCTCCATAAATGCAAGTTAAAGCCAAGAAGATGCTATATGTCAACATTATACAAAAACTGTAATACTGTTTTCTCTGGGTCAAAGCTAATTTAAAATGCACTGAGGCAAAATGGAAAACTGTTCTGTGGCCACATGAATCATAATTTGAAAATCATTTTGGAAACCATTTCCTGCAGAATCAAGAGGAGAGGGACCATCCAGCTTGTTATCAGTTCAAAAGCTTATATCTCTAAAGTTATGGGTTTATATTAGTCCTTACGGTGTGGGCAACTGAAACATCTGTCCATCTGGAAAGGTGCTATAAATGCTAAACAGTAGATATTTGAACAACATAGGCTCCCATCCAGACATCTCTTTTAGGGAAGGTTTGCATATTTCTGCAGGGCAATGCTAAACCACATACTGCACTCATCACAGCCACAAGATTCAGGACTGTTGATCAGCTAGAATCCTACACTATCACAATAACTCTCTCTGTTATTTCTGTCCTTAACCAACCAAAATCTGGTTTCCACACTGTATACTGTACAGACACTGCCCTTACCAAAGTGACAAATTACCTCCTGCCAGCCAAATGTAATGGTGACCACTTTCTATTGATTCTTCTGGATCTCTCTCTGCAGCACTGTACATCACCAACTTCTACTCAGTATCCTTGAATCCACTTGTCTTAAGGACACTGCCCTCTTGGTTCTTCTCACCATATCTCTCTGGCTGCTCTTTCAGTGTTTCATTTACTGGCTCTACTTCTTCTTCATCCTTTTGCTGTTGGGGTTCCTCAGGGTTCAGTCCTAGGTCTTCTCCTCTTTTCTCTTTGCACAGCCCCTTTAGGATAGATCATCAGTATATTTGGTTTTCAGTAACATCTCTATGCTGATGATACCCAACTATACACCTAATCCTACAACATCACCCCTGCACTACTACAAAAACACCATTAATTGTCTGTCCGCTGTCTCCAACATTTCCAACATCATCAACAATATCTCTCTTTCTAAAACTGAATCTTTCAAAAACTGAAGTACTTATGTTTTCGACATCTACTAACCTGCCTGAATTTGTCTCTCAGAATGCCTGCTGTCCCAGTGTCATATCTTTCCTTCACCCGTCTATATTCAATCACTCACCTGCTTATGCCACTTGCATCTCAAAAACATCTCTAGAAGTTGCCCTTTTCTTATTACAGAAGCTACAAAAACACCCATTGTTGCCCTGGTCCACTCTTGTCTTCTCTCTACCTTACTGTTAAATGGTCTCCCACTTACAAAACTGTCCTCTTTCTAATCCGTCCATGATGCAGCAGCCAGGCTCATCTACCTGTCTAATTGCTACCATGTATCAGTCACTGTGCTGGCTGCCCATAAAGCATAAGATTCAATTTAAACTTCTCAATTTCATCCACAAAGTTCTCCACAGTGATGAACCCCCTTATATCTTCTCACTAATCTTTGTCTACCTCCCTACCTGTTTTCTACACTCTGTAAATGATTTAAGACTAATATCCACCATAATCCAAACCTTTCACTCCCGTCTTCAAGACTTCTCTCAAGCTGCACCAATTCTCTGGAAGACCCTACCCAAAGCAATTAGGTTAATCCTCAACATCCATAGTTTTAGGTATTCCCCAAAAAACACATATTTTTAGGGTGGCCCATCACATCCCTTAATCTAACTCTTCTCCCTTCATCCACTATCTTGAACATCATTCTTCGGAGTCTGATCCATCATCTGACAGTATCCCATTCACTCAAAAGCACTATAGATATCAGTTGGTGACTGGCTCATGTAGCTTTATATCTAGCTCCCCTACTTTAACCCCTTCCCGACCACCGACGGTTAATCTACATCGCAGCTTACTGAGCTTTGTGCAGCAGCGACGTAGATTAATGCTTCCGTTTTGCCGGGCGATCGAGACCCCCAGACTGCTCAGATACTCCTAAAATATTTATAAATATATATTTATTATCTCCCCCCCTCCAGATCATTATTTGTGGCCATAATTTCAGGATGGCCGAGTGGGGAGAGGGGAAGGGGCGGGCAGGCGGGTGGCAGTGCTATTTGAACCCTCCCTGCCTGCCCCGATGTTCAGGATGGCCGAGCGGTTTGCAAGCAGAGTGTCAGCATACAGCTGATATTCTGCTTGAAACTGCTGCCATCGGTACTGGCACCGATGTCAGCCATTTAACCCCTTCCATGCCGCGGTCCATAGGGAGCACTGTATTGAAGGGGTTAAAAGGGAGGGAGTTCCCTCCCTCTCCCATCGGGTCGCTGCTGTGCCGTGGCAGCAACCCGATGCTTGATGGGATCACAGAGGGAGGGAGCTCCCTCCCTCCTCCATCGGGACACTGCTCTGCTGTGGCAGCAGTCCCGATGATTACCATGGCAACCGGACTCTTCACAGGTGTCCGGCTTGCCATGGTATAGCTAAGCCTGATCAAGCTCCTGCTAAAGGCAGGAGCCTGAACAGGCTTACTATGAATGAAAATACATTTCAGTACACTATACAGTGTACAGCAGTGTATTATACAGCCCTCAGACCCACTGGATCTGCAAGAACCAAGTGGGTCTGGGTCAAAAAGTGTAAAAAAAAAAAAAAAAAAAAAAAAAAAGGGAAAAAAATCAACATCCACGCATTAATAATTCATTAAAAATTAAAAAAAATAAAAAACACTAGACATGTTTGGTATCGCCGCATCCGTAACGACCCGATCTATAAACCAATCACATTACTTTCCCCGCATGGTGAACACCATTGAAAAAAAAAGAGAAAAACTATGATGGAATTAAAGTTTTTCCTACATCACTTCCCAAAAAAAAATGTATTAAAAGTGATCAAAAAAGTCGTATGTACCCCAAATTAGCACCAAACCGTCACCTCATCCCGCAAAAATGAGCCCCTACATGAGACAATCACCAAAAAAGTAAAGAAAAGCAATGGCTTTCAGAAAATGGAGACACAAATTTATTTTTTTTTCTAAAATGCTTTTATTGTGTAAAACCAAAATAAAAAAAATAAAAATAGACATATTAGGTATTGCTGCGTCCGTAACGACGCAGCAATACCTAATATGGGGAATATAACACTCTTCCACCAAAAGGTAAATGCCCTAAAAAATGTAATAAAAACTGTGCCAGAAAAGCCATTTTTTGGTCACCATACATCACAAAAAGTGCAATACAAAGCGATCAAAAAGGTATATGTACCCGAAAATAGTACCAATCAAACCGTCATCTCATCCAGCAAAAAATGAGCCCCTACCTGAGACAATCGCCAAAAATATAAAAAAAACTACAGCTCTCAGACTATGGACATACTAAAACATGATTTTTTTGTTTCAAAACAGATATTATTGTGTAAAACTTAAATAAATAAAAATAAGTATACATGTTAGGTATCGCCCCGTCCATAGCAACCTGCTCTACAAAAATCTCACATGACCTAACCTCTCAGGTGAAAGCAGTAAAAATGAATAAATAAAAACTGTGCCAAAATTACCAATTTTTGGGTCACCTTGCCCCAAAAAGTGTAATAATGAATGACCAAAAAATCATATGTACCCAAAAATGGTACCAATAAAAATTTCAACTCTTTCTGTAAAAAATGAGCCCCTACACACGATAATTGGCAGAAAAATTAATAAAGATATGGCATTCAGAAAATGGAGACACAAAAACATTTTTTTTCAAAAATGCTTTATTATGTAAAACCGAAACAAACAAAGACAGAAAGTAGACATATTTGATATCATTGTGTCCGTAACAACCTGCTCTATAAAAATAGCACATGATCTAAACTGTCAGATGAACACTGTACAAAAAAATAAAAAAACTGTGCCAGAACAGCCATTTTTGGTTACCTTGCCTAACAAAAAGCATAATATAAAGTGATCAAAAATCATATGTACCCCAAAATAGTATCAATAACACTGTCACCTTATCCCTTAGTTTCCAATACAGGCACTTTTTGATTGTTTCTACTTTAGGGGTGCATCAGGGGGGCTTCAAATGGGACATGGTGTCTAAAAACCAGTCCAGCAAACTTTGCCCTCCAAAAACCATCTGGCGCACCTTTTCTTCTGCGCCCTGCAGTGTGTCCATACAGTAGTTTACCACCACATGTGGGGTGTTTCTGTAAATCGCAGAATCAAGGTAATAGTTTTTGAGGTTTGTTTGGCAATTAACCCTTGATGTGTTAAAGGAAAAAACGGATTAAAATGGAAAATCTGCCAAAAAAAGTTAAATTTAGAAATGTCATCTCCATTTTCCTTTAAATATTGTGGAATACATAAAGGGTTAACAAAGTTTGTAAAATCAGTTTTGAAAACCTTGAGGGGTGTAGTTTCTAAAATGGGGTCATTTATGGTGGTTTCTATTATGTAAGCGCCACAAAGTGACTTCAGAACTGAACTGATCCTTAAAAAATGGTTTGGGAAAATTTCTTAAAAATTTTAAGAATTGCTTCTAAAATTCTAAGCCTTCTAACGTCCCCAAAAAATAAAATTACATCTACAAAATGATGGCAACATAAAGTAGACATATGGGAAATGTAAAGTAATAACTATTTTGTGAGGAATCACTATCTGCCTTAAAAGCAGAGAAATTCAAATTCCAAAACTTACAAATGTTTCCAAATTTTCTGTAAATTTAGGATTTTTTAATAAATAAAGATAAAAAATACCAAACTTCAAAAAAGCTAAATTTAGTCAACTAAGAGAGGCCATAGGCCCAACTAACTGGGACAAAGTCCTTAAAAATAAAAATACAGCCACAAAATGGGAGATTTTTAAAAGCATCCTAATATCTAATTGTGAGAGGTACATACCTTATGGGAATAAAAGGTTAAGTTACAAGAAAAAACCAATGTGGATAAATAGAACTGTAAAGAAAGCAATAAATGACAAACAGAAAGCATTTAAATCACTAAAACAGGAGGGGAGCGAGGAAGCATTGAAAAACTATAAGGAAAAAAATAGAATATGTAAAAGACAAATAAAAACAGCCAAACTAGAGACCGAGAGATTAATCGCCAAAGAGAGTAAAACTAACCCTAAAATGTTCTTTAATTATATAAATGGTAAAAAGTATAAACCTGAAGGTGTCGGCCCCTTACAGAGTAATGAGGGGGGTTTTGCAGAAAGCGATGAGGAGAAAGCAAAGCTACTAAATATATCTTTTTCTCCACTGTGTTCACTGAGGAAAATAAACTGTCAGATGAAATGCAGAATATAAAAGTAAATTCCCCATTAAAAGTGCCCTGTCTGACCCAGGAAGAAGTAGAGCTGCGTCTTAAAAAGATTAAAATAGACAAATCGCCAGGACCGGATGGCATACACCCCCGTATCCTAAGAGAATTAAGTAATGTCATCGCCAGACCCTTATTTCTGATATTTAAGGACTCTATACTGACAGGGAGTGTTCCACAGGACTGGCGCATAGCAAATGTGGTGTCAATATTCAAAAAGAATCCAAAAGCGGAGCCCGGGAACTATAGGCCGGTAAGTTTAATATCTGTCGTGGGTAAACTGTTTGAGGGTATTCTAAGAGATGCTATCTTGGAGTACCTCAATGAAAATAAGCAAATAACTCCATATCAGCATGGCTTCATGAGGGATCGGTCATGTCAAACCAATTTAATCAGTTTCTATGAGGAGGTAAGTTCTAGACTGGACAGCGGCGAATCAATGGATGTCGTATATCTGGACTTCTCCAAAGCATTTGACATGGTACCACATAAAAGGTTAGTATATAAAATGAGAATGCTTGGCCTCGGAGAAAATGTCTGGGTAATGTGGGTAAGTAACTGGCTCAGTGATAGAAAACAGAGGGTGGCTATTAATGGTACACACTCAGATTGGGTCACTGTCACTAGTGGGGTGCCAAAGGGGTCAGTATTGGGCCCTATTCTCTTCAATATATTTATTAATGATCTTGTAGAAGGCTTACACAGTAAAATATCAATTTTTGCAGATGACACTAAACTGTGTAAAGTAATTAACACAGAAGAGGACAGTACACTGCTACAGATGGATCTAGATAGACTGGAGGCTTGGGCAGAGAAGTGGCAGATGAGGTTTAACACTGACAAATGTAAGGTTATGCATATGGGAAGGAATAATGCAAGTCACCAGTACATACTAAATGGTAAAATATTGGGTAACTCTGACATGGAAAAGGACCTAGGAATTTTAGTGAACAGCAAACTAAGCTGTAGAAACCAGTGTCAGACAGCTGCTGCCAAGGCCAATAAGATAATGGGTTGCATCAAAAGAGGCATAGATGCCCATGATGAGAACATAGTCCTGCCACTTTACAAATCACTAGTCAGACCACACATGGAGTACTGTGCACAGTTCTGGGCTCCTGTGAACAAGGCAGACATATCAGAGCTGGAGAGGGTTCAGAAGAGGGCAACTAAAGTAATAAATGGAATGGCTGGACTACAGTACCCAGAAAGATTATCAAAATTAGGCTTATTCACTTTAGAAAAAAGACGACTGAGGGGAGATCTAATAACTATGTATAAATATATCAGAGGTCAGTACAGAGATCTCTCTCATGATCTATTTATCCCGAAGACTGTGACTGTGACGAGGGGACATCTTCTGCATCTGGAGGAAAGAAGGTTTGTACACAAACATAGAAGAGGATTCTTTATGGTAAGAGCAGTCAGACTATGGAACTCTCTGCCTGAGGAGGTGGTGATGGTAAGTTCACTAAAAGAGTTCAAGAGGGGCCTGGATGTATTTCTGGAGTGTAATAATGTTATGGGTTATGGTTGCTAGAGATGGGTCGTTGATCCAGGGAGTTATTCTGATTGCCTGATTGGAGACGGGAAGGAATTTTTTTCCCTAAAGTGGGGAAAATTGGTGTCTACCTCACAGGGTTTTTTTTTTGCCTTCCTCTGCATCAACTTGTAGGAAAACAGGTCGAACTGGATGGACAGATGTCTTTTTTCGGCCTTATAAACTATGTTATGTTACTGTGTAAAGGTGATTTATATTGACTCAAATATATCACTGTCATGAAGTACAATGTGTCCCGAGAAAACAATCTCAGAATGGCTTGGATAAGTAAAAGTGTTCCAAAACAATTACCACATAAAGTGACACACTATAGATTTCCAAAATTTGGCCTGGTCCTTAAGGTGAAAATGGCTATGGCATGAAGAGGTTATAGTTAGCTTGGCCATTGTACAAAACAAACACTTTCTACCTTTTGTGTAACCCCTATCTTCTCATAGATTATAAGCTCTTTCCTAATAGTACAAAATGATTCTTTATTACTATAAGTAAAAATGTTTGACTGTACTGTGACCTTTTAGTGGATTATCAAGATGAGAAAATAATGTAATATTGGTTTGGATGGAATTTTCTCACAAAATGTTTGTATAGAAATTTAAATAAACAATTTAAACAACAATCTAATATAGTAACAGTTTCACTATGTACTTGTGAAAAGAAAATCCAAAGTTTCTTGTAATCCTACTAATCTGACACACTATCAAATGTTGAAAATGGTTTAAAAGCGTGTAAGATGTAATTTTTGAGCTTAGAAGTAGATGGATCTAAATTGAATAAAAAATGTCTAACCATTCAATGTCTGGATGATCAATGAGTTTCAAGTTATTTTAGTTAAGATTATGTTACTCGCCACTCCATACAAGGTGGAAAACAGCTTTAAAATGGAAATAAAGCCTCATAGGGCATAGCTAATTGAAATGTAACTCTAGTGATGGATAATATAGCAGAATTCTGTATAGACTCCTAGGGAAAAATTAAGACCAGCATTTTATACACCAGTGTTAATGTGAAGCCCGCTAGAGTAAGATATCTCTAATTCGTTAAGAGCTGCACATCACTTAATAAATTAGCCTTAATAAATCTCTAGACTGTTCAAACCTAAATCTATGCCAGCTATGAGCTGGTGTAGATTTACGCTATAATTTATGGCAATTTCTGGGGTAAACCATAGCAAATGTGTATGGCTATCCTTCCCACTAAGCCCTGCCTACATTTTAGAAAAGCAGTGAGAACAGCAGCAAAAGGGAAAAAAGTTGTAGATTTTTGCACAAATAGAATTATTTTTACAGTAAAATTTTTTACAGTACAATTTTGGCACTCTGCCGTTCAGAAATTATCCTCCCTCACCAAATATTTATGCAAGGAACTTAGACCATTTTTTCGGACGAAATGCCAAAACAGCAATAGCCATAGCCCTACCCCATAACATTCACCAGTGTGATATGTTAGTAAAATGTGAATGGACACCAATAAAATATTAATTGAAGACTAACATGATTATTTTGTGATGTTATATTTTTTGTTGTTATTACTTGTTTATGCTATGGTGACTTGATTCTTCATTTTTTTAAATGTAAAGATAACAACTATTAAATAAAAAATAAATTGTGACGCTGGTTTTGAACACTTCTGGCATGTCTTAGGGATAGCACTGGATTCCATCATTGAAAGTCTTGAAGATGAAACAATGACCAATTGGTAGAAAAAAAGGATATCAGAAATTTTAGGAGTGTCATATCCCTTTTGCCAAAGATCCAGAGATCTCTAAGCTAATGTGTATGTCAATAAATTTTAATGTAATGAGTAGAACTGAGCTACTGTAAAATTAGGGTACAAACTAGTATTTTAGTAGTGCCGTGGTACTGGATAAGAACAGAAGAACATGAATATCAGATTTTTAAGAATCTTTTGAGCTCTTTAGGGTTCTGGGACTGCTACCTCCGCACTTCAAGCAGATACATCCTTGGTTGGACCACAGTAGTCATTGTCAGAAGTATATCATCTAAATTTTCCAAGGTGACATTGCTTATTAATTAGCACTTTTGACTAATGGAAGCCTTTGTTACACCTGAATCCTGGATTTTACCATCCAGGCAAAGCATTAATGGATAATGCATGACTACCCAGGTTCATATAAGCTGGAATGTTTTTTTCATCATTACAAATTGTTGTGAAACACCAGGCTATGATGCTTTATAATCAATGGCACTAATACAGGCAATGACTTTTTTTGTTCTGTTGTTTTATTTTTCCAGCGCATTAGTGTATCCTGTGATGACATTTGTTCCATAATCCATTTTGTGTTGCTGTCAAGCAAATGTCAAATATTTAATTATAAATGGAAGAAAGGAAGAACGAACATAAGGGAACATTGACTACATCCAATTTTTCTTCTGGTCTATTTATATTCCTGTGTTTCCATTGGTTGCTGATTTAAAATTGACGTTGACCTTAACAGTGAAATCACAGAAATTGTAAAGTGCATTGGAAATGTATTAACAAAAATAATACGACTTAATATTTTAGTTTGCAAAAAAGAACTGATGCTTAAGTTGTACATTTTCTTAATACTGTTATAGTTAGGTTGTCTTGCTCATTAGGTCTATCCAAGTAGATGTAAAGTGTTTATAGATAACATGTGTTGCTCCTGGCTAAATACTAGGTTTATTTACCTTGGGTAAAACATCTTACCCACACACAGACATGCTTAATTCAACTTCCTTTACTCATTGAAGCCTTTATTTTCCAAACAGAGAATACAATAGTGAATGGATAGACACTAGACCCCAGGTGTATGCCACATGGGACATCACAGTCTGTATGCTTACTAGCTAATAAAAGCCTGGTACATATTATGCATAAAGACTACAGATGAGTGAATCGATTCTAAACAAATCGCTTTGATCTGAATTTTCCAAAAATTCGGGTCTAATCCAAAATTCTGGTGAATTTCTCCTTTTTTGATTAGAGGAAGATGAAGAAGTTGGATGACTCAAGGCGGTGTGTTTGCCATTTTCAGGACTTTTTCTTTGAACAGCAAAATCTAAATATGGATGGCTATGTGGCTGGAAGTGTCTATGTGAACTGAGATGAAAATTGTATCACCAAAGTATGGGACCATTTAACTGCAAATCAAAGGCTATATTCAACTTGAGCTAAAGGTAGCAATTAGGAAAAGGTCAGTATTTGTTATTAACCCTTACTTCTGAAGAGTTAATTTGTTTGATAAATTTGCTCAATCATCCACACTTATGACAGGATTTGATTTCAGTTAATTTGTGTATTAGTGGCACTTTTAGCAATTACATAATTTTACGCAGAGTCCTACATATAAACAAATGGGTAGTTTCATGCACCAAACATCTCAACCATCTTATGACTGACACATATATGACTTCACTGCTGACTTCATGACTACCCTCATAAATGGGTATAGCATAGTACACCTGATGATGGAGACAATACAGATTAATGTAAAAGTCAATTTGCAGCCACCACTTGATACTTCTTACTGGCTTATTACTTATTACTTATATTTAATGTAGAAAAGTTGTATGGAAACATATTTTAAATGGCCATTTCCAACAAAAGTCAAAATCTTTGTTTTGCCTTGATTTTTTAAACACCCCCTGAAACATATACCAACCTCCACAATGTTTAATCTAATAGCAACTAGGATGAAGTGTTGGTCACTTATGCCTCTGCCAATAATGTTCCAGTTCCATTTGATGGAATATGAATATTAAACTGTTAACTACTACAACTGGCTTGGTAGGTATATAAGGTGTGTGACAGGCTTTCTGCCCACATATCCCTCGTTGCTCTCATGGGTAACAGGGGCAATTTATAAAAGTTGCAAAAAGGGGTTAATATTGGCATTTGGGCCAAGGGTGACAGTATTTCTGACACTATGCAGTTTGTGAACTGTTCATGTGCTGCTGTGGTGAAAGTGTATCATTAGTGGACAAATGGAACCACTGCGAATAAGCAACATGGAAACTGCACACCACCACGTGTCACTGATATGAGAGGTGAAGGTCAGCTATGAAGGTGCGTGAGGGTGGACTGATATGCTACAGTGGAGCAGCTCACTACCAAAATGAGGGGCTACCAGACGTCTAGACGGTCTGACGGTCTAAAACAACTGTTTGGTGAAGCTCACTGTGTATGGGGCTCTGAAGCAGATGGATGGTCACTGCACCTCTACTAACAAAGTCAACTCAGCAGAAAAGGCTTCAATTTTTGTGCAGAAATCGGATTTCTGCTGATTGGTAAAGGGTTGCTTTCTCTGATTAGTCACATTTTCTGCTTCATCGAACAGATGGACATTGGCATGCCAGAGGAGAAACATCAGTGATCAAACACCCTGCAACAATGAGTGGAGGAAACCCAAACTGGTGGTGGCAGCATTGTAGTCTGGAGAATGTTTCCGTGGCATTCTCTGGACCCACTCATCCATATGGAAGGCACTCTCAACCCGTTTGGGAATTAATCCATCCTTGCAGATCACGCACATCCATACATGACAATTTTCTTCCCTGTGGATATTCCACCAAGACAATACGTCATGCCATACAGCTAGAAACGTCTGACATAAGTTGGACAAAGACTTCCAAGTACCACCCTAGCCCTCTAATTCTGACGTGAAATCTTCTTTCAGCATCTGTGGGACCACCTTGATCGTCATGTTCACTGTTTAGATCCACCTCCACACACCCTCCAGCATCTATGGAACTACCTTGATCATCGTGTTTGCTCTATGGATCCTCCTCCACCCACCCTTCAGCAGCTATGGGAAGCACTACACTCAGCATGGCTCCAGATACCTGTGACAACCTACCAGGATCTTATTGAGTCATTCCCAGTCCATCTAGCTACTGTTCGTGCTACATACAGCAGTTACTCTGGATGTTAGCTTGTGGTCATACTAATGTGACTTGACTGTGTATTATATTGTGGATTATTAACTAGCTTCTCCCTGACCACAAAAATAGTTCAGTCAATATATCAGTCACTCTCTCGGATATCTGGGTCATATCACTGAGTAAACACGCTGCTTATAAAAGGTATGGTACGTTTACTATGTTACTTTTGAGAAGCCTTCATTACAACACATGTCGTCTAAATTCCCTTATTGGGCTTTGGTAATTCTGAAAAGCTTAATTTATTTTGCAAAAGGTAAAAAAATATATAGGTATATTAACCCCTTCCTGACTTCAATCCGAATTTCAGGATAAATTTGTTTTGCCGCGGCCGGTGTGATGATGTCACCTCGGGCCGCACAAGATTTCAGCAGTGGCTGGCCTGTCACGAGTAAATGGATCAGGTAGTATGATTTTTTAAAAATATTACGCTGTTATTTATATCTGATCCTGGGATCAAATATGAATGCGACATCTGAGGGGTACAATGACGGGGAGCAGCACAATCGTCATTACACCCACTACTTACAATGAAATGCGCTTCATGACGAAGTAATTAGTCACAAAGTGAATTTTTTTGTAAAATTCGGTGAAGCAGCCAGATCAAATTTTCCAATAATTTGAACATCTCTAATAGTGACTTTTTAAACAGGTAGCAAAGACAGATCCACATTAATTGTATTAATTTGCCTTTATCATTTTCTCTATTTACTCCATTTGCTCTATTAAGGCCATCAAATTTTGCTGTCACATTGGCATACCCTAGGAAACTTTGGGGACCATTATCAAACTGGTGTAAAGTAGAAGTGGCTTTGTTGCTCATAGCAACCAATCAGATTCCACCCTTCATTTTCCAAAGGAGCTATCAAAAATGAAAGGAAAGATTTGATTGGTTGCTATGGGCAACTAAGCCAGTTCTACTTTACACCAGTTTGATAAATGACCCCCTTTATGTTTTTAAACTGGTATGATTAGGAATAAGAAAATTGTTAATCACATTTACTATGGTTGTAATGGTATAAGCATTCATCTGTGGGCTGTGTCTGGTCCCTTTCACTAGTATAGGGATTACGTACAATACTGGGAATAAACCATGTGAGAGAATTGTGTTGTTTCTGGAGAAAAAGCAGATCCTTTTTTCTATTCCTGGACAACTCCTAAATCATATAGAAAATCATTTCCTGTTTAAAGAACACAAGCCAGTTGTCTAACCGTGGTAATGCAAATACAAGGTAACAATCGTTGGCAAACACTTAAAGAGAATCTGCTGTATTTACAGATGGGTGCAAAGTGTTCTGTTTGCTTGGTGTACAGAACAGTAGGGGGTTAAAAATACAAGTAAATACAATAGCAGTTCGCTGTCAGAGGCTTAATGAGGATTTTACCTGGACCTTGTCACTCTTTCACATCAGCTGCTTAATACTGTTGTGGGCTTGAATTGTGCCCAAAAAGTTTTCCACATTTGCAGCAGCTGAGTGTTTTATTGCGTTAAGGCCGTACTACACAGGCTGATGCCGCAGGCGATTGTCAGGAGGGAAGCGTCCCCTCCTGGCAATCGTCTGCTCGCTAGTGGAGGACAATGCTGCTATTACATTCAGCAATCTCCCCCCGCATCATAGGAGAGTTCGCTATGCCATCGCTTGTCTCCATGCTGTATAGTGATTTGCCAGTGGCAGATCTTTATTAGGTTACTTTCACACTTGAAGTAGCCTTTTCTGGAAGGCTGTTCTAGCGGAAGTCCACTCCAGCCCCATTCATTATAATGGGGGAGGGCCTGAGGTCCGGCCGCAGCATGGCAAACGGAAAAAAACGCAGCATGCTGTAGTTTTATTCCAGCTGCCTCTCGGCATGTTTGCCCGCCCTGATTATAGTGAATGGGGCCACGGTGGACTTCCGCCAGCACGGTGGCCTTGCGGTAGAATGGATCCGGCAGGCTGTTCCTCCGCCGGAACAGCCTACTGGAAAAGGCCACTGCAAGTGTGAAAGTAGCGTTAGACACTAAAGTCTGCCACCTGCAAACGATATTTTTTTAACATGTCAAATGATTTGGATTACTTGTTCAACAGGCAATTTGCAGCAGTATACACTGCCAGATGATCTCTAATGAGCGTTCATGTGAACGCTCATTAGCGATTATCTGCCGCAAAATCGGGCAGTGTGATACAGGCTATAGATATGGATGAAAGCAGAAAGTTCATAGTGCTTTTTATTGGCTAACTAAAGGGGTTGAAAATAAGTACGCTTTTCATACTACTGGCATACTTACTCTGACACAAGAAAATATAACCTTCCAATTCCCACAGTCAAGTATTCCTATCATATGATAGGGGTCTGAAATTATTTTGCATCAGATTTAGATCCAATATGTTCAATAATTTTGCTCTTTTATATACATGCGTTATTACTTCAGCTATTTTTAATTGGATTTTTAGCAAAGATTTCTACATGAACACCCATCATTTGTAAAGATGAATTTACAGGCATCTAATCAACAAGTTTCCTTCAACTGCGAATGTTTTTTCCTTGTTAGCTTTAGTGCTGTCTGGATTTCACTCCCTGGTGATAATCACATACTTTTCTGATTTTTCTGAGCCCTGACATGCTTTCTGCTAAGGCTACGACCACATCTGAATTACAGTATTCTGGTAGTCTGTTCCGACAGAGGTGCGGACTACCGGAATTACTATATCTGGCATAGCTGGCCAGCGCTGGGGCCCTCCAGATCCCCATTCACTATAATGGAATCCTGGTGGTAGCATTCATGCCGAAAGCTGACATCCCATTATAGTGAATGGGGATCCAGCGAGCCGTGCAGGTATCTGGCTATGCTGGATATGGCAATTCTGGTAATCTGTCCCTCTACTGGAGCAGATTAGCGGAATACCATAATGCAGAGTAGAACCTAGCCTTACCCATCTATCTTGAAAAGAATCTAGCACTGTCTTTTTTTTTCATTTGAAATAATACAGTATATTCCCTTGAGAGGCAGTAATTAAATGTAACTTTCTACCTTTTTGGTGTTATATAAGCTTTTCTCAGGAGATTTAACTTACAAGTAAATGAGTCAAAGGGTTTGTCTGTTTCTGCATGAGTCTTGCATGTGCGGATACATAGATAGCTGTCAATCACACATCCCCCATGTACTGAGAGCTGTTCAAGGGCATGGCCTTAAGTTAGTAAAAGCAGAGATGTAAATATAGAAATTACAGGTTTTACTGAAACTTTTCCCACAAAACTATAAATCAATCTGCTCATCTGTTCCTGCTCTATAACATGCTGCCTGCAGTTGCGCTGCATTTAATGGTGATAGGTCCTCTTTAAAGGGTTTCTGTCATCAGAATTTAGCCTACAAAACCGAGTGTCATTTGCAAATCGCATGACAGAAAGCCTTCTTTTATAGAAAACTGTATGGTAGTTTTTGTTAAAATAGCGTTTTTATAATATGCTAATTAGGCCCCCTAGGTGCAGTAGGCGTGAACCCTGCACCTAGGAGCGGCCGTAATAACGCCCCTTACCCCTCCTCCCTTGCGTTGATTGACAGGGCCGGGCAGCCATCTCTTTCGTCTCCCGGCCCTGTACGATCGCGAACTCCCGCGCCTGCGCATTGCGATAAGCAATCCGCGCATGCGCATTGATGAAGCCGGGACCCGGGCGGCCGCCGGCTCTCAACGCGCGTGCGCAGATTGCTTATTCTGATGACAGAAACCCTTTAAAGTCAGTTTTAGTAACTACTTGCATTCCCCATCTAATTCTGTAGCTTCTATTTGTATGACTCTGTGATGTATAGTGTTGAGCGAACATGTTCGGCTGAATACACTATTCAGCCGAACATGGTGCTCGGGTCCACACGGTATTCAGCCGAATACCACGTGTGCTCGAGCACCATGCTCGAGTCCACTACCCGCACGCTAATTAGCCAATTAGCGTGCGGGGAGGTATGGCATTCAGTGAAATGGCAGTAGCCATGTTAGCTACTGGCATTACACTCATCACGATCAGAAAAGACCCAACAGCCCTTTTAAGGGCTATTATATCTGGCACAACCTTTTTTTATATTTCAGTACTTTGAAGGTGTTGAAAATAGCGCTAGGTGGCTTGCCATTAACGCCACAAACGCTGCTGCAGCAAGGAGGGACATACACTGTAGGGAGAGAAGCACTCTACTGACATTTGAGGACTTTAAAGGAGGTGAAAATAGCACTAGGTGGCCTGCCATTAATGCCACATGTGCTGCTGCATGCTGTAGGATACTCTCTGTATACTATATACCTGACATACTTTGCTATAATTTCTGCTGTTAAGCCTCCAGTACTTCTTTTGCGTCTCGTATAACATTTGCGTATTGACAGGGTTACTATCATTGTTCAAACGTTCATTGGGAAATACGTCTTTTTTTATTTTTTGGGGGTGGCAAAAAAAACCCCAGGTGTGCCCTGTCAGTAACGCTAGGTGCACAGCGTATTACAACCGTTCAAAAGTCTCTGTAGCTGACATCCGTATTTAATACCGTTAATTTAGGCCGCAGTTCCTCATTTGCTGCTGCAGTTCAATTTTCCCTAGGAGGTATTTAAACAATAGGGATAGTATTTGGGTAGGTAGAAAGATTGTCGCTGTTCCAAAAAGACCAAAGTCCATTGCGAAATACGTCTTTTTTAAAAAAAATTTGGGTGGCAAAAAAAACCCAAGTGTGCCCTGTCAGTAACGCTAGGAGCACAGCATTTTTCAACCGTTCAAAAGTCTCTGTAGCTGACATCCGTATTTAATACCATTAATTTAGACTGCAGTTCCTCATTTGCTGCTGCAGTTTAATTTTCCCAAGGAGGGAATTAAACAACAGGGAGAGGATTTGGCAGCCTAATGGCGGCGGCTGTCCCACGTTACGCAGTCCCCAGCCGCCACTATTTTTCCCGGTTTGCCGTCCCTGTCTTACACCAGCATGTGTCCAGAAACATAACCCGGGCCCTGACCAACGCCGTTACTGGCAAGGTGCACTTAACAACTGACACATGGACAAGCGCTTGTGGCCAGGGATGCTACATTTTCTCTGACGGCACACTGGGTAAACCTTGTGGAGGCTGGGAGTGAGTCGTCCCCTGGGACTGCCCAGGTGCTACAGACGCCGAGGATTGCGGGCCCTACTTCCATCCGGATTTCTGCTGCCACCTATAGTAGCGGCTGCAACCCCTCCTTCTCTTCCTCCACCTCCTCCTCCACTTCTTCCCATGCAGAATTGCCATCTTGCAGCACCACTCAGACTTCTGTCAGTAGCTGGGAGCAGTGTAGCACAGCAGTCGGTAAGCGGCAACAGGCCGTGCTGAAGCTTGCCTGGGTGACAAACAGCACACCGCCGCAGAGCTGTGGCATATAATAAGGGAACAGGCTGAACTGTGGCTCTCGCCAGTGTAGTACAACCTACAGCCAGGCATGGTTGTATCCGATAACGGCCTCAACTTGGTAGCAGCTTTGGAGCTGGCCAACCTCCCACAAATACCATGCCTGGCCCATGTATTCAACTTAGTGGTTCAGCGGTTTCTGAAAACCTACCCCAATTTGTCTCAGCTACTGGTGAAGGTGCGTCGCCAGTGCATGCCCATTTCCACAAGTCACCGACAGCTTCAGCCGGCCTGGCAACCCTGCAGCAGCGCTTGCGGTTGCTGGCTCACCGACTGCTGTGCGACCTGAGCATGCGATGGAATTCCACCTTACACATGTTGAGCAGGCTTTGTGACCGGCATAGAGCAGTAATAGAATACCAGCTGCAACACGGTCGGCGTCTTTCTAGTCAGCTTCTGCTCTTCACAAGTGACGAGTGAGCATTGATGTCTGACCTCTGTGAGGTGTTACGCAACTTTGATGAATCTACACAGATGGTGAGCGGCGATAATGCCATTATCAGCGTAACCATCCCACTTCTGTGTCTACTAAAAAGCTTGCTGCTCACAATAAAGGCCGATGATCTGCGTGTGGAAAAGGTGGAAATGGGGGAAGACCCTACACAGGGTGATAGCCAGACCACCCTCAATTCATCTTCTCAGCGCCAATTGGAGGAGGAGGAGACGGTTGCCACCGCTACGCAGGGTAGGCATACTACGTTTACACCATCTCTTTGGTGTGGATGGGCTGAAGAGGAGGAAGAGGACGAGGAGAATATTGAGAGTCACACATGGCTGACTTCATGCTAGGCTGCCTTTCCTGTAAACCGCGCGTTATACGCATATTAGGCAACATGGATTACTGGTTGTTCACCCTTCTCGACCCCCGCTACAAAGAGAACTTCCCATCTCTCATTCCTGTGGTGGAGAGAACAAGTAAAATGGTGCAATACCAGAAAACCCTTGTCGAAAAGCCCTTGTGCTGGCGGCAGAGTACGTAGTTCCTTGGCCACCTGAGGAGGGGAGACGAGGGGAACACACAGCAGTTCCGACAAAGGCAAGGCGACACTCTCCAAAGCCTGGGACAGTTTTATGACACCCCGCCAGCACCCTCACCCTGATGAGCGGCCTAGTGTGACAAGGAGGGAAAAGTTTTGGAAGATGGTAAAGGAGTACATAGCTGACCGTGTCAACGTCCGCAGCAATCCCTCTGTGCCGTTTAATTATTGGGTGTCTAAGCTGGACACGTGGCATGAACTGGCGCTCTACGCCTTGGAGGTGCTAGCCTGCCCTGCCGCCAGCATTTTGTTTGAGCGGGTATTTAGTGCCGCTGGGGGCATAATTACTGATAAGCGCATCTGCCTGTCACCTGACAATGCTGACAGGTTGACGCTTATCAAAATGAACAAGGCCTGGATTGCCCCTGACTTCTCTACTCCACCAGAGGAAAGCAGCTTAACATGAAGGAACCTTAAATCTGGCTTTTAGGGTGTATTGAATACACTGTATTATCATGTACCCCTTCCTCTTCTTGTCCTCTTCCTCCATCATATGAAACAGCTTATTAGGCTGCCCTAGAAGTCCACCAGCTGGGCCTGCACCCAAATTTGTAAGCCGCTCAGCTCACCAGCTGGGCCTGCAACATAATTTTTTGGCCTGTTAGCTCACCAGCAGGCACTCAACCATAATGTTTTACACGCTCAGCTCTGCTACATGTCACTTCTAATGTTTCAGACGTTCAGCTAAGCAGCATATCTCCCTTAAATTTTTTTTTCTATAAGGTCGGCAGCAGAGTGTCACCCTTAAATTTTTTGGATGGTCAGCTCGGCATTAGCATGTCACACTTAAATATTTTTAACGGTCTGCTCTTCAGCGGAATGTCACATCAAGAATATAAATTTTTGGGACGGTCAGCTCGGCATTAGCGTGTCACATTTAAATATTTTTAACGGTTTGCTCTTCAGCGGAATGTCACATCAAGAATATAATTTTTTTGGACGGTCATCTCGGCATTAGCGTGTCACATTTAAATATTTTTAATGGTCTGCTCTTCTGCGGAATGTCACATGAAGAATTAAATTTTTTTGGACGGTCAGCTCGACATTAGCATGTCACACTTGAAAATTTTTAACGGTCTGCTCTTCAGCGGAATGTCCCATCAAGAATATCATTTTTTTGGACAGTCAGCTTGGCATTAGAGTGTCATATTTAAATATTTTTAACGGTCTGTTCTTCAGCAGAATGTCACATCAAGAATATCATTTTTTCGACGGTCAGCTTGTCACCCTTAAATTTGGGACAGTTTGATAAAGTGTAGTGATGAGCGAGTCAAAGCGGCAATATTCGGGATTCGCACGAATATTGCCCGCTTCGGCTCGGCATCCCAAGCCAGCGTGGACTCGTGATGATTCGTGCGTCACTGCCAGTTTGAAATGCCTGGTTTTTTCAGCCAATCAGCATCAAAGGGAAGCCTGTGGGAACGCCTGCTGTGATGTAACATCCCCTATACCTCCCCAGCAGTGATTGGCTGGCAGTGACATGTGACCTAAATTTACATAAGGAAGGGACCTGCAGCATCAGCCTCATTGTGCTTTTGGGAAGGAGAAGAGACAGACAGAGACAGTGTTAGCTCGTGTAGTGTGTGCAGCAAGCAGTTAGGAGTTAGGATAGGAAGCCTCAACAGTCTTTTTAAAGACTATTTATACTCTGAAAAACAGTATACAGTATATACTGTAAGCCTGTATTCTGTGTAGGAATAGGAAGCCACAATAGTCTTTTAAAAACCAATTGATTCTCTGAAGAAAACTATACAGTATATGCTGTAAGCCTGCATTCTGTGCAAAGCTGTGCCTGGTACACCTTGTCCTGCCACATAGATCAAACTATACATATCTAAACAGATATATTCCTGTGCATAACTGTGCAGTGACTAGTGAATACATTTCATCAGCCTGCTATATACCTCAGAGTCTATAGATTCCGTATTGATCTGTGGATTCCCGTTTTATTTGCGCAAACTGCGTACATCTTTTTTTGGATAGGTCTGAAAATAATCGTACCTGCATATCTATCTACATTGTCCGTTTAATTTCACTGATCCATAATACACGTTGCAGTGACTAGTGAATACATTTCATCAGCCTGCTATATACCTCAGAGTCTATAGATTCCGTATTGATCTGTGGATTCCCGTTTTATTTGCGCAAACTGCATACATCTTTTTTTTTGATAGGTCTGAAAATAATCGTACCTGCATATCTATCTACAATGTCCGTTTAATTTCACTGATCCGTAATACACGTTGCAGTGACTAGTGAATACTGTCAGGACCGGCAGTCATTGCACCCGTTCTGCTGGTCCTGCCCCTGACTCTGGTGGCGAGGTGGTTGCCCGGGGTCAGGCTTCGTCCACTATTTCAGCAGGCTCCTCCTCCAGCCGGCGGTCTCTGGCTGTGGATGCACGTCCCAGGCAGGGGACACGCGCGACGGTCATAGGGGCCAGGGACGTGGCTGGTGCGCACTCTCGCTCGCGGCCTGTTACTGGTCGCCAGAAAACGCGAGCAATATAGTGTTTGTTTATTTTCTGTTTATTTGGTATCTCAGGAGTTAAGTTTTGGTTCTTGCTTTCTCCTCCCAGTCAGCTGGTTGGGTGGGGTCTGCTAGGTATTTTAGGCCCTCTGGTTTTTACCTAGTTGCCAGTGTTTGGAGTTCCTTGCTACTAACTGGTTTGCTATTTTTTGCTCTGCAGTTTTGACTCTTGATGTTCTTTGACCCTTGGCGTGTTTTTGACTACTTCTCTCTGCTTGCTGATTTTGTTCCTGACGTACTCTCCTGGTTTTGATGCGGCTACCTGACTACCCATTTGGTTCTTGTTTGTCTGTCTTGTTTGTCTTCCCATCCCCCGCACTTTTGCTAGTGTATTTCCAGTCTTCAGGTTGTCGGCTCAGGGGTTAGCCTGAGTGGGCAATAGGCAGGGAAAGGGGTTGGGATTAAGCTTAGGGATCACTTACCCTTATTTGTGTATCCCAGCCCTGACAAATACATTTCATCAGCCTGCTATATACCTCAGAGTCTATAGATTCCGTATTGATCTGTGGATTCCCGTTTTATTTGCGCAAACTGCGTACATCTTTTTTTGGATAGGTCTGAAAATAATCGTACCTGCATATCTATCTACATTGTCCGTTTAATTTCACTGATCCGTAATACACGTTGCAGTGACTAGTGAATACATTTCATCAGCCTGCTATATACCTCAGAGTCTATAGATTCCGTATTGATCTGTGGATTCCCGTTTTATTTGCGCAAACTGCATACATCTTTTTTTTGATAGGTCTGAAAATAATCGTACCTGCATATCTATCTACAATGTCCGTTTAATTTCACTGATCCGTAATACACGTTGCAGTGACTAGTGAATACATTTCATCAGCCTGCTATATACCTCAGAGTCTATAGATACCGTATTGATCCTTTACAATTATAATAATATAATACTGCTACTGTGCACATGGAGAACCCCAGGGTTAGGGGGAGAGGGGGAAGAGCTGGGAGAGGTGGAAGAGGTGGTCGTGGAGGGAGAGGTGGGAATCGTGGTGGTGCAGTGGTCAGCGGTGATGACCGTGGTGTGCGTGGTGACACAGTGCCGGCTGCTGTGGGTACAGTGGAAACACGTAAGGACCACAAGCTGTTGAGAGAGCCAGAGGGCTGCGACGAGGGAGAAGCCAGGGCCGAGTCACTACTTCCCCAAGTGCTCCTAGAGGTCACGCTCCAGCCCATACTATGCGCCACTCCTTAGTTTGGGAGTACTTTAAGGATGATGAGGCCGATCCTCGTTTGGCGGTGTGCAAGCTGTGCCACACATCAATGAGCAGGGGTTCAAAATGCAACAACCTGACCACTAGTAGCCTGCGCAAACATTTGGAGAGAAAACACCCCACCAAATGGTTTGCACTTCTGTCAGCTGGTGACGTTGACACAGTTAGTCCAGCAACTGTGTCTCGTCCAAGCCAGGACGTTGCAGCCTCCAGCCCCGAAAGGACCCCTCCAGCTCCATCTCCCTCCCTCTCCTCCACTCATGTGTCCCAGTGCGGCGTTCAACTGTCTCTACCGCAGACATTTGAACGCAAGCGCAAGTACGCAGCCACCCACCCCCATGCGCAAGCTCTAAATGTGCACATCGCCAAGCTGATTAGTTTGGAAATGTTGCCGTACAGGCTGTGGAGACAGAATCCTTCCGCAACCTTATGGAGGCGGCAGCCCCCCGTTACTCTGTCCCCAGCCGACACTATTTTGCCCGATGTGCCGTCCCCGCCCTGCACCGGCATGTGTCTGAGAACATCACCCACGCTCTCAAAAACGCGGTTTGTGGTAAAGTCCACATGACCACAGATACGTGGACGAGTACCGGTGGCCAGGGACATTACATCTCCCTCACGGCACATTGGGTCAATCTGGTGGAGGCTGGGGCAGAGACCGATCGTGGGGCTGCACATGTGCTACCCACACCACGAATTGCGGGACATAGTTCCATCTGTGTGTCTCCGGCACATTATGCCTCCAACTCCTCCTCCACCTCCTCCAAAGTGGCAGTGATGTCCCAATCGTCAAGTCTCATTTCCTCGATGGCCAGCAGTTTCAGCACTGTGGTAGGGAAGCGGCAGCAGGCAGTCCTGAAACTGCTGAGCCTGGGGGATAAGAGGCACACGGCTGAAGAGCTCTTACAGGGCATCAGGGGGCAGACCAATGTGTGGCTGGCGCCGCTGAACCTTCAGCCAGGAATGGTGGTCTGCGATAATGGGCGTAACTGGTGGCGGCTCTGCATCTTGGTGGGCTGACTCACGTGCCATGCATGGCCACGTGCTCAACTTGGTGGTCCAGCGGTTCCTCAAGACCTACCCCCAGTTGAGTGAGTTGCTCACCAAGGTGCGGCGCATATGCGCCCATTTTCGCAAGTCCACCACCGATGCCGCGACCCTCAGGACTGTGCAAGGGCGGCTACAACTCCCTGTTCACCGGCTGCTGTGTGACGTTCCCACGCGTTGGAATTCGACGTTACACATGCTAGCCATGGTGTACCAACAACGCAGGGCAGTTGTAGACTGCCAGCTGATCCCCCGAAGTGGTAGTCAGGCCAGTCAGCTTCCTCATGTCTATGCTGAGGAGTGGACGTGGATGGCTGGCATCTGCCAGGTCTTAGGTCCCTTTGAGGAGGCAACAGAGGTGGTCAGTGGTGATGTACACATCATCAGTGTCACCATCCCTCTGTTGTGCCTCATCCAGAACTCCTTGAGGAACCGAAGATCTGAGGATTCAGCAGTGTCACAGGAGGTGGGGGAATAATAAAGGATGACAGTCACTTAAGTTTCACTGCTGTTTCAATTTATTTTAGTTGGCAATCTTGTGTTAACGTTTTCGGCCTATCTAGGCCTTCATCAGACACTGTAATAGTTAAATAGTATATACAGTCAAGAATA
>ONZH01006302.1:0-32189 GCA_900303285.1 Rhinella marina | reverse complement strand
GTGTCTGTGCTGCGTCAAGGAGGGCTGTGCCATGCGCCCTGCATGGCGCACGTGTTCATTCTGGTTGTCAAGCGGTTCCTAAAGTCTTTGACCCATCTACAAGACATCCTAAAAATGGCCTAGAAACTTTGCATACACTTCAGCCACTCCTACACCACCAAGCACACCTTCCTTGAGCTGCAGCGGAAGAACGGCATCCCCCATAGGCTGATATGTGAAGTTTCCACCCGTTGGAAATTCCACCCTCCATATGTTGGACCGACTGTACAAACAGAAAAAGGCCATAAACGATTTCTTAATGATCCAAGCCGACAGAGGTACTCCCCTGTGTAACTTCGATGTCAGCCAGTGGCAGCTCATGCGTGACACCTGCCGGTTGCTCGTGCCCTTTGAGGAGGCCACTTTATTTGTCAGTCGCCAGGGCTACGGGATGAACAACGTCATTCCACTCATTCATATGATGGAAAAGATGCTGTTAAATCTGGCTGGTCAGGGGACAGGAGATGTGCAGACTACATCTCATGGCCACATGAGCCCTGTGGGGGCTGAACTGGAGGAGGAGGAGGACATTGGAGCACAAAGAATGCCTAGAGAAATGGGTAGTTTCTCTGCCCAGGTGACAGGAGAGGAGGAGCAGGAGCAGCCAGCGGAGCTACAGGGTGATGAGGAACAGGAGGCAGAGGACCCAGACACACCATGGCAGTATGCAGTGGAGATGGAGGCAGGGAGTCCCTCCGAGTCACTTGCGCAAATGGCCCGATGCATGCTCACTTGCTTACGTAGTGACAGCCAAATTGTCACCATTCGGCAGAGGGATGACTACTGGCTCTCCACCCTATTAGACCCTCGCTACCGGTCCAAAATGAGGGCCTTTTTTACACTCGCCGAGAGGAAGGACAAACTGAACTACTATAGAGACATCCTATGTAGTCAGTTGGCCGCTGCCTATCTGCGCCATCGTCCTTCCTCTCTCAGGTCTGACTGGGGGGGCCTTATGGAAATTGTACTTACTGACATGTGATATTTGCTCACTGGGCCTCTGACTCAGAAATTGTACTTACTGCCATTTGATAGTTGTTCACTGGGCCTTTTACTCAGAAATTGTACTTACAGACATCTGATATTTTCTCAGTGGGCCTGTGACTCGGAAATTAAACTTACAGACATTTGAGATTTTGGTGACACGGAAATTGTACTTTTTGACATGTGATATTTGCTCACTGGGACTGGGACTCGGAAATTAAACTTACAGACATGTGATATTTGCTCACTGGGCCTGTGACTCGGAAATTGTACTTACAGACATTTGATATTTGCTCGGTGGGCCTCTGACTCGGAAATTAAACTTAGACATTTGAGATTTTGGTGACATGGAAATCGTACTTACTGACATGTGATATTTGCTCACTGGGCCTGTGGCTCGGAAATTGTACTTACAGACATTTGATATTTGCTTGGTGGGCCTCTGGGGACTCTGTGACCTCCTAATTCTGCTACTACGGTTGCTGCCACTTCCACACTCTGTGACCTCAAAATTTTACTACTGCTGCTGCCACTTCCACACTGTCATTTTGCCACTCTGTGGTCTCAAAATTTTACTACTGCTGCTGGCACTTCCACACTGTCATTGTGCAACTCTGTGGCCTCAAAATTTTTACTACTGCAGCAGCCACTTCCACACTGTCATTTTGCCACTCTGTGGTCTCAAAATTTTACTACTGCTGCTGCCACTTCCACACTGTCATTGTGCCACTCTGTGACCTCAAAATTTTTACTACTGCAGCAGCCACTTCCACACTGTCATTTTGCCACTCTGTGGTCTCAAAATTTTACTACTGCTGCTGCCACTTCCACAACCTGTTATTGTGCCACTGTGTGGCTTCATAATGCTAAAGCTACTGCCTTCTCTACACTGTCGTCGTGCCACTCTGTCAGACCTTCTACAGTCTCATGCAGGTCAAGTTGACAACAGTTGACACTTGTTCTATGTCAATTTCTCTGGCACAGACATTAGTGGTCATGAGAACTTTTACCTTCTCATCTCTGTCGTCGTACCACCCTGGCCTCAAAATTCTACTCCTGCTGTCACTTCCACACTGTCATTGTGCAACTCTGTGGCCTCAACATTTTTACTACTGCAGCAGCCACTTCCACACTGTCATTTTGCCACTCTGTGGTCTCAAAATTTTACTACCGCTGCTGCCACTTCCGCACTCTGTTATTGTGCCACTCTGTGGCCTCATAATGCTACAGCTACTGCCTCCTCTACACTGTCGTCATGCCACTCTGTCAGACCTTCTACAGTCTCAGGCAGGTAAAGTTGACAACGGTTGACACTTGTTCTATGTCAATTCCTCTGGCATAGACATTAGTGGTCATGAGAACTTTTACCTTCCCATCTCTGGCCTCAAAGTTCTACTCCTGCTGCCACTTCCACACTCTGTCATTGTGCCACTCTGTGGCCTCAAAATTCTACTGCTGCTGCCGCCACTTCCACGGTCTGTCATTGTGCCACTCTGTGGCCTCAAAATTCTAATAGTACTGCTGCCACTTGCACACTGTGCAGGTCGAACTTGACAACGGTTGACACTTGGTCTACATCAATTCCTCGGGCACAGACATTAGTGGTGATGAGAAATTTTACCTTCCAATCTCTGTTGTCGCGCCACTCTGGCCTCATAACCTCGTCGTGCCACTCCGGCCTGACCTCATAATTCTGCTACTACGTGTGCTGCCACTTGCCCACCCTGTCGTTGTGCCACTGTGTGGCCTCATAATGATACAGATACTGTCACTGCCTCCTATATACTATCGTCGCGTCGCTCTGTGGTTTCCTGATGCTACAGCTGCTACCACTGCCTCCTATATACTGTCGTCGCGCCACTCTGTGGTCTCCAGATGCTACAGCTGCTGCCACTGCCTCCTCTACACTGTCGTTGTGCCACTTTGTGACTTCATAATTGTGCACGACTGTCATTTGCAGTCTTTGCATTGGTCCTGTCTGTGACTGCAAAATTCTACTGACTGACGTTTTCATTCTTGTCGGGCCACTCTGTCGTTGTGCCACTGTGTGACTTCATAATTCTACACTACTGTCATTTGCAATCTTTTCATTGGGCCTGTCTGTGACTGCGAAATTCTACTGATTGACATTTTCAATCTTGTCAACCTACTCTGTCGTTGTGCACTTTGTGGTCTCCTGATGCTGCTACTGCTGCTGCCACTTCTACACTATCATCGTGCCATTCTGTGGTCTCCTGATGCTACAGCTGCTGTCACTGCCTCCTCTACACTATCGTTGTACCACTCTGTGGTCTCTTGATGCTACAGCTGCTGCCACTGCCTCCTATACACTGTCGTTGTGCCATTCTGTGGTCTCCTGATGCTGCTGTTACTGCCATCATCACACTGTCTGGGGGGGGGGGGCTCTGCTAGTTTAAGCATGTAATAGAACATGTTCTGTAAGAAATCTGTGTGGAATCAATGAATTGGTGTAAAAGGAGTGCGCTCTTTGGCACTCCAGTAGGATCTTGGGCCTCTGCACAGTTCTTTATAGCTGGCGCTAACATTGACCTGTAAGGCTGAGTTCAGACTTGACTTTTTTGGTGAGTTTTAACCCCATAATTGCCCAAATTAAGAAAAGTGTGTAGCGATTCTAAGAGCGACGCCTGTTATCTGCGTGTCATACTGGCTAACAGTATTGTTTCACTACCACAGCAGACTCCCTATGCGTGTTACTGCAAGGCACAGTGTTCTGCACCACTATACAGGCTCTCTGCAGCCCAGAAGTAGCTGTTTTTTAACGCGATTTGCCACAAATTTATTCAGATAGAACCAAATCTTTTTGGAAAATTCGGCAAACCAACCGAATCGAATTTTTGAAAAATTTGCTCATCTTTAATTATAATAAAAGAACAATAGATTACATAAATTACATAAAATTGAAGAAATACATACAATTAGGGTTACAGTAAGTAATTATACTACCAATGTGAACTTAGCTAAAAACCTTTTCTTTGTATACTGTTAATTGTCTGCTCCTGATGAAGGGGATATCTGTAAAAAAAATCCCAGAAACGCGTCGAGCTTATCATTTGGAATAAAGAACACCTTCTACCCTAAGAGTCCTGGATCCATCATTTGTGAAGGACGAGGTGTACTAACAACCTATAGGCAACCTTGGCGAGGAAGGTGTAGGTGAAAAGTGTCTTGAGCTTATCTGGTTTCACCCCCCTCCCTGGTGAAGTAAGTCCCGTTCCTAACTGGGTCTTTTTATAAAAGCATCTTTTCAATGGAAAGTATTTTTATTATGTAATAACTGCGTCTTTTATTAAGCATTGGTACTTTTATCTACTTTTCCGTACTACTACTGAGCTCATGTATATACAGTGCCTTGCTGAAGTATTCGACCCCCTGGAACTTTTCAACCTTTTGCCACATTTCAGGCTTCAAACAAAAAGATATAACATTTTACATTTTTGGTGAAGAATCAACAACAAGTGGGTCACAATTGTGAAGTGGAACAAAATTTATTGGATCATTTAAACTTTTTTTGTAATAATAAAACAGAAAAGTGGGGCATGCAAAATTATTCGGCCCATTTACTTTCAGTTCAGAAAATTCAATCCAGAAGTTCATTGAAGATCTCTGAATGATCCAATGTTATCATAAATGACTGATGAAGATAAATAGAATCCACCTGTGTGTAATCAAGTCTCTGTATAAATGCACCTGCTCTGTGATAGTCTCAGGGTTCTGTTTAAAGCACAGAGAGCATCATGAAAACCAAGGAACACACCAGGCAGGTCCATGATACTGTTGTGGAGAAGTTTAAAGCATGATTTGGATACCATAAGATTTTCCAAGCTTTAAACTTCCCAAGGAGCACTGTGCAAGCGATCATATTGAAATGGAAGGAGTATCAGACCACTTCAAATCTACCAAGACCTGGCCATCCCTCTAAACTTTCATCTCAAACAAGGAGAAGGTTGATCAGAGATGCAGCCAAGAGGCCCATGATCACTCTGGATGAACTGCAGAGATCTACAGCTGAGGTGGGAGAGTCTGTCCATAGGACAACAATCAGTCGAACACTTCACAAATCTGGCCTTTATGGAAGAGTGGCAAGAAGAAAGCCATTTCTCAAAGATATCCATAAAAAGTCTCGTTAACAGTTTGCCACAAGCCACCTGGGAGATACACCAAACATGTGGAAGAAGGTGCTCTAGTTAGATGAAACCAAAATCAAACTTTTTGGAAACAATGCAAAACAATATGTTTGGCGTAAAAGCAACACAGCTCATCACCCTGAACACACCATCCCCACTGTAAAACATGGTGGTGGCAGCATCATGGTTTGGGCCTGCTTTTCATTAGCAGGGACAGGGAAGATGGTTAAAATTGATGGGAAGATGGATGGAGCCAAATACAGGACCATTCTGGATGAAAACCTGTTGGAGTCTGCAAAAGACCTGAGACTAGGACGGAGATTTATCTTCCAACAAGACAATGATCCCAAACATAAAGCAAAATCTACAATGGAATGGTTCAAAAATAAACATATTCAGGTCTTAGAATGGCTAAGTCAGACCTGAATCCAATTGAGAAGATGTGGAAAGAGCTGAAAACTGCTGTTCACAAACGCTCTCCATTCAACCTCAAAGAGCTCGAGCTGTTTTGCAAGGAAGAATAGGCAAGAATTTCAGTCTCTAGATGTGCAAAACCGAGAGAGACATACCCCAAGCGACTTGCAGCTGTAATCGCAGCAAAAGGTGGCACAACAAAGTATTACTGCAAGGGGGCCGAATAATTTTGCATGACCCACTTTTCAGTTTTATTATTACAAAAAAAGTTTAAATGATCCAATAAATTTTGTTCCACTTCACAATTGTGACCCACTTGTTGTTGATTCTTCACCAAAAATGTAAAATGTTATATCTTTTTGTTTGAAGCATGAAAAGTGGCAAAAGGTTGAAAAGTACCAGGGGGCCAAATACTTTCGCAAGACACTCTATATTACTAACAGTTGTGGTCTAAGTACAGTCGGGACCACTTCATCTATTGGGGTTTTGGAATCTCACACACACTTATATCCTTCTGTATACTTGAGTGAGGACATGGTGGACGTTGCTCCAGAAAAGTGCCAAGAAGCTTAAAAAGTCAGAAATTATGGTACACATATGTCATGTGCCATAATCAGTGACTTTTTACATCACTATAGTGGCATAAGACAACTAGTAAATGTCCTCCATTGTGTCTGTGCGACCAAAAATCAGGGTGCATGACTTGCAGAAACATGAAGCATCCTTGGCATCACAGTGCTGATTGGTGGGAGACTTCAGACCCCCATGATCAGTATTAATGGCCTACAATAGCGCTCAGTAACCTTTGGCCAGGAACGCAGCTATAGCGTAACTATGTCCTATTCTTGTCCATGTTGCAAAAAAAAAAAAACTGTAATACTGCAATACGGATGTCACACAGACATCATCCATATTTTTGGCGGATCCATGTTTTGTGGCCATAAAATACATACATTTGTGTGCATGTGCCCTTAGGGTAAGGGCTCATGCATATGACTGTATGTATTTTGTGGTCTGCAAAAATCGGATCCACAAAACATATGGATGACGTCCGTGTGCATTCTGTATTTTGTGAAACAGAACAGCTGGCCCCTAATAGAACTGTCCTATCCTTGTCCGTAATGAGGCCAATAATAGAACATGTTCTATTTTTTTGCAGAACAGACATATGGAAACAGAATGCACATAGAGTAACTTCCATTTTTTTAGTGGACCCATTGAAATGAATGGTTCCGCAAAAAAAAGGAATGAACCCGGAAAAAAAAATATGTTCGCTTGCATGACCCCTAAGTGTCAGGGTTTGGTCGGTATCAAGGTTAGGGTCAGTTTTAGGGCTCATGCACACACGTATTTTCTTTTCATGTCTGTACTGTTTTTTTTGCAGACCGTACGCGTAACCATTCATTTGAATGGGTCCGCCAAAAAAAAAAAAAAAAAAAAAACATTCTCTTTCTGTATGTCCGTTCAGCAAAAAAATAGAACATGTCCTATTATTGTCCATATTACGGACTAGGATAGGACTGTTCTTATAGGGGCCAGCTGTTCCGTTCCACAAAATACAGAACGCACATGGACGACATCCGTATTTTTTGCGGATCCGTTGTTTGCGGACCGCAAAATACTTACGGTCATGTGTATGAGCCCTTAGGGTTACGATTACTAATAGGGTCAGTATTAGGGTTAACGTTATTATTAGGGTTGGTATTAGAGTTAGGAGTCCATATTAGTATTAGGAATAGTAATAAGGTTAGGATCAGTATTATGGATAGGCTCTGTGTTAGTATTATGGCTATTATTAAGGTTAGGGTCAATATTACAGTTTAGATCAGTATTAGGACCAGGGGTCAGTTTTCGGGCACATGAACAGAAAAGGGAAGGACAGTCTTAACTAACCTGCCCCAGGGTCCCACGATGATCATGCAGCAATGCAGACAGACTCTTCTGATAGGTCTACATCACAGAGGAGCTGCCTGATCCTCAATTGTATTTGCCTCCAGTGGACACAGATAGAATTGAGTGCATGGGCTCCAGAAACCAGGTGAATTCACCTGGTGCCTGGGGCCAGTGTCAGACTGGAGTGCCTAGGGCCCACCAGAAGAGCTGCTTCTGGGGCCCACCCTATAGCTACATGGAAATATTAAAGTACATCATGTAACACTGGACATAAACGCTGTAGACACAAGTATATGGTGGCAGGTCCACAGCGTTTACATGCCAGCAAAGTGGATATGATTTTAAGGGGTCTCAGCCACATGTTATGAACAAAATTTGCTGCACAAATTGCACTGCAGTGCAGGTTTTAATTCAGTGGCATAATTTGCTGTGGATTTTGCCGCTACAGATTTATAAAATGACAAACTCTCCCCTGTTCTTTTGTCAGGACTTCACAAAAGTGAAGACTGCACCACACAGAAATGTATCGTGGCACGGCCATTTATCAATATCATAGGCTGGGGATCAGCAACCTCTGGGAGCTCCAACTGTTCTGAAACTACAGCTCCCAGAATCCTCCTTTCACATGTATGGGAGTTACAAGAAAAGCTGAGTAACTGTGCATACTAGGAGTTGTAGTTTTACAGCAGCTGAAGTGCCAAAGGCAGTGACGTAGCTAAAGGCTCATGGGCCCCCATGCAAGAGTTCAGCTTGGGCCCTCCTTCCCTCACTGCTTTGTGGCCAGGGGCAGGGAAGCACATAGATTTTGCGGTGCCTGAGGCAAAAATTGAAATGGCAACACTTGTGACTTGACCAGCATGTACTTTGTATAATACTGGTGTGTCCTTAAAGGCTATGCACACATTTGGAGTCATTTTTTTATGACTGTATTTATTTTTGCCAAAAAATCATATTTTCAACTGGCCTTTTTTAAAATTATTCAGCTGTTCTGTCACAAAGGGTTAACTGTTTTTTTACTGCGAGACTGGTACTTTCACTTTCACTTTGTGCTGGTCATCTAATTACCCTTATTCCTAAACTACTAAGAGGTCATAAACACTTATTTAAGCCACTTAAGTAAGATAAGGATTGAGCCTTAAAGGGGTATTCCGGTAAAGTAACTTAATTTTTGAAAAACTGCATTAAGAAGCTGCAAGAACCCATACATATAACCAGAGTTTCAATTTACCTTGCAATCCATGTATCTAGCTCCTGTGTGAGCCTGCAACACACTGATTGTATAACGGCTCCTGATCCTCCCTCACAAAACTACAATCCCCACAATGCCTAGCTTTCCTGCTGTGATTTTTTGCTTGTTCATGAGTGCTGATGTTTATTGATTGGCTGTCTGATATCACAGTCCAGTCACAACCCCTCTACTCAGTAATCACCAGCACACTAACATTTAGTTAGAGAATTGATAGCAACACACTGAGCATGCTCGACCTAACAAAGACTAAGAACTACAGGTTGATGCCGTGGTAACTTATGAGGAAACACAGTGGGTAGCAGAGGAAGAAAACTACTTTTATAACTACTGAACGGTAAATAAGGGAAATTGACATTATATTAGGTAATTATTGATGAGGAATTAGTCTAAAACATAAGTTATATTTATTGTAACCGGAATACCCCTTTAATGAGCTTTTAAAATGTGATAGAGCACAGATAAGAAGTCTGTCTGCTCCTCAGATGACAGAAAGGACAAAAAAAATCAACATGCAGCTAGTAGAGCTTGTCAGCTCTGTACACAAAAATGGATTCCATATTGTTAATAAAGACCAATCGAAAAATTATTTTTAGCTCAAAATATTAATGCAATCATAAAAAAAATTGCCCCCAAATGTGTACATAGCCTTTAAGTGGCTCCTTCAGGCTCCTGGACCCGATAGTGACTGCTATCTCTGCACCTCCTATAGCTTATACCTCTGGCCAAAGATTGCTGAGCGCTATTGTAGGCCATCAATACTGATCATGGGGGTATGAACTCTCCCACCAATCAGCAATGTGATGCCAAGGATTCTCAGCGTTTCTGCAAGTTATGCACCCTGATTTTTGGTCACACAGACACAATGGAGGACATTTACTAATTGTGTTATGCCACTATACTGATGTAAAAAGTCAATGATTATGGTGCATGACACAAATTATGGTACCATAATTTGTGACTTTTTAAGCTTCTTGGCACTTTTCTGGAGCAAGGACCACCACGTCCTCACTCAAGTATGGAAGAGCGGATTAATCCCATAGATGCTGGGGTGATTAGGCACCACGACCTCTAGGGGGTAACAGGGCAGCAGAGTTGATGATATAATCATAATCCTAGTAAAATTCTTAATCTTATCCTATGCATTTAGCACAGTACTAAGATTTCAATGTCACAGCGCCGTTTATTGGAATGATAAACTTGATCCTGTGTTTACAGTTGGAAATGTGGAGAAGCACAGCACCCTCTAGTAGACATACAGAGTGACTGTCTGTTCCGTCAGGAATTAAATACCAGCATTTTGCATGCTGCACCATGACCACTATTGCTCATTTAAATGAATCTGAATGATAGCACAATCTTAAAATGGAAATTAAAATGGGCTTTCTTTTTCATTTGACTTTTGGCAGGGAAAATGCCTGCAAGAGATGAAATTGTAATCTCAGTCTACCATTTTCAGTTTCTACTTGGTATTTTCATTTGATTTATGATTTTGACATGAAAAACCCACTATAGGAAGAGGGTAATTAATTGACAAAGTGGAAATTTAAAGGATATTCACACCTTTGTAAAAAAAAAAAAAAAAATTACACTAATTAATTTATTTTGTGGAGAAAATAATTTCTCCCATTGGTTGTCTTTATTTTTCTTTTTTTTGTTTTCCTTCTACAGCCTGCTGTGCTTCCTTTGCACAGCAGGCTGCGTCCAGTGAATTTACAGAGAATCTGTCAGATAATGGATTTTCTGTAACTCCTTCTGCCTCCACCGGGAGTGCGCACTGCTGTCCTTGTTACTGACAGCCCCAGCCTGTGATTTGTTTTACAGCTCCTAATACACATTAGCACTTTCATTATCAGCCCTGTCGTGTGTATTAGGGCTGTAAAACACGTCTCAGACTGAGGCTCACATTAGCATACACATGACTAATGATGGCCCCCCCTCCCATTCAGGATGGCAGCGCAGCTGTCCTGCACACATAACTCTCTCCCCCTCCCCCCCCTCCCAGTGTGAGTCCCCTCTCCCTTAGCACGGCAGAAAAGAACACCGAGTATCACCCCTCCCCCTTCCGTTCAGGATGGCCAAGCGCGAGTCCCCTCAGCCCCCCTCCCCCAGCAAGGCAGCACAGAACCCCCCCTTCAGGATGGCTGAGCAGAGCGTCAACTCTAACAGCTGACACTCTGCCTGAGAACCCCATAACCGCTGTATGGAAGGAGATAACTATCAGGCTGCTGCGCTGCTGTTGCAGCGTCCCGATGGTTAACATGGCAACTGGACGCCTTCACAGGCACCTGGCTTGTCCTGGTATATCTGAGCTTGATTAGGCTCCTGCCTTTATCTATGGTAAGATATGGGGTAGCAGAATCCATTACGGAATTCTTAGATAACCTGAACCTTGTAAGCCGAACATGAAAACTAGTCGAAAAAAGACTCTGTGAATGAGTTGAAAACATTGCGACCACAGGGGTGAATAACGTGTTTGAAAGCGCTGTCATTTTTTTTCTTTATATATATAGTCATTTATCAAAATGGTGTAAAGTAAAACTGGCTTAGTTGCCCATAGCAACCAATCAGGTTTCACCTTTCATTTTTCACAGCTTCATTAGAAAATGAAAGGAGGAATCCGATTGGTTGCTATTGGCAACTAAGCCAGTTCTACTTTACACCAATTTTGATAAATACCACCCCCCCTCCCCGTGTACTTCTATGTGTACATAGCATTTTGTGTCATCACACTGTACTAATCTGTGTGGGAGAAGTGACCACTTGCTGTGCGGACTGCACACAATACTGTATTCAGAAGAGAGCGCACACACATACTGTACTCAGAAGAGCGTGCACACACATACTGTATTCAGAAGAGAGTGCACACACGTACTGTACTCAGTAGAGAGCGCGCACACAATACTGTATTCAGAAGAGAGCGCACACACATACTGTACTTAGAAGAGAGCGCACACACAATACTGTATTCAGAAGAGAGCGCACACACACTGTACTCAGAAGAGACTGCACACACAATACCGTACTCAGAAGAGAGCGCACACACATAATGTATTCAGAAGAGACTGCACACACACTACTGTGTTCAGAAGAGAGTGCATGTAGTAAGAGCTGTCAGTAATGAGATCTATATCCTGCTTATAACACCATGGTTCTGACTATAGATATCTGCACTAACGTTATCAGCAGAAATATCTATCATGTCTACAAATAATGGACTTTCTACAGAAGGGAAAGAGATAACTAGATCTGCTGATTACAGGCAGACTGTAAGACTCACCATGTTGTGGATTGGAATGAAATCTCACCAAGTTACTTGCAAGCTTGCTTATACTGTATGTTAGAAGCTGCTAGCTGTGCTGTGTAACAGGATGTCGGGGCTGTGGAGCTGTGCTGGTGCATGTGAAATCAACAGGAACGTCCACAGAGCTTCTCAGGAGAAGACAGCAATGTGCAAAACTCATAGAAGAGCATTTCTGAATGTATGTGAAGCAAAGCTGATACCAGTGAACAAAGTGCAATTTTATTATGTGCTGCATTATGGTAAGATATGGGGTAATTGATTTTTAGTGCACAAAGGTGTCTACAGCCTTTTAACCCCTTAATGACCGGGTCATTTTGCACCTTCGTGACCAGGCTTATTTTTGAAATTCTGACATGTGTCACTCTATGTGGTAATAACTAGAGATGAGCGAGTAGTGTTCGATCGAGCTGGTATTCGATCGAATACTACGATATTCGGCGTACTCGATTTAATTCGAGTATAACGGCGATGGCGCACCTAGAATTCGTTTCCCCTCCCACCTTCCCTGGCACTCTTTTTCCACCAATCACCATGCAGGGGGGGTATGACAGGCACGCTGAGCACGCTGGCAGCGCGAAAACGGCGTCTACATGGATTGGCTGGAAAAACCATGTGACCTCGAATATTAAAAACTCAGCTCTTCCTGCTCGTACGCATATGCTGCGTGAACTTAGTCAGGGACAGAGGCTGGAGAAGGGAGAGACAGGTTTTAGCTGTTGGACAGGCAGGAGCGTGATTAAAAGCCCTTATCAGGGCTACTATAGTGCACTTCAGTGATAGCTTACTACAATATAGACTTTACAGAGAACGGCTGCTGTATTCAGGGATAGCTGCTGGAGTAGGGACAGAGAGAGGCATTAGTGGTGTATTAGGTGCTCTGCTACATACCAAACTATATTTGGCACTACTGCTGTGTACCTTGAACTATAAAATATATAGGCCTTATAATTGGCAACTGTACTGTGCGTCCTCTGGCAAAATTATTAAAATACCTGCTGTTAATACCCACCGTCTGAAAAGTTAGTACACGGCTGTGTACCTTGAACTCTAAAATATTAGGCCTTATAATTGGCAACTGTACTGTGCGTTCTCTGGCAAAATTATTAAAATACCTGGTGTTAATACCCACCGTCTGAAAAGTTAGTACACGGCTGTGTACCTTGAACTCTAAAATATTAGGCCTTATAATTGGCAACTGTACTGTGCGTCCTCTGGCAAAATTATTAAAATACCTGCTGTTAATACCCACCGTCTGAAAAGTTAGTACACGGCTGTGTACCTTGACTCTAAAATATTAGGCCTTATAATTGGCAACTGTACTGTGCGTCCTCTGGCAAAATTATTAAAATACCTGCTGTTAATACCCACCGTCTGAAAAGTTAGTACACGGCTGTGTACCTTGAACTCTAAAATATTAGGCCTTATAATTGGCAACTGTACTGTGCGTCCTCTGGCAAAATTATTAAAATACCTGCTGTTAATACCCACCGTCTGAAAAGTTAGTACACGGCTGTGTACCTTGAACTCTAAAATATTAGGCCTTATAATTGGCAACTGTACTGTGCGTCCTCTGGCAAAATTATTAAAATACCTGCTGTTAATACCCACCGTCTGAAAAGTTAGTACACGGCTGTGTACCTTGAACTCTAAAATATTAGGCCTTATAATTGGCAACTGTACTGTGCGTTCTCTGGCAAAATTATTAAAATACCTGGTGTTAATACCCACCGTCTGAAAAGTTAGTACACGGCTGTGTACCTTGAACTCTAAAATATTAGGCCTTATAATTGGCAACTGTACTGTGCGTCCTCTGGCAAAATTATTAAAATACCTGCTGTTAATACCCACCGTCTGAAAAGTTAGTACACGGCTGTGTACCTTGAACTCTAAAATATTAGGCCTTATAATTGGCAACTGTACTGTGCGTCCTCTGGCAAAATTATTAAAATACCTGCTGTTAATACCCACCGTCTGAAAAGTTAGTACACGGCTGTGTACCTTGAACTCTAAAATATTAGGCCTTATAATTGGCAACTGTACTGTGCGTTCTCTGGCAAAATTATTAAAATACCTGCTGTTAATACCCACCGTCTGAAAAGTTAGTACACGGCTGTGTACCTTGAACTCTAAAATATTAGGCCTTATAATTGGCAACTGTACTGTGCGTTCTCTGGCAAAATTATTAAAATACCTGGTGTTAATACCCACCGTCTGAAAAGTTAGTACACGGCTGTGTACCTTGAACTCTAAAATATTAGGCCTTATAATTGGCAACTGTACTGTGCGTCCTCTGGCAAAATTATTAAAATACCTGCTGTTAATACCCACCGTCTGAAAAGTTAGTACACGGCTGTGTACCTTGAACTCTAAAATATTAGGCCTTATAATTGGCAACTGTACTGTGCGTTCTCTGGCAAAATTATTAAAATACCTGGTGTTAATACCCACCGTCTGAAAAGTTAGTACACGGCTGCAAAATATTGTAACCAAAAAAAAATAAAATGCGGAGGGGGGCTAGCGGAATAGGACGTGGACGTGGACGAGGACGGAGGCGCGGAAATGCTGTTGGGGGCCTTGTTGAAGCCAGTGGGGATACAATGTGTGCTGGTGAGGATCAGCCAGGATCCCGCTCATCCAGAATCCCTGCCTTTATGGGACAGTTAAGCAGGGGGCGGGTTACACCGCTGTTGAGGCCTGAGCAGGTTGAACAGGTGGTGCAATGGATAGCCGATAGCGCTTCCACACAGTTGTCCACCAGCCAGTCATCCACACAGTCTCACTCTGACCCTCCTTCCTCCACACCTGGCCAACAGAGTCATCCCACCATTGACCCCTCCCAGGAGCTCTTTTCGGGTCCTTTTTCAGATGTGCCGGAAGAATCCCAGGAGCTAGCAGAGGAATTTGTTTGTAGTGATGCCCAAACACTGGAGTTTTCGCCATCTCCTGCTGATGTGGACCCTGAGCCAGCATCTGTTATCATGAGCGATGATGATGATGAGACGCAGTTGCCATCAAGGGAGGCTGTTGGAATGTCCAGTGGGCAGGAGGAGGAGCAGAGTGAGGAAGTGGAAGAGGAGGTGGTAGATGACGAAATGACCGACCCCACTTGGCCAGGGGCTGTGTACCTTGAACTCTAAAATATTAGGCCTTATAATTGGCAACTGTACTGTGCGTCCTCTGGCAAAATTATTAAAATACCTGCTGTTAATACCCACCGTCTGAAAAGTTAGTACACGGCTGTGTACCTTGAACTCTAAAATATTAGGCCTTATAATTGGCAACTGTACTGTGCGTTCTCTGGCAAAATTATTAAAATACCTGGTGTTAATACCCACCGTCTGAAAAGTTAGTACACGGCTGCAAAATATTGTAACCAAAAAAAAATAAAATGCGGAGGGGGGCTAGCGGAATAGGACGTGGACGTGGACGAGGACGGGGGCGCGGAAATGCTGTTGGGGGCCTTGTTGAAGCCAGTGGGGATACAATGTGTGCTGGTGAGGATCAGCCAGGATCCCGCTCATCCAGAATCCCTGCCTTTATGGGACAGTTAAGCAGGGGGCGGGTTACACCGCTGTTGAGGCCTGAGCAGGTTGAACAGGTGGTGCAATGGATAGCCGATAGCGCTTCCACACAGTTGTCCACCAGCCAGTCATCCACACAGTCTCACTCTGACCCTCCTTCCTCCACACCTGGCCAACAGAGTCATCCCACCATTGACCCCTCCCAGGAGCTCTTTTCGGGTCCTTTTTCAGATGTGCCGGAAGAATCCCAGGAGCTAGCAGAGGAATTTGTTTGTAGTGATGCCCAAACACTGGAGTTTTCGCCATCTCCTGCTGATGTGGACCCTGAGCCAGCATCTGTTATCATGAGCGATGATGATGATGAGACGCAGTTGCCATCAAGGGAGGCTGTTGGAATGTCCAGTGGGCAGGAGGAGGAGCAGAGTGAGGAAGTGGAAGAGGAGGTGGTAGATGACGAAATGACCGACCCCACTTGGCCAGGGGTGATGTCCAGCGAGGAAAGCAGTGGAGAGGTGGTGGTCTGCGCAGCACCGAAAAAGGCAGCAAGAGGCAGAGGCATGTCCACAGGCAGAGGCATGTCCACAGGCAGAGGGATGTCCACAGGCAGAGGGATGTCCACAGGCAGAGGGATGTCCACAGGCAGAGGACAGTTCAGACAGAGAAGTGAGGCCACAGCCAGCAGGGCCGAAGCTGTTCCCGCCAGCGGGCAGTCGCGCGAAGCTCCCCCATCGAGGCCTCGTACTTCTGTGGTGTGGAGATATTTTAATGTTTGTGCGGATGACAAACTGAGCGCGGTTTGCACACTCTGCCACTCAAAACTGAGTAGGGGCTCTGAGAAGAGCAATCTGACCACCTCAGGCATGCGGCGTCACTTGGAATTCAAGCACTGGGCTGAGTGGGAGAGAGCAAACGCAATACAAACTGCGCCCGGTCTTGCTGCCACTGCCTCTTCCCCTTTGTTGTGTGCTGCCACTGTGGTCCAGACCTCCAGCCAGGACACCTCCACATCTGCCTCTGCCTCGGCTACTTTGGGGCCTTCTCCTTCAGCCTCCCCTTCCCCCGCCTCTTCACCTGCACCTTCACACTCCTCGTCCCAACAACTGTCCATCTCGCAGGCGTTCGACCGCAGGCGGAAGTACGCCTCGAGTCACCCCCAAGCCCAAGCCTTAAACTGCCACATCTCCAAACTGCTGGCCCTGGAGATGTTGCCGTTTAGGCTTGTGGAGACGCAGGCCTTCCGCGACCTGATGGCGGCTGCCGCACCTCGCTATTCCGTCCCCAGCCGCCACTACTTTTCCCGGAGTGCCGTCCCCGCCCTGCACCAGCACGTGTCGCGTAACATCAGGCGGGCCCTGAGGTACGCAGTCAGCGCAAAGGTCCACTTGACCACCGACTCGTGGACAAGCGCTTGTGGCCAGGGACGATACATTTCTTTGACGGCACACTGGGTGAATGTAGTGGAGGCGGGGACGGGGTCGCAAACAGAGACGGCCTACCTACCACCCCCGCCCAAGATTGCCAGCGTGGGTTCTGATAAACCCTCCTCCTCTCCTCCTCCTCCTCCTCCTGTGCCTTAACATCGCCCTCAGCCGCTAGCTGGAAGCGTTGCAGCACTGGCGCGGGGAGACGTCAGCAGGCGGTGCTTAAGCTCATCAGCTTGGGCGACAGGAAGCACAGCGCCCCAGAGGTGAGGGACGCCATACTGCAGCAGACGGAGATGTGGCTGTCGCCGCTGCAGCTAGGACCAGGCATGGTCGTGTGCGATAACGGCCGTAACCTGGTGGCGGCTCTGGAGCTTGCCGAACTCAATCACGTACCATGCCTGGCCCACGTTTTTAATCTGGTAGTCCAAAAATTTCTAAAGACTTACCCCAACCTGGCAGAGCTACTGGTGAAAGTGCGGCGCTTGTGCGCACACTTTCGGAAGTCAACTGTAGCTGCTGCTAGCTTAAAAAAACTCCAGCAACGCCTCCATTTGCCTGAACATCGGCTGTTGTGCGACCTGCCCACTCGCTGGAATTCCACCTATTCCATGTTGGCCAGGGTGTGTGAGCAGCAGAGAGCATTGATGGAGTACCAGATTATGAATCCACGCGTGCCTCCAACTCAGCTCCCTCAGTTTGCCAACCACGAGTGGCCATGGATGGCAGACGTATGCGATGTACTGCGTATCTTTGAGGAGTCCACCAAGAAGGTCAGCAGCGAGGACGCAATAGTGAGCGTAACCATCCCGCTCCTATGCGTCCTTAAAGAATCCCTCATCGCAATAAGGGAGAACGCATTGCACACAGAGGAGACGGGGGTAGGAGGAGACGCAACGGAGCTACACAGTCAGACCACACTTTTGTCTGCTTCACGGTGGCAGTTGCAGGAGGAGGAGGATGAGGAGGAGGAGGACGACGTGGAGGTGGCTGTGGAAGAGGAGGAGGATGCTGGCGGCGAGGGTAGCAGTCAGGCTGTGTGCGTCCCATTGGTTCAGCGCGGATGGGGCGGAGAGGAGGCGGAAGAGGAAGAGGAGGAAATGGCAAGTGATCCTTCTGGTGGGGGCAGTGACATCATGCCTATTCAGAGTCTGGCACACATGGCTGACTTCATGCTGGGCTGCTTTTCGCGGGACACACGTGTTGGCCGGATAGTGGAGAACAAACTGTACTGGGTCTTCACAATCATGGACCCCCGGTATAAAGATAACGTCTCCTCTTTTATTCCGGTAGAGGAGAGGACGAATCGATTGCTGGAATACCAGAGGGAACTCGTGCAGAACATGATGGAGATTTTCCCACCCACCATCGCTGGCGGCAGAGAGGAGAGGGTCTCCCAGAGTCCCACAACATCTATCAGGCCCACAGCCACCAGGGGAACACTCTCCAAGGTGTGGGACACGTTCATGGCACCCCCTCGTGCAACTTCCATCACTGCGGGGCCCGCTATCAGCAGGAGGGACAAGTATCGGCGGATGTTGCGGGAGTACCTGGCAGACCGTAACCCTGTCCTCCCCGATCCCTCGGCGTCCTACACTTACTGGGTCTCCAAGTTGGACACGTGGCTGGAACTGTCCCTGTACGCCTTGGAGGTGCTTGCCTGCCCTGCCGCCAGCGTGCTATCAGAAAGGGTGTTCAGCGCAGCCGGGGGCATTATAACCGATAAGCGCAGCCGCCTGTCAACCGACAGTGCCGACAGGCTGACGCTAATCAAAATGAACAGCAAGTGGATTGACCCGGACTTTGCTTCTCCAACCGTGGAAAGCAGCCAAAAGTGAAGTGCCATCTGTATGAAGTGCCATTTCCTCCTCCACCTCCTCCTCCTCCTCCTTAACCGACGTAGAATTGCTCCGTAAATAAGAACAATTTATATATTTATGGCTCACCTCTTGGGCCTCCACAAAATGTTTAAGAGGTCTCACCTCTTGGGCCTCCACATAATTTTTAACGGGTCTCACCTCTTGGGCCTCCACATAATTTTTAAGAGGTCTCACCCATTGGGCCTCCACATAATTTTAAGAGGTCTCACCTCTTGGGCCTGCACAAAATGTTTAAGAGGTCTCACCTCTTGGGCCTGCACAAAATGTTTAGAGGTCTCACCTCTTGGGCCTCCACATAATTTTTAAGAGGTCTCACCTCTTGGCCTGCACAAAATGTTTAAGAGGTCTCACCTCTTGGGCCTCCACATAATTTTTAAGAGGTCTCACCTCTTGGGCCTCCACATAATTTTTAACACGACTCACCTCTTGGGCCCTGCACAAAATGTTTAAGAGGTCTCACCTCTTGGGCCTCCACATAATTTTTAACGGGTCTCAACCTCTTGGGCCTCCACATAATTTTAAGAGGTCTCACCTCTTGGGCCTCCACATAATTTTTAAGAGGTCTCACCTCTTGGGCCGGGCCTCCACAAAATGTTTAAGAGGTCTCACCTCTTGGGCCTCCACATAATTTTTAAGAGGTCTCACCTCTTGGGCCTCCACAAAATTTTAAGAGGTCTCACCTCTTGGGCCTCCACATAATTTTTAAGAGGTCTCACCTCTTGGGCCTCCACAAAATTTTTAAGAGGTCTCACCTCTTGGGCCTCCACATAATTTTTAAGAGGTCTCACCTCTTGGGCCTGCACAAAATGTTTAAGAGGTCTCACCTCTTGGGCCTCCACATAATTTTTAAGAGGTCTCACCTCTTGGGCCTCCACATAATTTTTAACAGGTCTCACCTCTTGGGCCTGCACAAATGTTTAAGAGGTCTCACCTCTTGGGCCTCCACATAATTTTAAGAGGTCTCACCTCTTGGGCCTCCACAAAATGTTTAACAGGTCTCACCTCTTGGGCCTCCACATAATTTTTAACACGTCTCACCTCTTGGGCCTCCACATAATTTTTAACAGGTCTCACCTCTTGGGCCTCCACAAAATTTTTAACAGGTCTCACCTCTTGGGCCTCCACATAATTTTTTAACAGGTCTCACCTCTTGGGCCTCCACAAAATGTTTAACAGGTCTCACCTCTTGGGCCTCCACAAATTTTTAACAGGTCTCACCTCTTGGGCCTCCACAAATTTTAAGAGGTCTCACCTCTTGGCCTCCACATAATTTTTAACAGGTCTCACCTCTTGGGCCTCCACAAAATGTTTAACAGGTCTCACCTCTTGGGCCTCCACAATAATTTTAAAGAGGTCTCACCTCTTGGGCCTCCACAAAAGGTTTAAACAGGTCTTCACCTCTTGGGCCTCCACAAAATTTTTAACAGGTCTCACCTCTTGGGCCTCCACAAAATGTTTAACAGGTCTCACCTCTTGGGCCTCCACATAATTTTTAACAGGTCTCACCTCTTGGGCCTCCACATAATTTTTAAAGGTCTCACCTCTTGGGCCTCCACAAAATTTTAACAGGTCTCACCTCTTGGGCCTCCACATAATTTTTAAGAGGTCTCACCTCTTGGGCCTGCACAAAATGTTTAAGAGGTCTCACCTCTTGGGCCTCCACATAATTTTTACGAGGTCTCACCTCTTGGGCCTCCACAAAATGTTTAACAGGTCTCACCTCTTGGGCCTCCACATAATTTTTAACAGGTCTCACCTCTTGGGCCTCCACAAAATCTTTAAGAGGTCTCACCTCTTGGGCCTCCACATAATTTTTACGAGGTCTCACCTCTTGGGCCTGCACAAAATGTTTAACAGGTCTCACCTCTTGGGCCTCCACATAATTTTTAACAGGTCTCACCTCTTGGGCCTCCACAAAAGGTTTAAGAGGTTAACAGTGGAAAGCAGCCAAAAGTGAAGTGCCATCTGTATGAAGTGCCATTTCCTCCTCCACCTCCTCCTCCTTAACCGCCGTAGAATTGCTCCGTAAATAAGAAAAATTTATATATTTATGGCTCACCTCTTGGGCCTCCACATAATTTTTAACAGGTCTCACCTCTTGGGCCTCCACAAAAGGTTTAAGAGGTTAACAGTGGAAAGCAGCCAAAAGTGAAGTGCCATCTGTATGAAGTGCCATTTCCTCCTCCACCTCCTCCTCCTTAACCGCCGTAGAATTGCTCCGTAAATAAGAAAAATTTATATATTTATGGCTCACCTCTTGGGCCTCCACATAATTTTAACAGGTCTCACCTCTTGGGCCTCCACAAAAGGTTTAAGAGGTTAACAGTGGAAAGCAGCCAAAAGTGAAGTGCCATCTGTATGAAGTGCCATTTCCTCCTCCACCTCCTCCTCCTCCTCCTTAACCGCCGTAGAATTGCTCCGTAAATAAGAAATATTTATATATTTATGGCTCACCTCTTGGGCCTCCACATAATTTTTAACAGGTCTCACCTCTTGGGCCTCCACATAATTTTTAAGAGGTCTCACCTCTTGGGCCTCCACAAAATGTTTAAGAGGTGTCACCTCTTGGGCCTCCACATAATTTTTAATACGTCTCACCTCTTGGGCCTCCACATAATTTTTAACAGGTCTCACCTCTTGGGCCTCCACAAAATGTTTAAGAGGTCTCACCTCTTGGGCCTCCACATAATTTTTAAGAGGTCTCACCTCTTTAGCCTCCACACAATTTTTAAGACGTCTCACCTCTTGGGCCTCCACAAAATTTTCCATGAGCCTCTGGCCAGCCCACGGCCTCTTCCTGCCTTTTGCGGTCCTACGCATCCCTCAACATCCCCACTGCTTTACCTGCTAGACATGACACTGGGCCAGGTCGGGTCACTGACATCTCAAGCGCCAACAATTTGGGCATTTTAAGGCTTCTGCATGTGTTTGAGTTGTTTTTACATTTTAAAGAAGACATGTCTGACCACATCTCACACACACACACAATGACAATTAGGGGTGGGGTCTATTTGCTTTCCCCCTTGCCTATGCCATCTGTGGTTGTCATAGGCAACGTGATTTTAAGGGGTGCAGAATTTCATCTTCTTTTTTGTCTAGTTTGGCTTGGGGTCCATGGCAATGTAGAGGAAAGAAGGTTTCCTTGTATGGTCTCACTTTACAGAGAGGTTAGATTGTCTTTGGAGTGTATTGTTGAGAGGCTGTGATAGTGGCGTAATAGTGCGACTTGGGCGCGTTATATGCACCCAGACATGCTTCCCCTGCTGTCCCAGTTGCATTCCAGCAGTGTTGGCATCCTTTTCTGAGGTTCCAGGGTGGACTTGGTGACCTCCAAGTGGTCGAATTGAGATTTCCAAGTGGCGAGCATTTTTTCCCCATAGACTTTAATGGGATTCGATATCTGGTCGAATAGTCGAATTTCGCGGTCTATTCGAATCGAATTTCGAACTTTCGAATATTTCACTACTCGCTCATCTCTAGTAATAACTTTGGAACACTTTTACGTATCCAAGCCATTCTGAGATTTTTTTCTCGTGACACATTGTACCTCACGACAGTCATAAATTTGAGTCAATATATGTTACCTTTATGAAAAAATCCCAACTTTCAAAACGAAAATTCACAATTTTCAAAATTTTAATTTCTCTGCTTTTAAAATTGAAAGTGATACCTCATAAAATATTTGTTATTTAACATTCCCCATATGTCTACTTTATGTTTGCATCATTTTGTAAATGTCATTTTTTTTTTGGGGGGACGTTAAAAGGCTTAGAATTTTAGAGGCAATTCTTAAAATTTTTAAGAAAATTTCCAAAACCCACTTTTTAAGGACCAGTTCAGGTCAGAATTCACTTTGTGGGGCTTACATAGTAGAACCCCCCAATAAATGATCCCATTTTGGAAACTGCAGCCCTCAAGTTACTTAACACTGATTTTATAACCTTTGTTAACCCTTTAGGTATTCCACAAGAATTAAAGGAAAATGGAGATGAAATTTCTAAATTTCACTTTTTTGGCAGATTTTCCATTTTAGTCCATATTTTCTTTAACAAAACTCAAATATTTATTACCCTGATTCTGTGGTTTACAGAAACACCCCACATGTGGTGGTAAACTGCTGTACGGGCACACAGCAGGGCGCAGAAAGAAAAGGAGCGCCGTATGGTTTTTGGAAGGCAGATTTTGCTGGACTGGTTTTTAGACACCATGTCCCATTTGAAGCCCTCCAGATGCACCCTATAGTACAAACAATCAAAAAGTGACCCCATTTTGGAAACTACGGGATAAGATGACAGTTTTATTGGTACTATTTTGGGGTACATATGATTTTTAATCGCTCTATATTATTTTTTTTTGGGCGGCAAGGTAACCGAAGAATGGATGTTTTGGCACTGTATTTATTTTTTGTTTTTTATCATGTTCATCTGACAGGTTAGATCATGTGGTATTTTTATACGGACGCAATTATATCAAATATGTCTACTTTCTTTGTTTCAGTTTTACATAATAAAGCATTTTTGAGAAAAAATATGTTTTTGTGTCTCCATTTTCTGAACACCATATCTTTTTTATTCTTCTTCCCATCGTTTTGTGTAGGGGCTCGTTTTTTGCAGGAAGAGTCGAAATTTTTATTGGTACCATTTTTGGGTACATGTGATTTTTTGATTATTTATTATTACACTTTTTGGGGCAAGGTGACTCAAAAATTTGTAATTTTGGCACAGCTTTTATTTATTCATTTTTACTGCGTTCAGCTGAGGGGTTAGGTCATGTGAGGTTTTTGTAGAGCCGGTTGTTATGGACGTGGTGATACATAACATGTATACTTTATTTAATTTATTTAAGTTTTTCACAATAATATCATTTTGGGTGATTGTCTCAGGTAGGGGCTAATTTTTTGCAGGATGAGATGACGGTTAGATTGATACTATTTTGGGGGGAATACGCCTTTTTGATCGCTTGGTATTACGCTTTTTGTGATGTAAGGTGACAAAAAATGGCTTTTTTTACATAGTTTTTATTTTATTTTTTTTACTGTGTTCATCTGAGGGGTTAGGTCATGTGAGATTTTTGTAGAGTAAGTTGTTAGGGACACGGCGATACCTAACATGTCTAGGGTATTTTATTATTTTATTTTATTTATTTTACTCAATTATAAATGTGCGTATATGGGAAAAAATGATATTTTTTTACATTTTTCATTTTTTTTACACTTTTTTTTTTACACTTTTTTGACTCAGACCCACTTGGTTCTTGAAGATCCAGTGGATCTGATGTCTATATAATACACTGCAGTACACTATATAGTGTACTACAGTGTATTTTTACTTTACACTAAGCTGGTCAGGCTTCATATACCATGGCAAGCCGGATGGCGTCCGGTTGCCACGATAACCATCGAGACGCTGCCACAGCAGAGCAGCGTCTCGATGGGAGGGGGGAGGAAGCTCCCTCCCTCGCTTCTGGCCACACCATCAGTGCGCTGCCAGCGCACCGCAGCACCCGATGGGGGAGGGAGCTTCCTCCCTGTTAACCCCTTCCATGCCGTGGTCCCTACGGACCTCGGCATGGAAGGGGTTAAACGGCCGACATCGCTGCCAGCAACGAGGTCGGCTGTTACATTAGATTGTCAGCTGTATGTTACAGCTGACAATCTAATACCGCTCGGCCATCCTGAAAATGGGGGGGGGGGGTCATTGAAGGGGGGGCCTTTATTACTTACCAGACGACGCTGCTGTGGGTGGGTGGGTCGGAGGGTCCGCTCGGCCATCCTGTAGCATTAAAACATAGCAGCGCAGCCCCGATGTCCTCAAGGACATCGGAGCTGCGCTGCTGCACTCTGCGATTGGTCAGTCTCTGCAAACTGACCAAACTGCAGGCACGTCATGGTGCGGTAACAGGTTAAATTAAAAACAGTTATTTATTTTTGCATTTATTTTTTACACTTATTATGCTACTTTCACACAAGTGTTTACGTTTTCCGGTATTGAGTTCCGTCATAGGGGTTCAATACCGGAAAAAAACGCTTCAGTTTTGTCCCCATTCATTCTCAATGGGGACAAAACTGAACAGAACGGAATGCTCCAAAATGCATTCCGTTCTGTTTAGTTGCGCTTCCAGACCAGAGAGAACCGCAACATGTTGTAGTTTGCTTTCCCTGCTGGGATGCAGAGCAAGACCCCCAATGCAAGTCAATGGGGACAGATCCATTTTCTCTGACACAATCTGGCACAATAGAAATGGATCCATCCTCCACTGCCTTTCAAGGGAGCTAATGACGGATCTATCTTGGCAATGTTAAAGATAATACAACCAGATCTGTTCATAACTGATGCAGATGGTTGTATTATCAGTAACGGGAGCATTTTTGCTGAACTCTGCCGGATACAGCAAAAACACTAATGTGAAAGTAGCCTTACCCACACTGGAGTTGGAAAATAAAATTCAAATGGAGGAATTGAATTTTGTTTTTAATTTTGGTATGCATTTTGCAGACACTAGATGAAATGAAATTGTTGCCTCCCATATGTATCGACAGGCTCTATAAAAATATCACATGATCCACCCCGTCAGGTGAACGCCATAAAAAAAAAAAACATGTCAAAACAGCCATTTTCTGGTCACCTTGCCTCACAAAAAGTGTAATACCAAGCGATCAAAAAGGTGTATTTAGCCCAAAATTATACCAATCAAACCGTCCAAAAATGAGACCCTACCTAAGACAATCGTCCAAAAAAAAAAATCTGGCTCTCAGAAAATGGCAACACAAAAACAAGATTTGATTCTGTTCAAAAGGCTTTCACTGTATAAAACTTAATTTAAAAAAAATTATAGAAATATTAGGTATCACCACGTCCATAACAACCTACTCTATAAAAAATTCACATTATATGCCCCCTCAGGTGAATGCTGTAAAAAATTTTTTTTAAAAAACTATGGCAAAACAACCATTTTATTCACCCTGCCTCACAAAAAATGTAATACCAAATGATCAAAAATTCATATGTACCTCAAAATGGTACCAATGAAAACCACCTCATCCTGCAAAAAATGAGCCCCCACATAAGAAAACTATTTAAAAAATAAAAACCAATGGCACCCATCCATCAAAATTACACCATAAAATCTGCACTGCAAAAGCCATACGGCGCTGCCATGTGCCCCTACAGCATTTTACCACCACATATGGGGTGTTGCCGTATTCAGGAGAAAATTGGTTACAAATTATGGGGTGCTTTTTCTCCTGTTACCCCTTGTGAAAATGAAAAATTTGGGGCTAAAGCAACATTTTATTGGAAGAAATTAAACTTTTCATTTTCACAGCCAAGTGTTTTCAACTTCCGTAAAACGCTTAGGGGGTCAAAGTGCTCAGTAACCCTATTAATATATTCTTTAAGGGGTGTAGTTTCCAAAAAGGGTCACTTTTTAAGCATTTCCACTGTAGGGGTACGTCAGGGTCTCTTCAAATACAAAATGGTGCCTAAAAACTATTCTAGCAAAATCTGCCTTCAAAATCTATAGGGCGCCTATAGGGCAGTTTACTGCCACATATGGGGTATTTCTGTAAACTGCAGAATCAGAGTAATACATATTGAGGTTTATTTTGCTGCTTTTGTATTTAAGTGTTTTTGCTGTGTTGTAAGCAAAAATTTATTAACATAAAAAAAATCTACTGAAAAAGTGAAATTTTGAAATTTCACCTCCATTTTCCTTTAATTCTTGTGGAACACCTCAAGGTTTAACAAAGTTTGTAATATCAGTGTTAATTTGAGGGGTGTAGTTTCTAAAATTTGGTCATTTATCGGTTGTTTCCATTACGTAAGCTCCTCAAAATCACTTTATAATTGAATTGGTGCTTAAAAAAATGGTTTTGGAAATTTTGTTGAAAATTTGAAAAATGGCTTCTAAACTTCTAAGCCTTCTAACGTCCTAAAAAAATAAACTGATATTTACAAAATGATGCCAGCATAAAGCAGACATATGGGAAATGTTGATTGATAACTATTTAATGAGACATTAGTATCTATTTTAAAAGTAGAAACATTCAAATTTAGAAAATTGTGAATTTTTCCAAATTTTTGGTAAATTTTGGATTATTTTATAAATAAAGGTGACATATATCCACTCAAATTTACTACTATCATGAAGTACAATGTGTCACGAGAAAACAATCTCAGAATGGCTTGAATAAATAAAAGTGTTCCAAAGTTATTACCACATATAGTGACAATCCGCCTGGGATTTAAGGTGAAAAGTGGCTCGGTACTGAAGGGGTTAAACTTCTGAATAATATGTGCAACTGAAGTAACAGGAACATCATGCTTTTTGGGTATGGTCTTATAGCCTTTAACAATTTAAGACAGAACCAGGTGTGGCTCTAAACACAGAACAGGTGCAGATCTTTCCCTGATACCTTATGTATGTGGAGCCTCTACTACTAGTTTTGGCTCACAGTCACTGATGGAAATCACTGACCAAAACATTGACGTGTGAATAAGGCCTTACTTTTACCGCTTCCCAACCAGCGCCGTACTAGTACGGTGCTGGCTGGGTCTTTAAATATGGCGCCCGCTCCTGAGGAGAGCGGGTGTCATGGCCGCAGGTGAACTGCTGATTCATACAGGAGTCACCCGCGGGTCATGTCCGTGACCGGCAGTAAGGCCGATCGTAGACATTTAACCCCTCGGATGCCGCGGTAAATCCTGACCACGGCGCCTGAAGGCAGCAAACACTGGAAGCGCGCGCTTCCGGTGTTGCGCCGACTCCCCCGTGTGGCGATTGCAGGAGCTAGAGCGTGCCTGCAGCAGCCCCTGTCATAGTGAATGACAGGAGGCTGCTGTATAGGCTTTCCTATGGAGCCCTTCTGTGTAATAGGGCTCCATAGGAAAGCATTAAAATCCTCATAGACTTCAATGCTAATGCATTGGAGTCTATGATATAAGCAATCAAATGATTGCTTGTTATAGTTCCCTATGGGAACTATAAAAAAGTGTAAAAAAATTTAAATAAAGTTTAAAAAAATAAAAATAAAAAAACGTTCAAAGTTCAAATCACCCCCCTTTCCCGAAAATAAAAATAAAAGTATTAAAAAAATTAAAAAAAACATCAGGGTATCTCCATGTGCGAAAACGCCCATATTATAAAAATTTCTTTCCCATACGGAAAACAGCGAAACGGAAAAAAGTGTCAAAATGGCCAATTCGCCATTTTTTGTCACTTTTTTTTTCTAAAAAAATTAAATAAAAAGCAATCAAAAAGTCATACACACCCCAGAATGGTAGCAATAAAAATTTAGATTGCCCCGCAAAAAAGGAGCCCCCATACAGCTCTGTACATATAAATACCAAAAAGTTTATGGGGGTCAAAATATGACAAAAAAAAAAATTCCAACTTTATAATTATTTTAACACTCAAAACTAGAGATGAGCGAGCATACTCGTCCGAGCTTGGTGCTCGTTCGAGTATTAGGGTACTCGTAAGTGCTCGCTGCTCGGACGAGTATCTCGCCATACTCGAGAAAATGGCAACTTCCGCATAATGCTTTTTTGGCGCCTATAAACACAGCCAATCACAAGCCAGGAGACTCTACGGTACACCCAGCATCACGTGGGGCCCTTACATGTCGATAGCAGGGGCTGGCTGGCCTGATCAGGTGACCCTGGAATATACTAGTAACTGGCCGCGGTGCTCGGCTCAGATGCCGTCTGGATGTCGTTAGGGATAGAGCTGCTGCCTTTCAGGGACAGTGTTAGTGCCTGCATTTATTTCTCTGTTAGGCAGGAATCACCCACAAAGAACCCAACAGCCCTTCTAAGGGCTAGAAGACATTTTTTTTTGTCTCCTGGCTTGGCTGGCTGGCTGGCACTAGTAGTGCAGCTATCGCCATATATAACCCCCTTTTTTTTTATGTTATATCTCAGTGATACAAATCCATTACACACAACAGTGTGGAACCATTCTGTGTGTCACAGTTCAGCACACTCACTCCAATCCATATATACTGTCCAGGTGACACTTTCTGTACGTCACAGAATACAACCAAGTCATTTGCTACCAATAACGTATACAGCTTGATCCTAAAAATCTCTGTGCGACATTTGTCTGGGACGCAGTCTAAATAAGCACCGTTAACAGGGTGTGAGTTAGGTCTCCGATAGTTCCTGCAATTCACGTTCTCAAAAAAACTAAACTAAAAAAAAAAAATATAAAAAAAATAGTTTTTTAGTTGTTTTAGCTCAGTGATACAAATCCATTTTACTCAGCTGCATGTAACCTTTCTGTGTGTCACAGTTCAGCACACTCGCTCCAATCCGTATATACTGTCCAAGTGACACTTTCTGTACGTCACAGAATACAACCAAGTTATTTGCTACCAATAACGTATACAGCGTGATCCAAAAAATCTCTGTGCGATATTTGTCTGGGTCGCAGTCTAAATAGACACCGTTAACAGGGTGTGAGTTAGGTCTCCGATAGTTCCTGCACGTCACGTTCCCAAAAAAACTAAATAAAAAAAAAATATAAAAAACAAAATATATAAAAAATTATTTTTTTTGTTGTTTTAGCTCAGTGATACAAATCCATTTTACTCAGCTGCGTGTAACCTTTCTGTGTGTCACAGTTCAGCACACTTGCTCCAATCCGTATATACTGTCCAGGTGACACTTTCTGTACGTCACAGAATACAACCAAGTCATTTGCTACCAATAACGTATACAGCTTGATCCTAAAAATCTCTGTGCGACATTTGTCTGGGTCGCAGTCTAAATAGCCACCATTAAGAGGGTGTCAGTCAGTTCTACGATAGTTTCTGTACGTCACGTTCCCAAAAAAACTAAATTTAAAAAAAAATTAGTTTTTCAGTTGTTTTAGCTCAGTGATACAAATCCATTTTACTCAGCTGCGTGTAACCTGTGTGTCACAGTTCAGCACACTCGCTCCAATCCGTATATACTGTCCAGGTGACACTTTCTGTACGTCACTTAATTCAACCAGACTGAACAAGTTTGTGGGTTTCAGTACACCAGGCCCATTTATTTATTTTTTTTTATATCATACACTTATATACAAAAAATGTTGAACCCCAGGGCTAAGGGTCGAGGATGAGGGCGTGGGCATTCAAATACTGCAGGGGCAGAGGCCGTGGTCCTGGGCAGGGTGAGACAGTACCTGCTGATGAGGGAGCTGTGGAACGCCGCAGAGCTACACTCCCTAGCTTCATGTCTCAACTTACAGGGACACGTGGTAGAGGACTGTTGAAACCACAACAGTGTGAACAACTGATCTCGTGGATTGCGGACAATGCTTCAAGTAATTTGTCCACCAGTCAGTCTTCCACGCAGTCCACCCACGTTACCCAAGGGAGCACTCCTCTGGCTCCTCCACCTTAACCTCCTATCCCCCAGTCTGCCCCCTCCCAGGAAAATTTGGAATGCGATCCGGCATACTCTGAGGAACTGTTTTCTGGACCCTTCCCAGAGTCACAAACCACTTCTCAGGTTGCTGCTGACCTCGTTCCCGATGCCCAAGTTTTCCAACTGTCGCAGTCTGTGGGTGATGATGATGACAATGTTGAGTTAGTGGAAGAAGTTTGTAAAGAGGTGTCAGACGATGATGAGACACGGTTGTAAGACAGTGGTGAAGTTGTTGTTAGGGGAGGAATTCCGAGGGGGGAGCAGACTGAGGAATCGGAGGATGACGAGGTGACTGACCCAAGCTGGGTTCATATGCCGAGTGAAGACAGTGCTTCTGAGGGGGAGGCGAGTGCTGCACCAGAACAGGTTGTAAGAGGCAGTGGTGTGGCCAGAGGGAGAAGCAGGGCCAGAGCTGGTGCATCAGCAGCAACTGTTTCACGTAGTGAAGCTCCCGTGGCGAGGCCTAGATGTTCGCAAGTCTGGAGGTTCTTTAAAGAAAGTGAGGATGACCGATGGACTGTGGTGTGCAACCTGTGCCACACCAGGATCAGCAGGGGTGCCACCACTACTAGCCTAACCACCACCAGCATGCGCAGGCATATGAGTGCTAAACACCCCACTCAATGGAACCAAGGCCGTTCACCACCTCCTGCTCTTTCCCCTGTATCACTCGCTGCCTCTGCTAGTCAACCCCCTGCCCAGGAAAACCGGCACGAGCGGCTCCCACCGGAAAACCACACCTTCACCTCCACGATCCACCACAGTGTCCACCAACGTGTCCCAGCGCAGCGTTCAGCTGTCTTTACAGCAGACGCTGGAGCGCAAGAGGAAATACAGTTCCACCCACATACCCAAGCCCTCAACGTCCACATCTCCAAATTGCTTAGCCTGGAGATGCTGCCCTATAGGCTGGTAGAGACCGAGGCCTTTCGCAATCTCATGGCGGTGGCTGCCCCTCGGTATTCGGTCCCCAGCCGCCACTATTTTTCCCGATGTGCCGTCCCAGCCCTACACCAGCACGTGTCAGAGAACATCATCCGTGCCCTGACCAAAGCTGTTTCTGAGAAGGTCCACCTAACCCCGGACACATGCACAAGTGCTGCCGGGCAGGGACACTATATCTCCATGACGGCACATTGGGTTAACTTGGTGGAGGCTGGGACCGAGAATGACCCTGGGGCCGCTCATGTACTGCCCAAACCGAGGATTGCGGGGCCTACCTCGGTCACGGTCTCTCAGAAGTACTATGCCTCCTCCTCCTCCGGCCCCTCCTCCTCCTCCACCGAATTACCATCCGTGGGCACGGCGCCTTCAGTCGGTAGCTCTAGGCGCAGCAGCAGTGCCGTGGGTAAGCGACAGCAGGCGGTGCTCAAACTGCTGAGCTTAGGTGACAAAAGGCACACCGCCCAAGAGCTGTTACAGGGCATCACGGTGCAGACCGATGTGTGGCTGGCACCGCTGAACCTCAATCCAGGCATGGTTGTGTGTGACAACGGGCGTAACCTGGTGGCGGCTCTGCAACTCGTCAGACTGACACATGTGCCATGCCTGGCCCACGTGTTCAATCTAATTTGGTTCCTCAAGACATACCCCAATCTGTCTGATTTGCTCACCAAGGTGCGCCGCATCTGTGCACATTTCCGCAAGTCCACCACAGATGCTGCCACTCTCAGGGCAGCGCAGCGCCGCCTACAACTGCCCGCTCACCGACTGTTGTGCGACGTGCCCACGAGATGGAATTCGACATTAAACATGTTATCCAGAGTTTACCAGCAGCGCAGAGCGATTGTAGACTGCCAGATGTCAACTTCCACCAGAACTGGTAGTCAGGTCAGTCAGATTCCTCAAATCTACAATGAGGAGTGGACGTGGATGTCTGATATCTGCCAGGTGTTGAGCAACTTTGAGGAGTCAACACAGATGGTCAG
>ONZH01006301.1:0-58989 GCA_900303285.1 Rhinella marina | reverse complement strand
GGACGAGGAGTGTGAAGGTGCAGGCGAAGAGGCGGGGAAGGGCGGGGGAAGGGGAGGCTGAAGGAGAAGGCCCCAAGTAGCAGAGGCAGAGGCAGATGTGGAGGTGTCCTGGCTGGAGGTCTGGACCGCAAGTGGCAGCACACAACAAGGGGAAGAGGCAGTGGCAGCAAGACCGGGGCGCAGTTTGTATTGCGTTTGCTCTCTCCCACTCAGCCCAGTGCTTGAATTCCAAGTGACGCCGCATGCCTGAGGTGGTCAGATTGCTCTTCTCAGAGCCCCTACTCAGTTTGAGTGGCAGAGTGTGCAAACCGCGCTCAGTTTGTCATCCGCACAAACATTAAAATATCTCCACACCACAGAAGTACGAGGCCTCGATGGGGAGCTTCGCGCGACTGGCCGCTGGCGGGAACAGCTTCGGCCCTGCTGGCTGTGGCCTCACTTCTCTGTCTGAACTGTCCTCTGCCTGTGGCCATCCCTCTGCCTGTGGCCATCCCTCTGCCTGTGGCCATCCCTCTGCCTGTGGACATCCCTCTGCCTGTGGACATCCCTCTGCCTGTGGACATCCCTCTGCCTCTTGCTGCCTTTTTCGGTGCTGCGCAGACCACCACCTCTCCACTGCTTTCCTCGCTGGACATCACCCCTGGCCAAGTGGGGTCGGTCATTTCGTCATCCACCAGCTCCTCTTCACTTCCTCACTCTGCTCCTCCTCCTGCCCACTGGACATTCCAACAGCCCTCCCTTGATGGCAACTGCGTCTCATCATCATCATCGCTCATGATAACAGATGCTGGCTCAGGGTCCACATCAGCAGGAGATGGCGAAAACTCCAGTGTTTGGCATCACTACAAACAAATTCCTCTGCTAGCTCCTGGGATTCTTTCCGCACATCTGAAAAAGGACCCGAAAAGAGCTCCTGGGAGGGGTCAAGGGTGGGATGACTCTGTTGGCCAGGTGTGGAGGAAGGAGGGTCAGAGTGAGACTGTGTGGATGACTGGCTGGTGGACAACTGTGTGGAAGCGCTATCGGCTATCCATTGCACCACCTGTTCAACCTGCTCAGGCCTCAACAGCGGTGTAACCCGCCCCCTGCTTACTGTCCCATAAAGGCAGGGATTCTGGATGAGCGGGATCCTGGCTGATCCTCACCAGCACACATTGTATCCCCACTGGCTTCAACAAGGCCCCCAACAGCATTTCCGCGCCCCCGTCCTCGTCCACGTCCACGTCCTATTCCGCTAGCCCCCCTCCGCATTTTATTTTTTTTTGTTGCAAATACAATATTTGGGTATATAATTAGGTATGTGAGATAATTTAGCAAGAGAACGCACAGTACAGTGGCCTATTAAAATGCCTAGATATTGTATATTTAAAGTACAAAGCCGTTGTAGTAACTGAACAGACGGTGGGTATTTACACCAGGTATGTGAGATAATTTAACAAGAGAACGCACAGTACAGTGGCCTATTAAAATGCCTAGATATTGTATATTTCAAAGTACACAGCCGTGTAGTAACTGAACAGACGGTGGGTATTTACACCAGGTATGTGAGATAATTTAGCAAGAGAACGCACAGTACAGTGGCCTATTAAAATGCCTAGATATTGTATATTTCAAAGTACAAAGCCGTGTAGTAACTGAACAGACGGTGGGTATTTACACCAGGTATGTGAGATAATTTAGCAAGAGAACGCACAGTACAGTGGCCTATTAAAATGCCTAGATATTGTATATTTCAAAGTACAAAGCCGTGTAGTAACTGAACAGACGGTGGGTATTTACACCAGGTATGTGAGATAATTTAGCAAGAGAACGCACAGTACAGTGGCTATTAAAATGCCTAGATATTGTATATTTCAAAGTACAAAGCCGTGTAGTAACTGAACAGACGGTGGGTATGTACACCAGGTATGTGAGATAATTTAACAAGAAAACGCACAGTACAGTGGCCTATTAAATGGCCTAGATATTGTATATTTCAAAGTACAAAGCCGTGTAGTAACTGAACAGACGGTGGGTATTTACACCAGGTATGTGAGATAATTTAACAAGAGAACGCCACAGTACAGTGGCCTATTAAATGGCCTAGATATTGTATATTTCAAAGTACAAAGCCGTGTAGTAACTGAACAGACGGTGGGTATTTACACCAGGTATGTGAGATAATTTAACAAGAGAACGCACAGTACAGTGGCCTATTAAAATGCCTAGATATTGTATATTTCAAAGTACACAGCCGTGTAGTAACTGAACAGACGGTGGTATTTACACCAGGTATGTGAGATAATTTAACAAGAGAACGCACAGTACAGTGGCCTATTAAAATGCCTAGATATTGTATATTTCAAAGTACACAGCCGCTGTAGTAACTGAACAGACGGTGGTATTTACACCAGGTATGTGAGATAATTTAGCAAGAGAACGCACAGTACAGTGGCCTATTAAAATGCCTAGATATTGTATATTTCAAAGTACAAAGCCGTGTAGTAACTGAACAGACGGTGGGTATTTACACCAGGTATGTGAGATAATTTAGCAAGAGAACGCACAGTACAGTGGCCTATTAAAATGCCTAGATATTGTATATTTCAAAGTACAAAGCCGTGTAGTAACTGAACAGACGGTGGGTATTTACACCAGGTATGTGAGATAATTTAGCAAGAGAACGCACAGTACAGTGGCCTATTAAAATGCCTAGATATTGTATATTTCAAAGTACAAAGCCGTGTAGTAACTGAACAGACGGTGGGTATGTACACCAGGTATGTGAGATAATTTAACAAGAAAACGCACAGTACAGTGGCCTATTAAATGGCCTAGATATTGTATATTTCAAAGTACAAAGCCGTGTAGTAACTGAACAGACGGTGGGTATTTACACCAGGTATGTGAGATAATTTAACAAGAGAACGCACAGTACAGTGGCCTATTAAATGGCCTAGATATTGTATATTTCAAAGTACAAAGCCGTGTAGTAACTGAACAGACGGTGGGTATTTACACCAGGTATGTGAGATAATTTAACAAGAGAACGCACAGTACAGTGGCCTATTAAAATGCCTAGATATTGTATATTTCAAAGTACACAGCCGTGTAGTAACTGAACAGACGGTGGGTATTTACACCAGGTATGTGAGATAATTTAACAAGAGAACGCACAGTACAGTGGCCTATTAAAATGCCTAGATATTGTATATTTCAAAGTACACAGCCGTGTAGTAACTGAACAGACGGTGGGTATTTACACCAGGTATGTGAGATAATTTAGCAAGAGAACGCACAGTACAGTGGCCTATTAAAATGCCTAGATATTGTATATTTCAAAGTACAAAGCCGTGTAGTAACTGAACAGACGGTGGGTATTTACACCAGGTATGTGAGATAATTTAGCAAGAGAACGCACAGTACAGTGGCCTATTAAAATGCCTAGATATTGTATATTTCAAAGTACAAAGCCGTGTAGTAACTGAACAGACGGTGGGTATTTACACCAGGTATGTGAGATAATTTAGCAAGAGAACGCACAGTACAGTGGCCTATTAAAATGCCTAGATATTGTATATTTCAAAGTACAAAGCCGTGTAGTAACTGAACAGACGGTGGGTATGTACACCAGGTATGTGAGATAATTTAACAAGAAAACGCACAGTACAGTGGCCTATTAAATGGCCTAGATATTGTATATTTCAAAGTACAAAGCCGTGTAGTAACTGAACAGACGGTGGGTATTTACACCAGGTATGTGAGATAATTTAGCAAGAGAACGCACAGTACAGTGGCCTATTAAAATGCCTAGATATTGTATATTTCAAAGTACAAAGCCGTGTAGTAACTGAACAGACGGTGGGTATGTACACCAGGTATGTGAGATAATTTAACAAGAAAACGCACAGTACAGTGGCCTATTAAATGGCCTAGATATTGTATATTTCAAAGTACAAAGCCGTGTAGTAACTGAACAGACGGTGGGTATTTACACCAGGTATGTGAGATAATTTAACAAGAGAACGCACAGTACAGTGGCCTATTAAATGGCCTAGATATTGTATATTTCAAAGTACAAAGCCGTGTAGTAACTGAACAGACGGTGGGTATTTACACCAGGTATGTGAGATAATTTAACAAGAGAACGCACAGTACAGTGGCCTATTAAAATGCCTAGATATTGTATATTTCAAAGTACACAGCCGTGTAGTAACTGAACAGACGGTGGGTATTTACACCAGGTATGTGAGATAATTTAGCAAGAGAACGCACAGTACAGTGGCCTATTAAAATGCCTAGATATTGTATATTTCAAAGTACACAGCCGTGTACTAACTGAACAGACGGTGGGTATTTACACCAGGTATGTGAAATTATTTAGCAAGAGAACGCACAGTACAGTTGCCAATTAAAAGGCCTAGATATTGTATATTTCAAGGTACACAGCAGTAGTGCCAAATATAGTTTGGTATGTAGCAGAGCACCTAATACACCACTAATGCCTCTCTCTGTCCCTACTCCAGCAGCTATCCCTGAATACAGCAGCCGTTCTCTGTAAAGTCTATATTGTAGTAAAGCTATCACTGAAGTCCACTGTAGTAGCCCTGATAAGGGCTTTTATTCACGCTCCTGCCTGTCCAACAGCTAAAATCTGTCTCTCCCTTCTCCAGCCTCTGTCCCTGACTAAGTTCACGCAGCATATGCGTACGAGCAGGAAGAGCTGAGTTTTTAATATTCGAGGTCACATGGTTTTTCCAGCCAATGCATGTAGACGCTGTTTTCGCGCTGCCAGCGTGCTCAGCGTGCCTGTCATACCCCCCCTGCATGTTGATTGGTGGAAAAAGAGCGCCAGGGAAGGTGGGAGGGGAAACGAATTCTAAGTGCGCCATCGCCGTTATACTCGATTGAAATCGAGTGTGCCGAATATCGTAGTATTCGATCGAATACCAGCTCGATCGAACACTACTCGCTCATCTCTATTGATTAGTAATTAATAACATCTATAAAATATCCTTCTTAACTAATCTGAGCTGGGAAGTGCAGTTGGGTAACATGATATTTAATGGCATTGAATTGAATTCATGAACAAATCAAGGTTGATAGATGCCCTTTCCTCATATAACCTTGGTTATTTCAGTTGGACGTTGAATAATTGTTACCAAATCCCGACGATATATCAACAGGAACAAGTCCAATATGAACAGTATAGAGGCATCAAAACTGACACTGATGGCCACTTTTACACAAATATTCATTCAGTGCCTGCACAGCTACTGAAATTTAGGGGTCACCTTGAATATGTATCTACTCTAAGAATAGGGATAAGCAGCTGCTAGATACCTTCGGGTGAAAATAATATAAAATCCAACATGGCAAACATTCCAATTTCACACAAGCATATTCATTGCGAGAAATACGTCAGAGGTATTTCCCATCTTAAATGCTGCTCCTATGAAATGGACCTATCATTTTATAGTGATTTATTTAGTGCTGTGTGTTCCTGCTTGATCTCAGCTCTAATGAATTGTATTCATATAATGCAGTCAGAACAGATCATTAGAGTTGAGCAGGAACACACAGCATTATTAATCATTATGATTCTGTGGGTCCATCTCATAGGAGCAGCATTCAGAGGAACACAGAGTGTATTTCTCGCACTGAATACAATTGTGTGAAATTGTAGTGTTTGCCATGTTGGATTTTATATTCTTTTCGCCTGGAGGCATTTAGCAGCTGCTTATCTTTTCTTGTATATAGCTGTGCAGGCAAATCAGCAACTCAGTTCCAGGCAAGAAGAACAAGGCTCCAGCCCTAAGTTATAAAAGGTGTATAATCAGGTTTTCTGCCGGATATCAAACTTTTATATTGTTGCTGGTGCATCTTGCAGCGCACAGGTTTTCCAGCTTTGAATGGATTTCAAGTTAAAAAAAAAATAGTTTTTTTTTTCCAAAAAAAAAGTGATACACCTTGCTTTTAGTAGAGCTGAGCTGCAATACCCAGTACATGACGTGGTGTGGCACTACACTGATAGAATTAGCCATGTTTTTCCAATTCTGGTCAACTTGGGAAAACCCAAAATGAATTAGTAAGTGGACTTCCTTAGAAAGTTCCTATTTTACCTGAAAATTGCTATATCCACCCTTACTTTTTTAAGGGGTCACTTAATATGATGGATCTGGTGATCTCTATAATGGGGATACACCTTTGCTTGGTTTTCCTTCCTTTGAGGGATATCTGGCTTTCACTCTGTAGAAGACCCACGGTTATTTTGTATATTATAATTTCCAAGGGAGCGTCGCACTTTGGATTGTTGTGTTGAGACTCTGAAATCTCCCTAAGATCAGCTATTGTTTTGTTTCAGTAATCTCTCAAGGTATTGCTCCTGGTTAGCCAGAATCTTACTCCACACTGATGAGGATCAATACCCCAAAACAGCTGTCTGTGAATGGATAACTGGCTTAGGTCTTCCCCTGTCACCTCCTTAAGGCTTGTAAAAGAGCTGGATCTTGACATAGGGGCCACTTAATATGGTGGATCTGGTGATCTCATCTCTATAATGGGGACACCCATTTGCTCGGTTTTCCTTCCCTTGAGGGATATCTGGCTTTCACTGTGTAAAAGACCCATAACTGGGGCTCCACGGTTATTTTGCATATTACTGTTTCCCAGGAAACTTTGGATTGCTGTGCTGAGACTCTTAAATTAGGCTCCATTGTTTTTTGTAGCTGGTCTCCCAAATATAAGCTATTGTTTTGTTTAACAAAACATATTGCAAAGTATTAGCAAAACCCTTTACAGGCTGAAATTCATACCACGTTCACTGGGTGGCCACACATAGCCAGAAACAGTATAGACATCTTGTGACATAGCATTGTGAAATCATGTTTTTTTCAAAGCTGTGAACTCGCCCAAAAAATATCTCAGGATATGTTGAGGTAAGAGCAAAGGTAAGGAAGGTCACATTCTATACCTGGTTAAACTTGCATAGTGTGAACATAATATTATTTCATTGCACTTGTCTCTATCTTTAAATATACTGTATTATCTTTTGACTTTCCCTCAGATCTTGACACAGGAAGACTGGAATGTGGTGCTGTATAATGGTATGGCCAGTACATCTCCATGGGCTGCTCTCTACTTTGTGGCCTTGATGACTTTTGGGAACTATGTACTCTTCAATCTACTGGTTGCTATTTTGGTTGAAGGTTTCCAAGCAGAGGTACAGTAAATGGATATAGCATTTGTTTTTTTTTAAGATACACTTTAATATACACTAAGTGACGAGGTTGGGACCATTTTGAACATATTTTGAACATATTTGTAACATTCCTTAAAGTGGTTTTCTAGGAGTACAATATTGGTGACCTACAAGTGGGGATCTGGCTCCTGACACCCCATTTGATCAGCTGTTTAAAAGGGTTGCAGCACTCTGCCAATTCAGTCTCCTTAGAACACACCAAGTACATTGTGCTTGGTATTGTGTTTGTGCACACCAAGTACATTGTGCTCTGTGCTTGGTATTACATCTCAGGTCCAATCACTTGAATGATTGGACATAGGCAATGTGAATGATGAACGAGTCGTTACTGGCCTAGTAAGAATCCATAGTGTTGCAGCCTCTTCTTAGGCCAGTAATGTCATGTTCATTGGTCACACGGCCTCCTCAAACAGTTGACCAGGTCAGTGCCTGATATTGATGACTTATCCTGAGGTTACATCATCGGGGCAGACTGGCCATAAACTTGGAAATTTCCCTGTGGGCCATTGCCTAGGGAGTTTCCTGACCCCTCCTCACGGCTGCCAGTCAGGTAAATAACAATCTGATGCTTTTAGCATTAATTAATACTAGAAACATCACGTACTTATGGACCCGGCTAGAGGCCGCAGGTCCCCTCTTGTCGCCATTCTCAGGACCGTAATTGTTTAAAGGTGAGTTCAAAAGCGTAACAAGAAACAAAGAATGCAATACCAAATGCAGGATAAGATGCAATTTAAGGAAAAGAGAAAACAACATGTTCAAGTGATGAATAAATATTGATTATATTAATAAAGCAAGCATACAGAAGTAAGGAAGCCACTTAGCTTTGATCCTTCAATCTTGGGAGCTTTTTCCTCTTAAGTTTCTTGATGGCAGTGAACCCAGCAGAATCCAAATGCTGCTTAATGACGCACCTCAGAAAGCTTTATTACCCCCACCTCCCACCTTGTCTCCCTATTCTTGTATATTGGCAGAACTCACCCCTGCAAAGCCTGGGACTCCTAAAAGTCCTGGTAAACAGGTGTAGAAGAACTGTGCATACTCTAGGCATCAGCAGATTGGTATGCGGCCTAGTGCCATCCATACAAGGCACACCTGATAACAAGTTTTCAGTATTCAGTGTCTATTAACTGCATTAATTGGTCTTAAAGGGAGAGAAAAACTCTTAAAACCATGACATTAACCCTTCTGATTACAGCAATACAGTTCAATACTGCAGCTGGGATGGTATCTTATGCTGCATTAAGGTATTGCTGGCCACGCCTTCAGTCACTTTAGACTCTCCTACAACATGAGACCACCTTTTAGTTCAGGGCTACTTTAAGTTCCCATCTGCCCCAGTGCGTTAGAGTATTTTACACCTGAAAAACCCCTTTGAAGAGTATCAAATCTGCAGAGAGTTGCTTATGCATTTGAAGCATACCAATAGAAAATGTAACTTGACAGCAATGTAAGAACTTCCTGACCTAACAAGACTATCAATTTCTAATGTGGTTTACAGGGATCACCGCCAAATGATTTGTAAACAGTGAGAATTACTATTTTAAGGACTAATCGCTATGTTCCTTAAAATATGTCATTTGTATATCTTATGCTAATTGAAAGCAGCTTAACTGCTTAATTGCTTAATTTATTTTATCCTGAATTCTCATACATAATGAATATATTTATTCATCCTTTCAACGTTTGTGTTCCATTCCACTGGCCCATCTAGGATTCAGATTGTGCTCAGATTGCTATTGTGATGCTGATTGCAAGGTCATGCTTCTCAAGATGCAGCTATGACGTAAACAGGGAGATCAGATGTTCAGGTATTGTTGCAATCAGAATGGCAATGCTAGTTTATTTCATAACTCTGCCATTGTAGTTAGCGGTCTTTATGTCAACTTATGTGTACATGGCAGGCTCAAGTATCTAACATATTATTCAGAAAAGAAAGAGCTAAACATTCCAGGACCAAGATACAGAAGAACCAACACTGTAGTTTTCTGGATATTCTTTCCGTATTTAGTCTCACTTGCTGTGTAATACCTATCTATCTATCTTACAAACAAGGACTACAAGTAGCAGCACGCTGCCATGAATCTACACTGAATAAATGTAAACTGCATCACTGCTATACTTACTATACGGAAAATAGAAGGTGCTTGCGCACATTTTTTATCAAAATTGTGTTGTGCCCATCTACCAGCAACAAGGTGGCTTCTAACAGATGGGGCCTACACAAGCAAACTTGTTTCTCTTGGGCTTTTGGCCTACAAACTTTCAGGTCAATGAAGAATCCAGCTACTTCAGACTCTGATAAAAAGTCCTGGACAGATGGGCGAAAGTGCACGGTCCAAGAGGGGCAGCCACTCTATCACATGTACAAGGCAAAAAAAACTAAGTTAGACCAGTACCTGCAAACAATATGGAGGAAACAGTAAACCAGGACTACAAGTAGCAGCACACTGCCCAGGGCTTTTAATCAGAGTGTTAAATAGCTGGATTCTATACTGTCCTGAAAATTTGTAGGCCAAAAGCCCAGGAGAGGCAAGTCTATTGGTGTAGGTCCCATCTGTTAGAAGCTACCATGTCACTGGTAGATGAGTCCAACAGAATTTTGATCAAAAATATGCACAAAGAGCTTCTAATTTTCGTATAATGAGTATAGCAGTGATGCAGTTTACATTTATTCATGTTTCTAGTGTTTGCATGTGTCTCTGTATACATGTATTTCATACATATATAAATTAGTGGCAAATGGCCTAATTGTTAATTAAGCACATTTCACAAGTGTCCAGGTTATTCCAGTGATATAAGTCAAGCTTGATGGCACAGCTGCATACACGAATATTAATGTGCATTAGAAGGATTTAATGTTTAAATAGCCAGCAATTACAAGGCTCTAATTATAATTAGTTTCAACCATATGTTATGTGGGAATAGCTCAGTCTCTTTTCCCACCGGCGTTTGTAGCAAATCTTGGCCACAATTGCTTAAGTGGAAAATATTAAAATGACCTTATCGGTATGTGCAACACAAGAATTTTCTGTTGTGTGAAGGGTCAAGTCTTTCATTCACAGTGCTGCTTGGTACTCAAGGGTCATCATCATTTTACTTTATTCAGTTTATTAGTCTTCATCCTACCCGGTTATGACACCCATCATAGGAGTGACTTTGCCCCCTACTTGTACTATAAAAGAGTGGGCAGGCCCAATATGGTGTATCTGAACATTTTGAATGTAATTTTATTAAACACATTTAAAAGCAGTGCAACATAGACCCTATCGGGCGGCCCTATCCTATGGTCCATCCTGTAAAATATGCACCATTATCTCTGGCTGCAGATGTCCTTCTGAATTCAATTGTATCGCTATACTCAGGACAGTGATACAGTTGAATACTGCAGGGGGCATGGTTGCCGATGGCTCCATATCTTATTTAGAGACAACCAGAGGACAGAACATGCAGCAATTGATGGCCACCACAGAGGGACAGCTTTGGGGGCAGTACTGTATGTTGTGCTGTACTGTGGTATTTGGTTCTGCTGAGGCGTTTTTTTGTGCTGTACTGTGGGATTTAGTCCTCCTGCGGTGGTATTTTGTGCTGCACTATAGTATTTCTGACTCCCCCTTCTTGGGGTGGCCCCATCTACTTGTGTTGGCACTGCCTACTTGTGTTTCCCCACCTTCTATCAATTTGAACCCACCTACAACATGGGGGTCAAGTTTAGGTTTTTACCAGGGCCACTTTAAAGGGGTTGTCCAAGTTATGGAAAAAAAAATACAGCACTGTAAATCTGATGGGCAGCAATATATAACTAAGTTCCGCAAGTTTTAGGCAAAAAAAATCTATATTTCCTCATTTTCCTGGTTCTCTTCTGGCCTTTGTTTACATGCAGTAATAACAATCTCTGCCCCCCCCCCCTTCTCTGCAAAGGCAGTGAATATAAGTGCTGTGAGTACATGTCTGCCTGTTGGGATACTCAGCAGCATGTTGTTTGTGTAGGACTACAAGTCCCAGCAGTACAATGCCACTGCTGATACACAGGAAATTCTCCCTACCTGTTCTTGTACAATTCCTCTATAGCTCCTTGCCCAGCATTTGTCTCCTCTCACTGCTGCAGCTACTATTTGTTGTAAAGCCTTGAGCCCTCAGTGTGTTCTGGCTGAAGGGGTTAATGTTTTATCTGAAGGAATCCAGGGAGAGAGCAGATAGCAGCCCAGCAAAGAAAGGGGGCGTGGCCAGTGACGTCTCGTGTACAGACTGTTATCTGAACTCTGAGGCTTGTACACAAAACATCACAGACCAGGGAGATAAGGTGACATCATAGGTCATGTGACCCTCAGTCAACTCTGAGAAACCAGCAGCTTTAGAAACACAAAGTATATGGGAAAGTTGTTATACCTGACAAGTTAGAAACATATAAAGAACAAAAAAATAACTCGGACAACCCCTTTAAGTTCCCAGTCTGCCCCTGGATACAAGTTGTACTTTCTAATGACACCATTTAATATTCCATATCATGTTGTGGGAAGCTGGAAACAAATTTAAATATTTACTAGGCTGTAAAAATTAAGTTAACCACTCTGAGGGTCAGTACAATTGCAGCTATACCAAATTCATATTTTTTTTCTTAGATTTAACACAAAAAAATGCATTTTTAAAAAAATGTCTTGGCATTGCCATCCTCTGACACCCATAACTTTTTTATATTTGTATCTATGGAGCTGTGTAAGGTATACAATGGCATCCGTCACCATAGAGTTCCATTGTAAAAACAAAACATATACTTTAACGCATTAGTTTTTTTTAACGAACTCTGCAGGATGGAAAAGCATGGTGTGCCATGCTTTTGTATCCCTATTTTTCCCAAAGTATACGTAAACAGATTGTGAAAACGTGATATGAATTCAGCCTAAGGGCTTGTTTTTTTAGGTGCAATCTGTAGTTTTTATTGATACCATGTAGAAGTATGTATGAACTTTTTACCACTTTTATTATATTTTTGGGGGCAGCAAAGTGACTAAGAAAGGGCAACTTTTATATTTTAATAGTTCAGGGATTTTTGGAGACCAATTGTTTTTGTTTGCCTTTTTATTTTAAAATGGGTCATTCCATGTCAAGTGAACAAACCTAAAAATCCAACCCTCTCCAAATTGAATAAAATTTTGCACAGATGTTCCCTAGGGTCCTAAATGAAATCTTACAAAATTTTATCATCTGGACCTCTGTTGGTTCCAGAGTTTCAGGCAGCTGATTAAGGACCAGCTGTAATGTGCTGCTTGCTGCTTGACTCAATTTTTACATGCCATCAAAATAGGCCAAAAAATTGACAAATGACCATTAAGGGCCTACTTTGACTGCCCACTGCTCCTGACATGAATGTCCGATCAGGCTGTAATTTTGCCAGGAGTTATAGCCCATGTGATATATCTTAAGGTAACATACACAAGCTTTCCAACCAACTTGAAGACAAGATATGATTAGGCAAAGAAATTACATTTCATATTTTTGCCAATTGTTGCTACTATTGGGGTGGAAATAACTTTTTTTAAATTAATCTCATCTAAAAGAGCATGTTTTTTGCCACAAAAGTCACCCTGTTTTATCTTTAACCCAGCCTTATGTTGGCCAGAACTAAACCCACAAGAATGCACCTATTTTGCATGTGTGCATGAACTTCACTACAAGGAGACATTTTTGGTGGCATCCTGTCTGACAGGCTGGTGAGCCAGAAACATAAGATTATGTAGTGCTGCTGAGCTTGCAATTTGCGAAACACACGGCCGGGAGCCCCATTCAAAATGTCTATTCTTGCCCTCTGTTGCGGACAAGAATAAGATTTGTTCTATAATTTATTGCGGAGCCGCGGCTTGGCAAGATCGCGTGCCGGCCATTGAAGTGAACGGGCCCGTACCTATTCTGCAAAATTGCGGAATGGTCATGGTCATGTGAACGGGCCCTTACAGTTGGCTCATCAGGAACTCATTCAGTCTTTGTCTGCACAATCCATCAAAATGTTAAACTTATGCTTTTGGCCACTACACTTCCAGATGACTACAAAATGCTTTTAAGTAAAACTGTGATATTAAATCAAAAGATTACATGTTGCAACAATGTGAAAAGTGTCCTGGAAGGACTGCTTTGGAAGAATATCTTGCTGATTATTTTAAGGAAAGTGACCCTAATGATGCTATTGAATTTAAGAAGCCCAGCAGTTATACTTAGAGGATTTCACCTCAGAACTAAATGACAAAATTTGTAACCTGACCAGACACCATTTTATTTCTAAGCACCAAAGTGCTTATCTAAATGAGCTGAAACAAAATCTGGAGGAGGGACATGTAATTGTCCTGATGGACTTTGCCAAAAAAACTACTCCTTTGTTGTCCAGGATGCAGTGCAGGGGTTTCACTGGAAAAATAGCCAGGCAACACTTCATCCTTTCGTTGTTTACTTCCGATGCTTCAGCATTTGCATAATCAGTGACTGCTTGCGTCATGACACAATAGCTGTCCATACATTTTTGAAAAAGCTGATTGGGCATCTGAAGGACGCACTAGCCATTTTAAAGCATATTCACTATTTTAGTTATGGATCTGCTGCTCAGTACAAAAATTTTATTAATCTATGCAGTCATAATAATGACGCTGAGTGGATCTTTTTTGGCACAAGCCATGAAAAATCACCTTGTGACATAATTGGAGGAATTGCAAAACGTTTGGCTGGCTAGTTTACAGCGTCCAGTAAATAACCAAATTTTGACACCAAAAGATCTGTATTACTTCTGCAGCAAAAATGTTCCTGGTATTACATTTTTCTTTGTCCCAAAGGAAGATGTTGATGCAAACAGACCTATTCAAGAAGAAAGGTTTAGCAAAGGTCATACTATTGCTGGAATAAGGGAGCACCATCAGTTCAAAGCCATTGATACAACTAATATTTGTGTTAGCAAAAGTTTGAATGATGCAACCACATTTATTGCAAGTGTTCTGGAACCTGAATGTCAATCTGTCCTCAAAGTATCCTGTCTTCAACCCGGTAACTACATAGCTTGCACCTATGATAACTCCTGGTGGATTGGCAATATACCGTATGTGAAGTTTCAATTGAGGAGCATGATGGTTTGATCAATTTCTTGCATCCCCGTGGTCCTGCAAGGTCATTTTACTGGCCTTCCCGCAGAGACAGTTGTTGGGTCCCAGAAGCGCATGTCATTGCTTCCCTTGATGCACCCACAACATCATCTGGCAGGCAATATGTCTTCTCACAAGATGTTTTGGTGAACATTGACAGGAAATTGAAAACTTTGTGCTATTTGAGAAAGATTGGAAGAGAAGTCTTGTGAAATCTGTATTTTTAGCAATTTTAGTGTGCATGTTGTGTTTTTACTTTTTTGTTTTTCTTCATTAAAACTTGGACACCCATGGCTGGTATCTTCTCTGGTTGTTGGAAATTGCTCCTTGGCAATGGCAGTAATTCTGTTGAACCGGCAGTAGCTCAGTCGTCCAATGCAAGATTGATGATAAATGTGCCAATTTAAAATAGCAACCCACAATTAATTAGAATATTTGTATGGAAATATATCTAAAAGTTATATTAGGATAACAAGCTCAGCAGCACTACATAATCTTATGTATCTGGCTCACCAGCCTGTCAGACAGGGGGCCACCAAAAATGTCTCCTTGTAGTGAAGTTCATGCACGCATGCACAATAGGTGCATTCTTATATCACATGGCCCATAACTCCTGGCAAAATTACAGCCTGATCGGACATGCATGTCAGGAGCAGTGGGTAGTGAAAGTAGGCCCTTAACGGTCATTTGTCAATTTTTTGGCCTATTTTGATGGCATGTAAAAATTGAGTCAAGCCTTCTAAACTCACCAAAAAGTACTTTAGATACTGTGCCTTGTCAAAGTTGCCACTTTGGGCTACGCAACAAGCAGCACATTACAGCTGGTCCTTCATCAGTTGCCTGAAACTCTGGAACCAACAGAGGTCCAGATGAAAAAAAAATTGTAAGATTTTCATTTAGGGAACATCTGTGCACAAGGGGTGTGATTTTTTTATTTTGTTTTTTATTTTTATATTTTTTAAAAGTTAAAAAAACATGTTAGAATGATCTGCTCTACATCAGTCAGCCACTGTACCAGGTACTGTGGCCTCTTTGACAACTTTATCACCTGGCATATAACTTTTGAAATGCAACCCTACTACAACCTAGACACTTTTTGACAAAATACACCTGTTTCCAATTGTGTCAAAATTATGAACTGCCATGTGGCATTTGATAAATGTTGCTCAAAAAATGACTCAAACAGCAGACGGTCAAAAAATTACTTCAGAAATTACCATCATAATACATTACTCTCTTAGACCAGCCAGTCTAAAGACGTGTCTAATATATCACAGTGGCTCAGGCTGTATGACGATCTTTGCACCACCTATTTTTTGGCTTGCAATATTTAGACACACCTTGCCATCTCTTAAAGGGAATCTGTTAATAGTTTTATGGCATCCAAAGTAATGGCAGCATATGTTAGTGACAGATCCCATCACTTTCTTTAATTGCCCCTGCTGTTTTGCTAAAATCTTGTACTGAACAGCTCCAGCACATGCTGATGAGTCCTCTCCTAGCCCAAGCCAACGTAGCCACTGATTGACAGTATTTTTTTTCTCCAGCTGAAATCAGTCATTGGTGGAGAGTTAGGAGCTCATTAATAGTGCGGACTCATCTTCAATACAAGGTTTTAGCAAAACAGCTGGGACAATTAAAGAAAGTGACCCAGCATTTTGCTAAGGGGATCTGTCACTAGGTTATGCTACCCTTAGGTAGGACACCATAAAATGGTTACAAATTCTCTTTAAGCTACGTCACTTTCCACTAAACTACTCTGTGAAAAGTGTCTAAAACATATATAACAAATGTGGTACATTAAATATAGGCAGAATTATAGTGTATTTTGATTAGTAACTGTGTCCCATTGATTTAAAAAAAATGTCCTCTATATAACTAGTTCATTTCTTTGTGTGGCTTGTAAAACCCTAAAAGCTACAGTATTTTGCCATCATGATTAAAGTTGGCGGTGAATCTCCAGTGCAACAGTTCTATAGTTCCAGCCAGAATAAGTTGCTCAGCGACCATCACACCGAAGATATTATATTGTTTTTTATAGTTGATAATTAAGGACAATAATGATATTGCAATGTTTCACCCTCCCCCCCCTCCAGGGCCGATCGTGTCCCAGGTTTATCGGAATGCTGGTGGTGTGGTGCGGCCTCAATAGTTTTCTGTGTGTGTCACGGTGCTCCTACCTGGATGCCATCATTCCCCAGGGTTAGGCTCCGAAGCAATTAAAGGGAGAGTAATTGTGGAGGTGGAGAAATAGTTATAAAGTTCAACAAATCAGGCTTTCTCTTGGTTCCAGCAGGTTTTGGCATAACTGGCAGGCAAACTTAACTACTCTGCTTTTTCTCTCTGCTGTACTACACTGGGCTCTATTCTGGCAGCTGGACTTTCAGTCTGTTCTCTGTGGAGTGCCTTTGGCTATTGATCCCCTCATGACACTCTGTAGGTAAATCTGCAAGGAGTCAGTGTGCTCTATGAGCTGCTTCCCTCTGGAGAGACTCCTGCTGCTGCAGGGGGGCCTCCCCTAGCTGCTACATCATGGCACATCTGCATCTGACATTACCTGGGCTTAGACTGGCTACTTACTTCCTGCTGCCCCTCCCATGGTAGGAAATGGGACTAGCCCACTTTTGCCCAAAAGAGGGAGAATGTAATGGTAAGTTCCATTCTATCTAAAGATCTCTCTGCAATATATCTGCTGCCACCTGGTGGAGAACCAGGCACATTACATGTACACAACAGTTTCATAGCAAGGTTATAAATGCACAATGAATAAGGACCTGGGACAAATATATAGATTACATATTGGTAGCAATCAAAGACAGTAGCAGGGTGAAAAAAGGTAATACCACTCTGGAGTATTACAATATGAATATGTAACTCAAGTTTATTTACTTACAGGGTGATGCCAATAGGTCATATTCGGATGAAGACAGAAGCTCTTCAAACATGGAAGACTGTGACAAATATCGTGAAATTCAGGCAGGGTCAGGTAAAGTAAACTCTAACCCATGTGGTTAAATATTCAAAGTCTCCTAATAATAAGCAAGGCACCAAGCCTGTATGCTTTATAGCACATAACAAGCACAGCAGAACGCATGACTATGGCAACATTATGACTTCAAGGGCCTTTGTCAAACCTTTTATGTTCTATACAAGCCCACAGATGCAAAAAACAAACACGGTGCGGCCATGCTTTCAAGTTTCTTGATGCAGTTTCGGTAGACAATACCAATAGTGAATTAAAAAAGTCCGTAAAGGGGTTACTTTTGAAATTTAATTAAAATGCTCCACTTGTGAAATATTCTATGTAGTTCATTATTATGTTGGTGTTTAATCTGTATAGTAATGGGCACGTCCACCTACTGAGATGGTCACACATGCTCAGCTCCATGCTTCAACTTCCACCAGACCTATCTACTGTTAATGGCTTTGGCAGTTACAGGGAGGACACTGCAGCAGGAAGGACACACCGCCTAAGAAAGGACACACGCCTTGAGCTGCCAGACTGCAGAGAATCTAGCAGGGCAATTGCAGCAATAAATGGGCAGATCTCTGGATCCATTTGCAGTAGAGGGCTGGTTCTAGTTGTGTCATGTACTATATGATGTATGATTTTAATTTTTTACATCAATCATGAGATAACCCCTTTAATAATTTATCTCCTTTTATGATCCACTGTTCGACTCATGATTTGTGCTTTCAAAACTGCATCAAAAAATCTGAATGTGTGGATGTGTGGCCGTATCCTTAGGGTAAACTCTTTTGAGTGTTGAGTTTGCACACAAAGTTGCTGCTGTCATACATCTTTTCAGTAGACAACCATCTTAAACATCACGTTATACCATTTTCATTATACTGTAGTAATTTGTGTAAATCTTACTAGATGTGTTTGTAGATCCAAAACTTTGCACTGTTCCAATGACTCCAAATGGACACCTAGAAAACACCCCTTTAACAAGCCAGCCAGTCACTGGAGGAGTAATGAACACTTCCCGGAATTCTCTACAGAGAGATCAAATGCTTGTAGCCATGGACTGCAGGAAAAGCAGTGTGATGTCATTAGGCCGAATGACCTACGACCAGAGATCCCAAGTAGGTGGACATCTGTGTGAATTTCTAGTGTTATCTATAGTAGCTTTCCTGGTCCCAAATGGTAAAAGTTGGGATACATTTAGAGATGAGAGAACGTGCTCGTAACGAGTACTGTAGCGCTTGGCTCCCCTGCTCTCGCATGGGCGCAGGCATCCGCATCCGTCAGGTGAGGAGGACGGATGCGGATGCCTGCGCCCATGCCAGCGCAGGGGAGCCGAGCACTACAGTGCTCGTTACAAGCACGTTCGCTCATCTCTAGATACATTACATTTGGAGGAAGTGTGGTTAATGTAGAGATTTTATGATTAGCCTTTCTTCTATGTTCGTACAGGTGGTCACGCATAAGATACTTTCTTTGCCAAATGCCATGTCACGGGCAAATTAAAGGGGTTGTCTAGCCTTTATTAAGTAATTAAGGAGCTGAAGGAGCTCTTTACCACAGCTGTTCCCATTGATCTCTTTAAGCCTTAAATTTTTTTTCAAGAATTGTGTGTACCATAAGTAAAAGGGGTGTTGCTTTGTAGCCATACGCATTGCAAATTTGCATTGAGCTACAATAGGTAAAATGTATGAGAATGATAACTGTACAGCATACATGCGGATACTTTTTCTGTTCCTTTTTTTTTAATCTAAAATGTGCTGGAGTGAGATGCAACAAATTTCAAAGAGAACCAGGCCTCTTAATAAATTTTATAAATCTTTGCCTGTCCATCTTTCAGAAATTCAAATCTTCGCTAGACTAGGACCAGACAACAAAAGTGGCAGGTGTGTAAAAGTTGCACATTTTGGCAGGTGTCAAAAACTTGATAAATGCATGCCATAGTGTGAACTGCAACAGACAGTGGGTGTTGCAACTAACCAGTTTGACTTTGGATCTATTGGCGCTGTCCTGGTGGTTCCCTGGTCTTCACCCTTTAACCTTTGTACAGGGATATGGAATTTGCTGCAAGGAACCAACCAGGCTGCTACCTCCTGGAGAAGTCTGGTATAGTTGGCAGCTGACCCCCAGGGGTTAGAGACATGGGTGCAATGCAGCAAGGGATCAAGCAAAAAGTGTGGTTTAAACAGAGTTCAAAATCAGGATAGACTGAGGCTGTGTGTATTCCAGATGGCAATTCCAATCAGGACAGGCTGAGTATGTGCATAATCCAGATTCCATTCCAAGGTCTGGGAAAGCGGCAAGGAGCATGATTGGTAGTCAGGCATGGTACGGTACATTGGTAGTCAGTCAAGAGATCACAAACAAAGAGAAAAAGAAACCGTGCTGCTCTTAACTTCCAGGGAGAGTCTCGACCAAACCGAATGTATGGACAGTTTTCTGATGCAGTCAATCACTGATTAAAATCTGGTCTCCAAACACATCTCTACTCCCACATCCTGAAACCGGCCAGAAAGAAGGAGCAAAAATAGTGAAGCATCGCAACTAAGATTCAAACGTCCAGCATTTATTACACTTACAAGATCCTTGTACTTACAAGATCCTACACAGCTACTTCATTCAAAATCTATGGATCAGGCAGATATAATGGAGCTCAGTATTTGGCTACCTCTGTCAGTCCCATAGAGTTGAATGGAGACATGCTGGACCACCAGTCCATATGGGAAACACAGAACCCCGTTCTCAGGAATGGAGGGGGTCACAGTGGTCAGATGCCACTGATCTAACAGTTATACCCTATACACTATAAGAGATAACTTATTGTAATCAGAATACCTTTTCAATGAGATTTATATACACATTCTCAATGTGTAGCAATTATTTAATAAAAACCAATAAATAAAATGTATCACATACATAATCTAATTGGAGTGAAAGTTTAAACATGTCATCCTTGCTATTATTCTTTGCAGGCAGGAACCCGCCCACCTCAGTGGAACAGAACTGGTGGATGGGGCAGTCGTAGGTCCAGCTGGAACAGTTTAGGACGTCGCCCCAGTATAAAGCCAAGACCATGTACAGCTGAGCATGAATCTTTACTTTCTCGGGGAGAAGATCATAGGGAGAGAATACATTCCAGAAGAGCATCCAGCCTAAAACACAGGAGGGCTATGTCTCTAGACAATAAGGGCTCTCCAGATATCCCAGATCATCCTGGAATACACACAAATCACAAGGCAATCAGCAAAGTAACTTGTTCCTCAGGAGAACATCATGACACAACTGGAAAAGCTTCTCAGATAATGAAAGATGTTTTCCCCAAGATGAACAATCGCAAAGACAAGGAAGAAGAAGAAGAGGAGATTGATTATGTAAGCAATGGGATTAGTGCATGCCAATCAAACTTTTTTTTACACCATATTTACATGTCTATATTACAGAGCAGTGTATCTATAGCTTTTAAAGAGGAAGCAGTCACAACTGGGCTCCAACACATTTAGGACTCACGGGTCCCCTCCTATGTATAGTATAAGCAGTGGCATATCATGTGGCAGAGCAGTGTCCTACACAGTGCATCAGACTATCACAAAATAAGTTGCGGTAGAACTGCATTAACAATAGCAGGGGACGTAGAAGGAGCAAGACGCTTCTTACCACTATAGGCAGGTACCTGGGCCACCCATAGTAAATGGAAGGTAAGTGAGATTTGCACACTGTGGGGTGTTATATACTAAAATGGCCCTGGCTGTTACATTATGTACTATGAGAGGCTGAGGGTGTTGTACTATATACTGAATAGGGGGCTGGATGAGTTGTACTATACAGTATATTGTGTGGGGCTGTAAGTGTTAAACTATATACTGTGTGGGATTGGGTGTTGTACTATAATAGCTCATATTGCTGGGGGGTACTGGGCCAAAGCCTGTCCCCATCACAACCACGTCATAATTGCTCCATGTGGTTGTACCCTTAGATCTCATTCATTTAAAGGTGTTGTCCAGCATTAATTAAAGACAGCTGACTGCCTGGAAAGAGTTTTAAAAAAATGACTCCCCTTTTGACAGTCTGCATTTACTCACGTGACCACTGCTGGCAAACATTGGCCTCAGCGCTCATGTGTACATAAATTGCACAGACGACATGTGATGTTCCTGTATATGTCACTGATGAGACAATTGACTGCCAGCAGTAGCCAGTCATATGTGTAAACATGGACAGTAAAAAGGTGTTTCCAACTGTTTCCAGTCGGCCACTTTTAATTAATGTTGGACAACTCTTTATCCCTTCCTGATGCAGCCATTTTCAATTTTTTTTTTCTACTCCCTGCTTTCCCAAAGCCATGACTTTTTTATTTTTCCGTTCTCATAGAAAGAAAGAATTCCATGTGGTATATTTTTTATTAATATTTACCAGACGAATATAACTATGGGGAGGAACTCGAAAGTGGGATGATCAGGGGCAAATTGTGAAAGGGAGCCTAAGTTGTGTAAACAGCCCGGGGCTTATGATACACTTAATCTGCTCCTGAATATAAGTATATAGGGGATAGCTACCATTTGCGGTTGTAAATAGGTCCTTTAATTTTTTATTTTTTTTATTAATGCAATGTAATAAAATTATCTGAATGTTTTAATTTAACCAAACATCTTTTGATTAACCAATTACTGTACAACCGAACAACCGTACAACACTTTATTTTTCACTATTAATTATCATATGAACAAACAGGTGGCAAAAGTTATACCAGATGGAGCATGGAACTTCTGGCAAGATACACAAAAATTACTTGACAATATTAAACGGCACTTGTTCTGCAACTTTCCATTTGTCAATATATGCTAAAAGTTGTTTTATACTCAAAAAAGAGAAATCAAATACCTGGTGCTTGGTGGACAATTTAAGAGACCCCTGTATGGGTTTGAACACCCATCAACTACTTAGTTTTCATATGTTCAGTTACTTCCAATCAAAGCAGGTAGTGGAACCCGTTAAACAGATCTTAGGCTCAGTATATGTGTAGCAGTTACATTATAATAGCTCTTTTTAAAACAATTTTTTTATTATAAAAATAATTTTATGATAAAAACTGTTTACATTTCTCATATGCCATGAAAAATAATTGTTTATACCCTTCAGGACAAAACAAAGTTTTCACTTTAGGACGTAGCCTAATTTTGCAAATCTGACGTGTCAGGTTATGTGGTAGTGCTTTTATTTATCCAAGTAATTTTGAGAATGTTTTTTCGTGACACATTGTACTTCATATTAATGGTAACTTTGGGTTGATATGTTTTACATTTATTTTAAAAAAAATCCAAAATTTATAGAAAATTTGGATGTACAAAGATGTATCTCCTTGGGTGATACGTCTTTGCATATTCGTATCCCACTGAGAATTGTCAATAAGGCTTTTGTCTCCACTGCAGGACTTTGCATCCGCCTTTGTATCCGCTACAAAATTGATCCCCGAACGAAACCTAACGGATCCCATTATAGTCTATGGGGCTCGTATGCTCCATTAACAGAGCTTAAGAATGGAAAGGCGAGCACAGATGTGAACAAGCCCTAAGTCTTATACAATATATATACTTCCAGTAAGTCTCCATACAGGACTTGTCTCTTTAAGGAGATTTAGCACCCTGCCTAAGCCATAGAAATTTTTCCAAATTTGAAATTCCTCTGCTTTTAAGACATATAGTGATACCTCATATTATTTTTTAGAATGTTAGAAGGCTTAGGATGTTAGAAGCAATATTTGAAATTCTGAAGAACATTTTTAAAACCAACATTTTAAGGTTCAATTCAGTTCTAATTTCACATTAAGGGGCTTACATAATGGGAACCACTCATAAATAATCCTATTTTAGATACTGCACCTTTCAAATTATTCAAAACTAAAGGTTTGTTAATCCAAAAAAGGTAGGTGTTACACAGGAATTAAAGGGAATCTTTCAGCAAATCTAACTATATCTAACCCAATCCAGGGCTAAATAGTGCAAAATATACCTGTCTTACTATAATGTGTATTTCCAAAGTTCAGAAAATTAGCTTTTATGCATATGCAAATGTGGTCTCAAGGTGCCCAGCGGGGTGTGCATAATGGTATAGGAGCCCAGACACGCCTTATGCCGGATCTCAAGCCCTCCTCTTTACTTGTTCCCTGTACTTTCCCTTGCTCCATCCAGAATGCCCCCTCCACTGCGACGTAACAATCCCCCTTTAGCTCCGGCCGGCTGGTGATCATTGTCCTTCGCCAAAATTGGTGGTGCTTGCTCATTGAATGCCCTGCGGTGGGCATCGGCCTCACTATACTTAATGCACATGCGCCGAGCCGGCAGGAGCTGAAGAAGGATCGTGACATCGCTTGGGCTCCGGCAGTGGGTGTACCTGGGCTCCTACACAGTTATGTATGCCCTCTGGGCACCTTGAGACCACATTTCGATGTGAATAAAAGTTAATTTCTGCACTTCGGAAATACATATCATACTAAGATATGTTTGCATTAATACTAGGGTATGTTTTGCATTGTGTATGGGTACCATTTTATGCGCCATTTGGCTTTTGGTGGGCAGACTATGCTATGAGGGTTTTGGACACCATGCAGCAGTTGAGGAGCCCCTGAGGTTCCAGTACAGTGTTAAAGCCAAAAAGTTAACACATTTTGAAAACTAAACCCTTCAAGGAATTCACCTAGGAATATAGTTATTGGCTTGACCCACAGGTGTTTAATAGAATTTTTCTTTAAATGGGACATGAAACTAAGAATAGCATTTTATTTCAATTATATGTATTATTGTTGAGTGAAGCAAAGCATTCGAAGTGGAATTTGGTCTGAAGCTTAGTAAAAATTTAATTAAAAACAAATCTGAATTTTCTCGCCCTTTGTGGTAACGAATCAGGTTTTCCTAAAATGGTGGCTGCACGTGTTACAAAACGAAACTAAGTGTAGATGGGACAAGCTTGGGAACACATGATCTCCCATAATGCCGTGCAGCCAGCCAATCTGCAGATAATCATCCCCTGTGATGTCACAGCCCTATAGAACCTTCACTCCACGCGGTCTCCACCATTGTCCTGTGAGCTGATGATGATGCGCTAGGGACAGTGTTGCTGATAAAGATTAATAGAAGAATTTTGGAGAGGGAGAGTGCAAGGAGAGAGCAGGGAGACTGCAGGGAGAGTGCAAGGAGAGTGCAGAGAGACTTAGTCTGTGTCAATTTTACTTATTCCTACATTTACTTATTCCTACATCGGCCATAAACTAAGATATGCAATTCAATACCAGTAAGATGGAAGCTTTTATGATTCCACTTCCAGTGTGCCAACCAATACCACTCAGTCAGCATCCCTTAGGGGGGGCCAGGTCTTAATGATGACCATCCTCATCTTTTGCTGGCTTTACTTCTTCCAAATTATCCTTCAAAGTCTCCATGTCCTAGAAAAGTCAGCAAGATGCAGAGAGAGGAGGAGCTGGATGTTCCTTATGACGTATTCTCATCGATATTAGATGATGCAGAACAGGAGGAAAAGGAGATGGGAGAAGAATAGTTCCCACCTGTAGGGCAGGAGAGTGCTGGGGTTGGAGAAGTGGGTATGCCAGAGCTGATTTATATTCTCTGTTTACTATCAAATAACCTGCAGGAGTCCAGAACAGCAATAACTTGCATATTGTGCCCCCACCTAACCAGTCAAACCCCATACTAGCAACAGCCCCTGTTTAAAGGCATATTAAACATACTGCGCTGCCATTAACAATGAAGACCAACTATACAGTGCGCTTTTCATTATTAATATGAAAGGCAGCTGTGGGTTAATTGCATGGCTGCAACCTGCCCGCAGCACGGCCGCTCCGTGTGGCCATACCCTAAGGCAGAGTGGCCTGGGTATACCTGATTTATAGCGAGCGATTCATGATGAAACAAATCAAATTTCTTGGCAAACTTTGACAAAGTTGCCAAAATCTAATTTTTCAAAACTTCACTCATTTTTCACTTTCATTTCACTATTATGTAGTAGTATGTAGTATGTATCATTTTCGCAAGTGGTTATATGAGAAAAAGCAACCCAAATTTTATTACAATTTTAATTTTTCTCAAGTACGAGTTACTCCATTTTAAAAACCACAGCCCTCACAGAATTTACAAAGGGGTATAGTGAGTATTTATATCCCTCAGATATTTTGCAAAAGTTAATGCACAAAATATTTTTCTATTAATTTCAGAGAAACAAAAACAGTGGGAGAGCAAATTAATCACCATTTATAATTGTGCTGCACAGGGAAGGGTTTGTCAGTAAGGTAATCACCATTAGAAGAGTAGATGGAAGTTTGGAAAGCCTGTCAGAATGACAATTCTATTGTTCTCTTGATAAGCTTAAATATTAATATTTAAATATAGTAGCAGTACATTATTTATTATAATGTGAGAATCCCTGACCAGCCAGACCACGGAAATAACACAGGGTAGATGTGGTGCTCTAATTGAGCCCCAACTCCTTATTCCTCCCTGGTCTAACTGATGGTCTGACAAAGAGTGTTAAGTGAGACTGTCTGTCATGCTAAAGGAAGTTAAAGACTGTAAACAACTTGCATACATGGAGGGATTTGAAAAATTATATCCAGAAAACCATTCACCCAATTGAAATTGATACTTTTAAGTGTCTCTAAATAAAAAGTTTATATTCAAAGTTTATAGCTTTCTTTAATGAAAGTTTTTACTACTATCAATAATTGCATAAAATGATCTCCTGATCACTAGAGAGACGCAAAACTCATAATTTTACTATAACTGTATATTTAGTTTAAACACTTGACTGACATGTTTTTTCTCCAATCTTAATACAGCTTTGTACATCTACGCGTCAAACGTACACAATCTGCATGAGGCCCCAGACATTTGGGCATTCTGCATTTCCTTTTTCTTACTATTATTAAAAATACTAGTAATATAACCTAACTGATAGCCTAAATTACATAACCATATAATGATAATGCTGATACTTTATTAGGTGTTTTATATAACAAATCCCACTGATATTCTGAAACTACTATCCACATCTTATTCAAATTTTTGGGGGGATTTAATAAACCCTAAAGTCCTTATTTTTATTTGGCAACAATAACCTAGATATTCCCAAAGTCAACTCTTTGACACCTCTAAATCTGAAAGGAATTTTCCAGTAGTACAGTATTGATGACCTATCTTCAGGATAGGTCATCGATATTTAATTGGCGGGGGCCTGACTTAATGCATCTCCGCCAATCAGCTGTTTGAAGAGGCTGTGGTGGTCCAAGGCCAGTGACATCATGTTCATCAGTCTAATGGCCTATGTGCAGTTCAGTCCCATACAAGTGAATGGGCCTGGACTGCTATACCAAGCACAGCCACTATTCAATATATGGAGCTTGGCAAGCTTTGAGAAGGCCAAAACGCTCACTGGAGAACAACGGCCTCTTCAAACAGCTGATTGGCAGCAGTGCCAGATGTCAGTCCCCACTGATCAGTTATTGATTACTTATCGTAAGGGTAGGTAATCAATACTGTACCACTTTAGATCCAAACCATCCCAGTGGTTAACCTGCAGCCAATACTTGACCAATATTCTTCTTACTTTTTTTCCCACTTTCTTGTAGTCTATAAATTGTATCAATGATGTAAAGGAAATAAGTACACCATGCAATGGTCTCCTGCAGAGTAATATGCTTGTTATATACAGGATTCTATTTAAATAGACTGAACTGCGGCATTTTATTACCACAGTTTGACATCATCTTTAATTTCTCTCTTATTTAAATGAAACATGGCCAGAGAATAGGCTTGGTTTCCCATTACCAATGTAGTAGATATTTATTGCTCTAAAAATGGCAAAATCATCAAATCCGCTTAACTAGTAATAGATTGCTTTGCACAATGATTTTTTCGTTAGAAAGGTCCACCAAAAAAAGTTGAAAACATAAAAACATGAAGTGTCCTGCTGCTGAAATGCTCAGATGTTATCTGTAGGAAAACCTAGCAGCAAGTGTTTGATTCCCCTGCACTTCCAAAGAAGAAGAAATGAAACAATACACAGCTAACATTGAAATCAATGAGTTGTCTATAAAATCCTGTGTCAAATCAATGAGTTGTCTGCTGTTTGACCCAGGGAAAATCTATTTAAACACTGACAATTAAGACATTTAGTAAACTTAAGTAGCTTACTAATATATGTTTTTATTATGTGATTTAGAAGTCTGTCCATTAGACTTTACCATTGAGTGTTCACATGATATAACAATCTGACGCCATCCTTTCATTCTTGAATTCTGGAAATTTTGGAGTTAGTCACATCTAGACTACAGCTACCACTCTTCTCAGCGACCACATTAGAATTGTTATTGCAACTCTTTCAGCTACAAATTGCCTTGCATAGTGGGCATACAAAACACCCCTTTGGTGATGCTTTGTTTGGCATATACTGATTCAGACAGGTACTAGACATGTAGATTCTGAAAGTCGTTGGCTAGACTAGGGTGAGAAGTCTAAGGGATCCCCTGGCCATTCCTCTAATCCCCCAAGGATGTATGGAATTTGCTGCAGGAAGACCTCCAAGTTGCAGTTCCCAGAATAGTCACCAATTGACAGCAGTAGTGCTGATGCAGTAGTCTCATAGTCAGAAATGGAGCCAAGGATCATTACCAGGAGAGCAGTCAGGAATGTGACAGGTAAGCGGACTAGACAGGAACACAGCCAAGCATCATAGCCAAGAGTAGGACAGGAGGTACAGTCACAGTACCAAATTAAATATCTAAGGGGCAAGGCAGAGGCAATATTCAGAAACAAGGCCTGGACCAGGGTATAGGTGCTATGGCCAGGAGCTACGGACTCTCATCAGGATATGGCACTAGAACCAGGCAAGATGAGTAACATATACACATGTGCAAATTATTATGAGGGTCTCTACTGCTTAGGGCAGGTTCACATATGTGGCAGGTAAATCCAGTGCTTTGTTCCAATAGAGGAGCAGATTGTTGGAGCATGCATCGGTATTTATGCTGCTATTTTATGCAGTGGTATTTTATGCATTCATGCCAGAAACCTACCGGATCCCTGTCAGATTCCATTATAGAGAATGGGGATCCAGTGGTACTTGGTGGTGTCCGGCTATGCCAGGTATAGTGACTCCAGTAGTCTGCTTGTCTGCTAGAACAGACTACTGGATTTACCTGCCGCAGATGTGAACCTACCCTTAGATGTGTGCTACTTGTTTAATGTAGATAGTGTAACATACTGAAGATAATTATGTTCTCTTTCAATTCTGATGCGGATATAACAGTTCATGGCTTCTGAAACTAAAATGAATGATTTGGGTGATGTTCACAAAATAAAGCAATTATAATGTGATGAGGTATTAATAATAATTTGATTACAGAAGCTTCTAGTCAACAGAGACTTAGCAGTATGGATTGTATTCACGTTAATGGCAGCATTATAGCTTGAAAAAGACCATCATCAGTATGTTAGTACTCTTCAAGGGATTTGTGCCAAGTATTTACATGAAAGGGACTGATGACAGCAGAACATAATGGCATTTTTGAGATTGTAGACTAAACACTGTGACATCCACAGAGAGTTTACCAAAAGAAAATGACACATTGCTGAACAGTGGCAGCAGATGACAGCTCCAATTACATGTAAACAAGTGACTTGTAAATGCTTCTTTCTACAGAGTTTATGTTTCCGAATCAGAAAAATGATTGAAGCATATCGGCCAGATTGGTGTGAATTACGGGAGGATTGGTCCATATTCCTGTTCTCACCTCAAAACAGGTAACACATTCAGACTTATTTGTTGTATGCTTATACGAAACTGAGCCAAGCATGCATGTGTACAGCAGAGTCAGGAGAGATAGCTGTCGGACAAATGAGTATAGGGGTTTTCTAAGACATTTATGGTTTTTCACAGTTATGCTCATGTAGTTACTTACCTTATGCATTCTTCTCCATGCTTTTTTTTTTTTTTTTCCAATTTGGGCTCTTCTGGCCCATTTTCACCCTGTAAATAAATCACTGTGGTTGGTTTACATCCTGTATGTTTGATTTCCTTTTGCTGTATCCAACCAAACCCATGATGCACTTCTCCTTTCTCTGCCACAGCTCCAGCACCGCCCCTAACAACACCCAGCTAGTTTATAGCACCTCCCACCCAGCTAGTTACACAGACACTCCCCTACCACTGCCCCAACACCCAGCTAGTTTATAGCTCCTCCCACCCAGCTAGTTACATAGACACTCCCCTACCACTGCCCCTGTTGCTGATTTGACATGTCTAAGGACATAACATCACAGAAAATAAGAAAGAACTGCATGGACATGGTCATGTGACAACAGCACAGAATGTAAGATATAGGTAAAAGGAATTCAAATATATTACAAAAATACAGCTACCTTCACGAATAATATTTAAAAGGATGTTGATACAAACTGGAAAACCTCTTTAACCCCTTCAACCCCGGGCCTGTTTTCACCTTCCTGCCCAGGCCATTTTTTGCAAATCTGACATGTGTCACTTTATGTGGTAATAACTTTGGAAGGCTTTTACTTATCCAGGCCATTCTGAGATTGTTTTCTCGTCACATATTGTGCTTCACGACAGTAGTAAATTTGTGGCAAAATATTTAATTTTTATTTATAAAAAAAATCTAAATTTACCAAAAATTTGGAAAAATATGCAAATTTCCAAATTTCAATTTCTCTACTTTCAAAATACCTCCAAAAATAGTTATTATTTTACATTCCCCATATGTCTGCTTTATGTTGGCATCATTTTATAAATGTCATTTTACTTTTTTAGGACGTTAGAAGGCTTAGAAATTTAGAAGCCATTTTTCAAATTTTCAACAAAATTTCCAAAACCATTTTTTGAAGCACCAATTCAGATATAAAGTGATTTTGAGGGGCTTACGTAATGGAAACCACCCATAAATGACCCCATTTTAGAAACTACACCCCTCAAATTATAAAAAAACTGATGTTACAAACTTTGTTAATAGAGATGAGCGAGTAGTGAAATATTCGAAAGTTCGAAATTCGATTCGAATAGACCGCGAAATTCGACTATTCGACCGAATATCGAATCCCATTAAAGTCTATGGGGAAAAAATGCTCGCCACTTGGAAATCTCAATTCGACCACTTGGAGGTCACCAAGTCCACCCTGGAACCTCAGAAAAGGATGCCAACACTGCTGGAATGCAACTGGGACAGCAGGGGAAGCATGTCTGGGTGCATATAACGCGCCCAAGTCGCACTATTACGCCACTATCACAGCCTCTCAACAATACACTCCAAACACAATCTAACCTCTCTGTAAAGTGAGACCATACAAGGAAACCTTCTTTCCTCTACATTGCCATGGACCCCAAGCCAAACTAGACAAAAAAAACGATGAAATTCTGCACCCCTTAAAATCACGTTGCCTATGACAACCACAGATGGCATAGGCAAGGGGGAAAGCAAATAGACCCCACCCCTAATTGTCATTGTGTGTGTGTGTGAGATGTGGTCAGACATGTCTTCTTTAAAATGTAAAAACAACTCAAACACATGCAGAAGCCTTAAAATGCCCAAATTGTTGGCGCTTGAGATGTCAGTGACCCGACCTGGCCCAGTGTCATGTCTAGCAGGTAAAGCAGTGGGGATGTTGAGGGATGCGTAGGACCGCAAAAGGCAGGAAGAGGCCGTGGGCTGGCCAGAGGCTCATGGAAAATTTTGTGGCGGCCCAAGAGGTGACACCTCTTAAAAATTATGTGGAGGCCCAAGAGGTGAGACCTCTTAAAAATTATGTGGAGGCCCAAGAGTTGACACCTCTTAAAAATTATGTGGAGGCCCAAGAGGTGAGACCTCTTAAACATTTTGCGCAGGCCCAAGAGGTGAGACCTCTTAAAAATTATGTGGAGGCCCAAGAGGGGAGACCCGTTAAAAATTATGTGGAGGCCCAAGAGGTGACACCTCTTAAAAATTATGTGGAGGCCCAAGAGGTGAGACCTCTTAAAAATTATGTGGAGGCCCAAGAGGTGAGACCTCTTAAACATTTTGTGGAGGCCCAAGAGGTGAGACCTCTTAAACATTTTGTGGAGGCCCAAGAGGTGAGACCTCTTAAAAATGATGTGGAGGCCCAAGAGGTGAGACCTGTTAAAGATTTTGTGGAGGCCCAAGAGGTGAGACCTATTAAAAATTATGTGGAGGCCCAAGAGGGGAGACCTGTTAAAGATTTTGTGGAGGCCCAAGAGGTGAGACGTATTAAAAATTATGTGGAGGCCCAAGAGGGGAGACCCGTTAAAAATTATGTGGAGGCCCAAGAGGTGAGACCTGTTAAACATTTTGTGGAGGCCCAAGAGGTGAGACGTATTAAAAATTATGTGGAGGCCCAAGAGGTGAGACCTGTTAAACATTTTGTGGAGGCCCAAGAGGTGAGACGTATTAAAAATTATGTGGAGGCCCAAGAGGGGAGACCTCTTAAAAATTATGTGGAGGCCCAAGAGGTGAGACCTCTTAAACATTTTGTGCAGGCCCAAGAGGTGAGACCTCTTAAAAATTATGTGGAGGCCCAAGAGGTGAGACCTGTTAAAAATTATGTGGAGGCCCAAGAGGTGAGACCTGTTAAACATTTTGTGGAGGCCCAAGAGGTGAGACCTCTTAAACATTTTGTGGAGGCCCAAGAGGTGAGACGTATTAAAAATTATGTGGAGGCCCAAGAGGGGAGACCTCTTAAAAATTATGTGGACGCCCAAGAGGTGAGACCTCGTAAACATTTTGCGCAGGCCCAAGAGGTGAGACCTCTTAAAAATTATGTGGAGGCCCAAGAGGTGAGACCTCTTAAACATTTTGTGGAGGCCCAAGAGGTGAGCCATAAATATAAAAATTTTTCTGATTTACGGAGCAATTCTACGGCGGTTAAGGAGGAGGAGGAGGAGGTGGAGGAGGAAATGGCACTTCATACAGATGGCACTTCACTTTTGGCTGCTTTCCACGGTTGGAGAAGCAAAGTCCGGGTCAATCCACTTGCTGTTCATTTTGATTAGCGTCAGCCTGTCGGCACTGTCGGTTGACAGGCGGCTGCGCTTATCGGTGATAATGCCCCCGGCAGCGCTGAACACCCTTTCTGATAGCACGCTGGCGGCAGGGCAGGCAAGCACCTCCAAGGCGTACAGGGACAGTTCCAGCCACGTGTCCAACTTGGATTGCGAAGACCCAGTACAGTTTGTTCTCCACTATCCGGACAACACGTGTGTCCCGGGAAAAGCAGCCCAGCATGAAGTCAGCCATGTGTGCCAGACTCTGAATAGGCATGACGTCACTGCCCCCACCAGAAGGATCACTTGCCATTTCCTCCTCTTCCTCTTCCGCCTCCTCTCCGCCCCATCCGCGCTGAACCAATGGGACGCACACAGCCTGACTGCTACCCTCGCCGCCAGCATCCTCCTCCTCTTCCACAGCCACCTCCACGTCGTCCTCCTCCTCCTCATCCTCCTCCTCCTGCAACTGCCACCGTGAAGCAGACAAAAGTGTGGTCTGACTGTGTAGCTCCGTTGCGTCTCCTCCTGCCCCCGTCTCCTCTGTGTGCAATGCGTTCTCCCTTATTGCGATGAGGGATTCTTTAAGGACGCATAGGAGCGGGATGGTTACGCTCGGCCCTGCTGGCTGTGGCCTCACTTCTCTGTCTGACTGTCCTCTGCCTGTGGACATCCCTCTGCCTGTGGACATCCCTCTGCCTGTGGACATCCCTCTGCCTGTGGACATGCCTCTGCCTGTGGACATCCCTCTGCCTGTGGACATTCCTCTGCCTGTGGACATCCCTCTGCCTCTTGCTGCCTTTTTCGGTGCTGCGCAGACCACCACCTCTCCACTGCTTTCCTCGCTGGACATCACCCTGGACCGGGTCAGTATCGGACAGTACAAAGCGGTGGTACATTTCATACTCCAGCCGTGGCCTGTTTTCATTCTCCCAATGCCTTGAGACATGTACTGAATGTAAATGAAGGTGTTGTAATCGCGTCTCTCTGTGACAATAGCTCGATACTATCAACTGCCAATTTTATTTTTAACTTTTTTTTTTTTTTAGCGAACAGTTTTTTTCAACTTACTGATGTTTTCCAGTCTCTGTTTGGAAACTTTCTATGACTTTTTTCGTACTGGGTGCATTTGGTATAAATATGCAGAGAGTTATTTATGGTTTAATCGCAGAACGATGCAAAGGGAAAGCGTCGTCTAAAGCAGAATCATTTACCTCAGATAATTCAACCAGCAACTATGGCCCCCAACAGCATTTCCGCGCCCCCGTCCTCGTCCACGTCCTATTCCGCTAGCCCCCCTCCGCATTTTATTTTTTTTTGGTTACAATATTTTGCCTTCACAGCCGTGAAATAATTTTGCAAGAGAACGCACAGTACAGTTGCCAATTATAAGGCCTATATATTTTATAGTTCAAGGTACACAGCCGTGTGCTAACTGTTCAGACGGTGGGTATTAACACCAGGTATTTAAAGAATTTTGCTAGAGAACGCACAGTACAGTTGCCAATTATAAGGCCTAATATTTTATAGTATAATTATGTGGAGGCCCAAGAGGTGAGACCTCTTAAAGATTTTGTGGAGGCCCAAGAGGTGAGACCTCTTAAAGATTTTGTGGAGGCCCAAGAGGTGAGACCTCTTAAAGATTTTGTGGAGGCCCAAGAGGTGAGACCTCTTAAAGATTTTGTGGAGGCCCAAGAGGTGAGACCTCTTAAAGATTTTGTGGAGGCCCAAGAGGTGAGACCTCTTAAAGATTTTGTGGAGGCCCAAGAGGTGAGACCTCTTAAAGATTTTGTGGAGGCCCAAGAGGTGAGACCTCTTAAAGATTTTGTGGAGGCCCAAGAGGTGAGACCTCTTAAAGATTTTGTGGAGGCCCAAGAGGTGAGACCTCTTAAAGATTTTGTGGAGGCCCAAGAGGTGAGACCTCTTAAAGATTTTGTGGAGGCCCAAGAGGTGAGACCTCTTAAAGATTTTGTGGAGGCCCAAGAGGTGAGACCTCTTAAAGATTTTGTGGAGGCCCAAGAGGTGAGACCTCTTAAAGATTTTGTGGAGGCCCAAGAGGTGAGACCTCTTAAAGATTTTGTGGAGGCCCAAGAGGTGAGACCTCTTAAAGATTTTGTGGAGGCCCAAGAGGTGAGACCTCTTAAAGATTTTGTGGAGGCCCAAGAGGTGAGACCTCTTAAAGATTTTGTGGAGGCCCAAGAGGTGAGACCTCTTAAAGATTTTGTGGAGGCCCAAGAGGTGAGACCTCTTAAAGATTTTGTGGAGGCCCAAGAGGTGAGACCTCTTAAAGATTTTGTGGAGGCCCAAGAGGTGAGACCTCTTAAAGATTTTGTGCAGGCCCAAGAGGTGAGACCTCTTAAAGATTTTGTGGAGGCCCAAGAGGTGAGACCTCTTAAAGATTTTGTGGAGGCCCAAGAGGTGAGACCTCTTAAAGATTTTGTGGCAGGCCCAAGAGGTGAGACCTCTTAAAGATTTTGTGGAGGCCCAAGAGGTGAGACCTCTTAAAGATTTTGTGGAGGCCCAAGAGGTGAGACCTCTTAAAGATTTTGTGCAGGCCCAAGAGGTGAGACCTCTTAAAGATTTTGTGGAGGCCCAAGAGGTGAGACCTCTTAAAATTTGTGGGCCCAAGAGGTGAGACCTCTTAAAAATTATGTGGAGGCCCAAGAGGTGAGACCTCTTAAACATTTTGTGCAGGCCCAAGAGGTGAGACCTCTTAAAAATTATGTGGAGGCCCAAGAGGTGAGACCTCTTAAAAATTATGTGGAGGCCCAAGAGGTGAGACCTCTTAAAAATTATGTGGAGGCCCAAGAGGTGAGACCTCTTAAAAATTATGTGGAGGCCCAAGAGGAGAGCCATAAATATATATATATTTTTTTTTACGGAGCAATTCTACGGCGGTTAAGGAGGAGGAGGAGGAGGTGGAGGAGGAAATGGCACTTCATACAGATGGCACTTCACTTTTGGCTGCTTTCCACGGTTGGAGAAGCAAAGTCCGGGTCAATCCACTTGCTGTTCATTTTGATTAGCGTCAGCCTGTCCGCACTGTCGGTTGACAGGCGGCTGCGCTTATCGGTTATAATGCCCCCGGCTGCGCTGAACACCCTTTCTGATAGCACGCTGGCGGCAGGGCAGGCAAGCACCTCCAAGGCGTACAGGGACAGTTCCAGCCACGTGTCCAACTTGGAGACCCAGTAAGTGTAGGACGCCGAGGGATCGGGGAGGACAGGGTTACGGTCTGCCAGGTACTCCCGCAACATCCGCCGATACTTGTCCCTCCTGCTGATAGCGGGCCCCGCAGTGATGGAAGTTGCACGAGGGGCGTGCCATGAACGTGTCCCACACCTTGGAGAGTGTTCCCCTGGTGGCTGTGGGCCTGATGGATGTTGTGGGACTCTGGGAGACCCTCTCCTCTCTGCCGCCAGCGATGGTGGGTGGGAAAATCTCCATCATGTTCTGCACGAGTTCCCTCTGGTATTCCAGCAATCGATTCGTCCTCTCCTCTACCGGAATAAAAGAGGAGACGTTATCTTTATACCGGGGGTCCAGGAGTGCGAAGACCCAGTACAGTTTGTTCTCCACTATCCGGACAACACGTGTGTCCCGGGAAAAGCAGCCCAGCATGAAGTCAGCCATGTGTGCCAGACTCTGAATAGGCATGACCTCACTGCCCCCACCAGAAGGATCACTTGCCATTTCCTCCTCTTCCTCTTCCGCCTCCTCTCCGCCCCATCCGCGCTGAACCAATGGGACGCACACAGCCTGACTGCTACCCTCGCCGCCAGCATCCTCCTCCTCTTCCACAGCCACCTCCACGTCGTCCTCCTCCTCATCCTCCTCCTCCTGCAACTGCCACCGTGAAGCAGACAAAAGTGTGGTCTGACTGTGTAGCTCCGTTGCGTCTCCTCCTACCCCCGTCTCCTCTGCGTGCAATGCGTTCTCCCTTATTGCGATGAGCGATTCTTTAAGGACGCCTAGGAGCGGAATGGTTACGCTCACTATAGCGTCCTCGCTGCTGACCTTCTTGGTGGACTCCTCAAAGATACGCAGTACATCGCATATGTCTGCCATCCATGGCCACTCGTGGTTGGCAAACTGAGGGAGCTGAGTTGGAGGCACGCGTGGATTCATAATCTGGTACTCCATCAATGCTCTCTGCTGCTCACACACCCTGGCCAACATGGAATAGGTGGAATTCCAGCGAGTGGGCAGGTCGCACAACAGCCGATGTTCAGGCAAATGGAGGCGTTGCTGGAGTTTTTTTAAGCTAGCAGCAGCTACAGTTGACTTCCGAAAGTGAGCGCACAAGCGCCGCACTTTCACCAGTAGCTCTGCCAGGTTGGGGTAAGTCTTCAGAAATTTTTGGACTACCAGATTAAAAACGTGGGCCAGGCATGGTACGTGATTGAGTTCGGCAAGCTCCAGAGCCGCCACCAGGTTACGGCCGTTATCGCACACGACCATGCCTGGTCCTAGCTGCAGCGGCGACAGCCACATCTCCGTCTGCTGCAATATGGCGTCCCTCACCTCTGTGGCGCTGTGCTTCCTGTCGCCCAAGCTGATGAGCTTTAGCACCGCCTGCTGACGTCTCCCCGCGCCAGTGCTGCAACGCTTCCAGCTAGCGGCTGAGGGAGATGTTAAGGCACAGGAGGAGGAGGAGGAGGAGGAGGAGGAGGGGGGTTTATCAGAACCCATGCTGGCAATCTTGGGCGGGGGTGGTAGGTAGGCCGTCTCTGTTTGCGACCCCGTCCCCGCCTCCACTACATTCACCCAGTGTGCCGTCAGAGAAATGTATCGTCCCTGGCCGCAAGCGCTTGTCCATGAGTCGGTGGTCAAGTGGACCTTTGCGCTGACTGCGTACCTCAGGGCCCGCCTGATGTTACGCGACACGTGCTGGTGCAGGGCGGGGACGGCACTCCGGGAAAAGTAGTGGCGGCTAGGGACGGAATAGCGAGGTGCGGCAGCCGCCATCAGGTCGCGGAAGGCCTGCGTCTCCACAAGCCTAAACGGCAACATCTCCAGGGCCAGCAGTTTGGAGATGTGGCAGTTTAAGGCTTGGGCTTGGGGGTGACTCGAGGCGTACTTCCGCCTGCGGTCGAACGCCTGCGAGATGGACAGTTGTTGGGACGAGGAGTGTGAAGGTGCAGGCGAAGAGGCGGGGGAAGGGGAGGCTGAAGGAGAAGGCCCCAAAGTAGCAGAGGCAGAGGCAGATGTGGAGGTGTCCTGGCTGGAGGTCTGGACCGCAGTGGCAGCACACAACAAAGGGGAAGAGGCAGTGGCAGCAAGACCGGGCGCAGTTTGTATTGCGTTTGCTCTCTCCCACTCAGCCCAGTGCTTGAATTCCAAGTGACGCCGCATGCCTGAGGTGGTCAGATTGCTCTTCTCAGAGCCCCTACTCAGTTTTGAGTGGCAGAGTGTGCAAACCGCGCTCAGTTTGTCATCCGCACAAACATTAAAATATCTCCACACCACAGAAGTACGAGGCCTCGATGGGGGAGCTTCGCACGACTGGCCGCTGGCGGGAACAGCTTCGGCCCTGCTGGCTGTGGCCTCACTTCTCTGTCTGAACTGTCCTCTGCCTGTGGCCATCCCTCTGCCTGTGGCCATCCCTCTGCCTGTGGACATCCCTCTGCCTGTGGACATCCCTCTGCCTGTGGACATCCCTCTGCCTGTGGACATCCCTCTGCCTGTGGACATCCCTCTGCCTCTTGCTGCCTTTTTCGGTGCTGCGCAGACCACCACCTCTCCACTGCTTTCCTCGCTGGACATCACCCCTGGCCAAGTGGGGTCGGTCATTTCGTCATCCACCACCTCCTCTTCCTCACTCTGCTCCTCCTCCTGCCCACTGGACATTCCAACAGCCTCCCTTGATGGCAACTGCGTCTCATCATCATCATCGCTCATGATAACAGATGCTGGCTCAGGGTCCACATCAGCAGGAGATGGCGAAAACTCCAGTGTTTGGGCATCACTACAAACAAATTCCTCTGCTAGCTCCTGGGATTCTTCCGGCACATCTGAAAAAGGACCCGAAAAGAGCTCCTGGGAGGGGTCAAGGGTGGGATGACTCTGTTGGCCAGGTGTGGAGGAAGGAGGGTCAGAGTGAGACTGTGTGGATGACTGGCTGGTGGACAACTGTGTGGAAGCGCTATCGGCTATCCATTGCACCACCTGTTCAACCTGCTCAGGCCTCAACAGCGGTGTAACCCGCCCCCTGCTTAACTGTCCCATAAAGGCAGGGATTCTGGATGAGCGGGATCCTGGCTGATCCTCACCAGCACACATTGTATCCCCACTGGCTTCAACAAGGCCCCCAACAGCATTTCCGCGCCCCCGTCCTCGTCCACGTCCACGTCCTATTCCGCTAGCCCCCCTCCGCATTTTATTTTTTTTTTGTTGCAAATACAATATTTGGTATATAATTAGGTATGTGAAATAATTTAGCAAGAGAACACACAGTACAGTGGCCTATTAAATGGCCTAGATATTGTATATTTCAAAGTACACAGCCGTGTAGTAACAGAACAGACGGTGGGTATTTACACCAGGTATGTGAGATAATTTAACAAGAAACGCACAGTACAGTGGCCTATTAAAATGCCTAGATATTGTATATTTCAAAGTACACAGCCGTGTAGTAACTGAACAGACGGTGGGTATTTACACCAGGTATGTGAGATAATTTAACAAGAAAACGCACAGTACAGTGGCCTATTAAATGGCCTAGATATTGTATATTTCAAAGTACACAGCCGTGTAGTAACTGAACAGACGGTGGGTATTTACACCAGGTATGTGAGATAATTTAACAAGAAAACGCACAGTACAGTGGCCTATTAAATGGCCTAGATATTGTATATTTCAAAGTACACAGCCGTGTAGTAACTGAACAGACGGTGGGTATTTACACCAGGTATGTGAGATAATTTAACAAGAGAACGCACAGTACAGTGGCCTATTAAATGGCCTAGATATTGTATATTTCAAAGTACACAGCCGTGTAGTAACTGAACAGACGGTGGGTATTTACACCAGGTATGTGAGATAATTTAACAAGAAAACGCACAGTACAGTGGCCTATTAAATGGCCTAGATATTGTATATTTCAAAGTACACAGCCGTGTAGTAACTGAACAGACGGTGGGTATTTACACCAGGTATGTGAGATAATTTAACAAGAAAACGCACAGTACAGTGGCCTATTAAATGGCCTAGATATTGTATATTTCAAAGTACACAGCCGTGTAGTAACTGAACAGACGGTGGGTATTTACACCAGGTATGTGAGATAATTTAACAAGAAAACGCACAGTACAGTGGCCTATTAAATGGCCTAGATATTGTATATTTCAAAGTACACAGCCGTGTAGTAACAGAACAGACGGTGGGTATTTACACCAGGTATGTGAGATAATTTAACAAGAGAACGCACAGTACAGTGGCCTATTAAAATGCCTAGATATTGTATATTTCAAAGTACACAGCCGTGTAGTAACTGAACAGACGGTGGGTATTTACACCAGGTATGTGAGATAATTTAACAAGAAAACGCACAGTACAGTGGCCTATTAAATGGCCTAGATATTGTATATTTCAAAGTACACAGCCGTGTAGTAACAGAACAGACGGTGGGTATTTACACCAGGTATGTGAGATAATTTAACAAGAAAACGCACAGTACAGTGGCCTATTAAATGGCCTAGATATTGTATATTTCAAAGTACACAGCCGTGTAGTAACTGAACAGACGGTGGGTATTTACACCAGGTATGTGAGATAATTTAACAAGAAACGCACAGTACAGTGGCCTATTAAAATGCCTAGATATTGTATATTTCAAAGTACACAGCCGTGTAGTAACTGAACAGACGGTGGGTATTTACACCAGGTATGTGAGATAATTTAACAAGAGAACGCACAGTACAGTGGCCTATTAAATGGCCTAGATATTGTATATTTCAAAGTACACAGCCGTGTAGTAACAGAACAGACGGTGGGTATTTACACCAGGTATGTGAGATAATTTAACAAGAAAACGCACAGTACAGTGGCCTATTAAAATGCCTAGATATTGTATATTTCAAAGTACACAGCCGTGTAGTAACTGAACAGACGGTGGGTATTTACACCAGGTATGTGAGATAATTTAACAAGAAAACGCACAGTACAGTGGCCTATTAAATGGCCTAGATATTGTATATTTCAAAGTACACAGCCGTGTAGTAACAGAACAGACGGTGGGTATTTACACCAGGTATGTGAGATAATTTAACAAGAAAACGCACAGTACAGTGGCCTATTAAAATGCCTAGATATTGTATATTTCAAAGTACACAGCCGTGTAGTAACTGAACAGACGGTGGGTATTTACACCAGGTATGTGAGATAATTTAACAAGAAAACGCACAGTACAGTGGCCTATTAAATGGCCTAGATATTGTATATTTCAAAGTACACAGCCGTGTAGTAACAGAACAGACGGTGGGTATTTACACCAGGTATGTGAGATAATTTAACAAGAGAACGCACAGTACAGTGGCCTATTAAATGGCCTAGATATTGTATATTTCAAAGTACACAGCCGTGTAGTAACTGAACAGACGGTGGGTATTTACACCAGGTATGTGAGATAATTTAACAAGAGAACGCACAGTACAGTGGCCTATTAAAATGCCTAGATATTGTATATTTCAAAGTACACAGCCGTGTAGTAACTGAACAGACGGTGGGTATTTACACCAGGTATGTGAGATAATTTAACAAGAAAACGCACAGTACAGTGGCCTATTAAATGGCCTAGATATTGTATATTTCAAGGTACACAGCCGTGTACTAACTGAACAGACGGTGGGTATTTACACCTGGTATACAAAAAGGGTATTGCAGGCACACAGAACCCAGAACACTAGAGCCAAATAAACTGTATTTAAAAAAATAAAATAAAATTCACAGCCGTATACTGCCAGATCAGATGGTGCATATACACACTAGTTATATAACAGGGTTGTTCAGCCTAAAAGAACGCTGAACAGTAGTGCCAAATATAGTTTGGTATGTAGCAGAGCACCTAATACACCACTAATGCCTCTCTCTGTCCCTACTCCAGCAGCTATCCCTGAATACAGCAGCCGTTCTCTGTAAAGTCTATATTGTAGTAAGCTATCACTGAAGTCCACTGTAGTAGCCCTGATAAGGGCTTTTAATCACGCTCCTGCCTGTCCAACAGCTAAAATCTGTCTCTCCCTTCTCCAGCCTCTGTCCCTGACTAAGTTCACGCAGCATATGCGTACGAGCAGGAAGAGCTGAGTTTTTAATATTCGAGGTCACATGGTTTTTCCAGCCAATCCATGTAGACGCTGTTTTCGCGCTGCCAGCGTGCTCAGCGTGCCTGTCATACCCCCCCTGCATGTTGATTGGTGGAAAAAGAGCGCCAGGGAAGGTGGGAGGGGAAACGAATTCTAAGTGCGCCATCGCCGTTATACTCGATTGAAATCGAGTATGCCGAATATCGTAGTATTCGATCGAATACCAGCTCGATCGAACACTACTCGCTCATCTCTATTTGTTAACCCTTGAGGTGTTCCACAAGAATTAAAGGAAAATGGAGGTGAAATTTCAAAATTTCACTTTTTTGGTAGATTATTCATGTTAATAATTTTTTTCTTGCAAACTATACCTCAATATACATTGCTCTGATTCTGCAGTTTACAGAAATACCCCATATGTGGTGGTAAACGTCTCTATGGGTTTGTGGCAGTGGTCAGAAGGAACGAATTTTGGAGGCAGATTTTGCTAGAATGGTTTTTAGGCACCATTTTGTAATTGAGAGACCCTGACGTACCCCTAGAGTGGAAATTTTGGAAACTACACCCTTCAAAGAATGTATTAAGGGGGGTAATGACCACTTTGACCCCCTAAGCATTTTACGGAATTTGGAAACACTTGGCTGTGAAAATGAAAAGTTTCATTTCTTCCAATAAAATGTTGCTTTAGCCCCAAATTTTTCATTTTCACAAGGGGTAACAGGATAAAAGCACCCCATAATTTGTTCCCCATTTTCTCCTGAATATGGCAACACCCCATATGTGGTGGTAAACTGTAGCAGCACAGATTTTAATGGATTGGTTTGCGGGAGCCATTGATTTTTATTTTTTTTTTAGATATTGTCTTATGTAGGGGCCCATTTTTTGCGGGATGAGGTGACATTTTCATTGGTACTATTTTGGAGTACATAAGACTTTTTGATCGCTTGATATTACACTTTTTGTGAGTCAAGGTGAAAGAAATAGCTGTTTTGGCATAGTTTAAAATTTTTTTTTTACAGCATTCACCTGGGGAACCATCTCATGTAATATTTTTATAGAGCAGGTTGTTATGTATGCGGCAATGCTCAATATGTCTAACATTTTTATTTTTGGAAAGTTTTACACATTAGATGCATTTTTGAACAAAATAAAATATTTTTTTGTGTTGCCATTTTCTGAGAGCCATATTTTTTTTATTTTTCTGGCGATTGTCTCAAGTAGGGTCTCATTTTTTGTGGGACAAGAGGACAGTTTGATTGGTACCATTTTGGGGTACATACGCTTTTTTGATTGCCTGCTATTACACTTTTTGTAAGGGAAGGTGACCAAAAAATGTCTGTTTTGGCACTTTTTTTTTTTTTTTTTTTTTTTTACTGCGTTCACCTGGCGGGGTGGATTATGTGATATTTTTTATAGAGCTGGTCGATATGGATGCAGTGATAACTAATATGTCTAGTTTTCTTTTTTTCCCTATTTTTTACATTTTTTTTTTACTTTATTTTGTGAAAAGGACGTTTTTGGTTTTTTTTTAACTTGAAACTTTTTTTGTAAAACTTTTTTTTTCACTTTTTTTCACTTTCTTTTTTTACACTTTTTAACTTTTGGGGGTCTGATCCCCTTTACAATGCATTACAATACTTCTGTATTGTAATGCATTGGCTGTAAGTATATAACTCAATGTAATACACTTACAGCCTTCTTCCTGTGAGATCCAGGGGGCTGGATCTTACAAACTCGCAGGGATTGCAACCACGATTCCTAAGGAAGGCATTGGGCTGCCATCTAAGCCATCTAAGCTGAGCTGCTGTGACGGGAACCCGATGGACACCCCTTCCCACCACCCGCATCGCATGTGCCGCGGTCAGCACTGACTGCAGCACATCGTCGGTTAATGCACCGGCATCTGTGTTTTCACCGATGCTGGTGCATGCAGCAGGGGTCCGGCTACTGGGCACAGCCGGACCCCCGCCACTGATCGGGCGGGCGCAGCTCCTGCACCCATCCGATCATCGCGTCACTTCCTGCAGCGCCGTACATGTACGGCACTGGTCAAGAAGGGGTTAAAGGGGTTATCTTTGTGTAATTGATTACTTATGCTAAGGTCATTAGCATCTGATTGGTAGGGGTCTAACACCTGGAACCCCTGCTGATCAACCGTTTTAGAAGTCCTGGCACTCCTGTGAGAGCTGCAACCTTGCTACTTACCCTAGGTCAGTGACATCATGACCAGAGGTTACTTGGCCTAGGCACAGCTCTGCCCAAATTTAATTCTACATCTTTTACATGGTAGCTTTTGAGTTGGAATTTGGTAGGGTAACATCTATTAGCTCCTAGTAGCAAGACTCCACATGACCCAAATGACTTGGAATCAGAGATTAAGCTCTCCAACCAGACAGCCCTTTAAACCACATGTAATAAATAATTAAAGCGATTCTCCAGGCTCCCCCTTACTAAGTGTGATTGGCCCCAGAATATTGATGTGTCCACCCTTAATTGTCCTCAAATTTTGTTAAGATGTAACTTGCATTTGAGTTTATTTTTAATATAGTGCTGTCACAGTGGTATTAAACATTTTTTGTAATATACTTTACTAGGGAAATATACTTCTTTGTACTAGAAAACAGGGTTTAAGAGGCTTCTTAGCAAAGCTCTAACTGAGGATAGACTCTCCTCAATCGGAACTATCTTCAGTTCTACTGATCTCTACTGGCCACTGAAGATGCCTGTATGTAGTAAATCAGATGACGGGCAGGTTGACGGGCAGTGATGGTTACGGTAGATGTACATAGTAAGGGACTGGGGTAGTGACAAGAGGCAAAGAGAGAAGACTGTATGTTATACACTGGTGTCTTCAGCACTCAGTAGAACTGAAGACATACTCTCCTTAGTAACGCTCAGTTGAAGCTTTGCTAAAAAAACACAATTTTCTAGTGCAAAGAAGCATCTTTTCCTAATCAAATATATCACAAAAATGTTTAACATCCCTGCCCCACAGCATATTTAAAATAAACTGTATTGACAGTTAAACTTTAAGGACTCTAATACCTCATTTTGCAAATTCAGTACAATTTTGCGGCATGCCAGGAAAATTTTTGACATGCCAGCAGTCACATCACAACTACTGGGTGGCCACACAGACAAATATATCATATACATCACCTGACAGTGTATCACTTGTCAACCAAGGAGGAAAGGTAAGGAAGAACAATAATTGGTGCAGCATTAACCTGATAATCATCCTATGGACACTGTAGCTAAGCTATATTCATAGGTTTGTATTAATGAAGTAGGGCTAAAAAGGAACCAAAAAGCAAGATTTAACTGGTCACTGTGCTTTCAAAAAACTTTGTAATATATTTTATCACCGAAAAATATCTTTAACCCCCTCTAGCAGTTCACTCCTACTCACCCTACTCCTCTCCAAATATCTCTCTGCACTTTCTTCCTCCTCCTGCCCTTCCTCTCTCTATAGACTTCTATGGGTATCATGTAATCACAACACATTCATCAGAGAATGTTAGTTTAGGAGAGAGGAGGTCAGAAAGATACATTTTTCTCTGATAAGATGTATTACAAAGTTTCTTATATTTAACTGCGGTATTGATTTATGTATATTTTGTTGAAAGTACAGTGACATTCACAATACGTATATTTTATGATCTACTGAAACATTTTTGTACCTAAAACAAAACTCAGCAATTTACCAAAAGAAAGTTATAGTGGTACAAAATATTCTCCAGCTGCACAAGATGCAAGCTATTAGATCTGTCATCTCCAAGAGGTGTAATAATTCTATATAAAAAGACTCAAGTTCATGGAATAGGTAGACAGAACAAGTCTCTTAGTTTCAGCACCAAATTGGCATATTGTATAAACACTGTAACTCTTGCCTTTTTTGCAGTATTGCAGAAAATAGATGAATGCAGTAATTTATGCTTTGAGATTAAATTCCCAGACTCCTATGGTTACAGATATGCATTACAGCTCTCGAAAGCCTTTTGAGGTGGTTTGATTAAACTCAGAAGCCGTTTTCTATCATCCATTTGCTGAAAACACTCATGGAACATCTTGCTCGCTGCTCTACTTCTAGTTCACTAACTACCGTGAAACTATAAGATGAGGTTCACGCACCATAGAAATAACTGTGCTCAGAGTTAAAGCAAGATCTTTACAAGCTTGAAAGGTTTTTCCAGGACCTTGGACAGCAGCTGCAAGGCTGTTGGGGCACAGAAATAGCTGTATGTTACAATGAGATCATTCGGTATAGCATTCACAAGCCAAAATATGCAATTTAACTTTCTGGCACCAAGTTTTAATTACTGGAGTATTGCACGACATAAGCTTGAATATAATCCAACAATTGCCGAATCCTCAATCTGGTCTGACAGACAGAAATAATAGAAGTGCTTAACTGTTTTATTTAGGCCACAGTGATGATTATTTGATATGCAGAGTTAACAAAAAGAACGGTGTTGTGAAATAGCATTTCTAGGCTGCTTCTCTGGATTAAACTATGATTGCCTCTGTCTTCATTCCATGCAGGTTTCGCATGATGTGCCAGACAATAATTGCACACAAGCTCTTTGACTATGTGGTCCTCGCATTTATTTTCCTCAACTGCATCACTATTGCTCTAGAGAGGCCTCAGATTGAGCACAAGAGTACGGTGAGAATCATCTTTATTATTCTGGATGCTACATCCTAGCTCTTATTGTTGTGACTGCAGTAATATAACTAGCTCAAGTCAAAAAGAGGAGAGCGGAATGAAAAGGTTAACCCATTCGGAGCAGGCTGTATAAATTCTGTTTTCTCTAGTAGATGTCATCTAAGCATAGCAATAGTATACAGATAAAAGGGGAATAATCCTGGTGTAATTTAAGCTAGGTTCAAATCTCTAGTGAAGGTTCTGGTTGGAGTCTCTGTGGCAGATTCTGGCAAAAAAATGACTATTTTGGCAAAATGTCGATATCCATGTGGTAAGCTTCATAGATCCCATAGGGCACCAGTGGTGTCTGGCATATGCCTGAACCAGCCGTTTTGGTTTTCTGTTCCTATGCTGGAACAACCTTAATTGTAATCCCCGATGTAGAGTAGAGGAAACCTCCTGCCACTCCTATTGAAAAATGCTTTGAGAGCAAAGATGCTGCAAAAGGGTTTCCAAAACCTTTAAAGGGTTTTCCCATTGCAAACAATTATCCCCTATCCACATATACAGGGATCCAACTGCTGGATCCACTTGTTTCCCGTTTTAAATGGAGCAGTGGTCTATGGGAGTGTTGAGTTGAGTGCAATCACTTGATTATCTTCAGTAGACCCATAGACTTCAATGGCAACACACATGCATAACTGCTACTCCATTGAATTGGGGAAACACTGTGGGCAGCACAGTGGCTCAGTGGTTAGCACTATTGCTTTACAGCACTGGGGTCCTGGGCAGTGGCGTGCCACCAATAGAGGCAGACCACGCAACTGCTATGGGTCCCGTGGGGAATGGGGCCCGGATATAAAAAAATAAAAAATCCCCGCTCCTAATTAACTTAATATAGGCTCTCAAAGGGCCTGACTGTGAACAAAAGGCCCTACCCCGTCTTTAACCTAATACAGACTCCCTTCCTGAGCCCTCACCCAGGGCTAAGATCCTGTCCTCCAGCTCCCTGCTCCCTCTGTGCTCGGCCCTTCAGAACTGGACAGGAAAGGTGCATTGGAGTGTGACACATCGGAAGTATGTTATGTGCTGTGTGCTTAGGTCGATGAGGCACAGAGTATGTGCTGTCCGGACAAAGTGGATTATTTATGTGTAATCTGGGGAGCGGGAATGTAGAGCTGACACCATCCGCCCCCCCAAGGTGCGGTCACTGCATAACATACCAGGGTGTCAGGAGGAGACTGTTCAGCTGGAGAATCCAAGATGCTACGCTGCCTGGGGGGAATTGTGATGGGTGAGAGGCACTGAGTCTTGTGCATGTCACTAAATTGTGTCATGTTGTAAAAGTGTGCCAGGGTGCAGAACAGGGATATGTTGCATGTGTGAAGGTGGAGGTGGTACACAGTCTGCGTGCCCATGTTTCCTGCTGTGTGCCCAGCAGTAGCAGTGGGTTGGGTGAGAAATCATTGTGGAACAGCACAGTAATCAAACTCTCCACTTGTGGTGGAAAGCAGCAGTTCGTATAAAATAATATGGGAAAGCTGGGATACAAATATTGTGCTGCATGTGGCCGCATGTGAACCTGCATATCTAGACTGTTAGTGTGGAGATAAGCTGCTACCAAACACCTTTGTGACACTTATCTCCAGGGGAACATAGCATTTACAAGTTCAAATCCAAAATAAAGTCTCCTTCTGAAAGAGACGGTAAATTCTAGGTGTGCATGGGCAGACTTAAGGGTGCATTGACACGACCGTATCTGTTTTGTGGTAGACAAATTACATGCGGCCTGTGTGCATCTCACATTTTTTAAAAATTGTCTATTTTTGTCCACAAAATGGACATGGATAAGGCATGTTCTACAATTTGCAGCTCGACTTCACGGATGTGGACAGCACACAGATGACATCCGTGTGCTGTCCACATTTTTGCAGCCCTCAAAAAAAACTAATGGGTCTGCATGCTATCCACAAAGAAATGCAGATTGGATATGGACAGAATATACAGTCCTGTGAATGCACTCTTACAGGTATTTGTAACTAAGTGTTCTTATGCAGAAGGAGATCTATCACTATATAAGGAAGCAGTTTGGCCTAAGGGCATGGTGGACAGCTGGGGGACTACTCCTGTGTGTGCCAGCGAAAAAAGAACGATGCAGGGGAGAGGCTAGGGCAGGTAGTGGGATGAGCTAGGAACAGGGCATGGGGGCCCAATTCAGATTCTTGCTATGGGCCCCGAAGAGTTCTATGTACGCCCCTAGTCCTGGGCATGCTTGGGTTTGGGCAACATCTGCATGTATGTTCTCCCCATGTTTGCTTGGGTTTCCTCTGGGTACTCCGGTTTCCTCCCACACTCCAAAGACATACTGATAGGGAACTTAGATTGTGAGCCCCATTGGAGACAGCAAGTGATAATGTCTGTAAAGTTCTGTGGAATATATCAGTGATATATGAGTGCATAAAATAAATAAATAAACACGATGCCCTTCCCTATCCTCATGATAGCAAGATAGAGAACAAGTATTTGTAATTGGGAAATCCATTTAATGGAAATTAATGATAGTACAATGGACCTCGGTTGGATTAATTTTCTATAGTCAACTGGTCCCCAGGAGATGCTCGTTTCGCAGGGTCTCCAAAATATGGAGATGCATTATTTTCCAATACCAAGGTAAAAAGGTGCAAGCATCCAAGTAGGATTGGGCTGTTTACATAATTTGCAGGCTGGAAAATATAAAACGCCTTATTCCAGCTGACTCTGGATGACCTACTGTATGTCATCCAGAGTCATAACATCTAGAGTCATACGTTGGAGAATGCTGCAGGATGTATAAATATTATGGAACACTTGGAAAATTCTAGAACTATAAATTAGAACACGTACTACTAGGCTCCCTGTTTGATTTAATCCTGTTGATCTGTTTTTGTAAATCTCATTCACTTGCAAGTTACCTAACTCTTGTTATCGTTTGGCTGCTATACCATACTCAAGAGTGGACTGGAAACTTAAAGTGGCCCTGAAATACAAGTAAAATTTGCCCCATATTGTAGGCTGGTCCACAGTGACAGAAGGCACAGCCAACACGAGTAGGCAGGGCTAGCAATACCAAATTGTGACACAAAATACTGCCCCAGCACAAAATAGCTCCCCAGAAGCTGCCCTCTGTGGTGACATGTTCTGTCCTCAGACTCCTGTTGCCTCAGAACAGCAATACAGTTGAATTCAAAAGTCAGGAGTGCACCTGCAGCTGCCGGCCAAATACATAAGTACTTGATGCTCCCAGTGTTTATTACATGTAACTCTAAGAGTATCAAATCATTACTTATCTGGTTGGGGGCCATAAGGTGTGCTTAGGCTGCCCCTAGGCATTGTCCCACAGGGACCATACTAGAAGTTGTGGTTGCAACTTCACAGACCTACCTGTTCACTACCACTTGGTTTCTGCTCCTATTTTCCACCATTGTGTTTGCCACACTGTCATACCCACTTGTTATCTTCTGACACAGGCAGGGGTCATGTGTGGTCATTGACTGGCTGCAGTGGGGACATGTCCCTCAAACAGCCTATCACTGGATCACTTTGTGGGTTACATATCATCGCTGCCATTAGTCATTGGCTGAAGAGCAACATGCAACCCCCGTCTGTGCGGTTGATTAAAGAAGCCGGAACCAAGCATCCAGGAGCAAATGAGTGTGCTTCCCTCCACAAGTCTAGCAGGGAGGGGGGTGGTAGCCAAAAAGTGTTAAAAAGCTAGGTTAATCTCATTCAGACATGGCTTTGATCAGAGAACACCCTTTAAGCATCTGTTCATATAACCTCCCAGCTAGGGATGAGCGAACTTTTGAAAAGTTCGGTTCGCTTCGCTTCGGCGAACTTTCGTGAAGTTCGGATTCGTTCGAACCGAACCTAAAACGAACCTTGCTATAACGGCTGAATAATTGCTGCTACAATAATGGGAGTCTGATAGGGTATAGTTTCGTTTACTTTCAGTTGCTATTACAATGAAAAAAAGTGGAAAAAAATCCAAGTGACTTCAACAACGGCGACGCAAAATATACGCATATTTGAGAATTTACACTAATGCGTACGCTAATGCGAACATTCACGCACAAATAACGAACATACAGTCTAGCGTTGTCAAAGGTAAGCTACTTAACTGAATGAATATGTACGCATTAGCGTACGCATACACTGCGTCTGTGAACATTCCTACTCAAGTAACGAACATACAGTCTAGCGTTGTCAAAGGTACGCTACTTAACTGAATATGTACGCATTAGCGTACGCATACACTGCGTCTGCGAACATTCCTACTCAAGTAACGAACATACAGTCTAGTGTTGTCAAAGGTACGCTACTTAATAATGTACACTAATGCGTATGAATTCATAAAATGCATGTACACATTAGTGAACATTCTCAAATATGCGTATATTTAGGGTATGGCATATGGCATATTCCATACCCTAAATATACGCATATTTGAGAATGTTCGCTAATGTGTATTAATTTTATGAATTCATACGCATTAGCGTATGCATTAGCGTACATTCTCAAATATGCGGATATTTTGAGTCGCCGTTATTTTAACCAGATTCGTTACGAACTTTCTCAAAATTCGGTTCGGTGACGAACCGAACTTTTGGGAAAGTTCGTAACGAATCTGGTTCGTTACGGTTCGGTTCGCTCATCCCTACTCCCAGCTAATATTTATATAAAGACCCATACTTAATGTCAGAAACCTTTTACCTGCCTTTATTCTCACTATTTCCACTATTTCTAATATTTTTTCCCTATCTTCTGCAGGAGCGGCTGTTTCTCAGTATATCAAACTATATATTTACTGCTATCTTTGTAGCTGAGATGACATTAAAGGTATGACTATGTATTCAAATCCAAGGCCAGTTAAATATTTATTCATATTTGTCCTCTTATGGAAATTAAGTTCTGCTTATCTTTTTGTTCTAGTACAATTTATCTCTCTGACTTTCATTGTTTTCTTTAGGTGGTTTCTCTAGGACTTTACTTTGGAGACCAGGCATATCTCCGAAGTAGCTGGAATATTCTGGATGGGTTCCTTGTTTTTGTGTCTTTAATTGATATTGTGGTTTCTGTGGCATCTGCTGGTGGAGCAAAAATTCTTGGAGTTTTGAGAGTTTTACGGCTTCTACGGACATTACGACCTCTAAGGTGAATAGAAATCTTCATCTTCTTCTCTTTCTGTAATATTTCATTATGTATTGCACCATTTGCAACACTTTTTATGGATTTTTACACAATCTGCAGCGAATCGAAGCCAAATGAATTGACTTCGATCTGAATTTCAGGAAAAATTCAATTTGCCACAAAGCATGATAATGAATCTATTTTTCCTGAAATGCCAGCATAAAAACCCCACATACTCCTAATCTATTTGCACCCGGAGACCCTGTCGCGGCCATCTTGATTGAAAATACATTGCAAAATCTCATGTTATGTCACCACATCACCACTCTAGCCAGGCACGGTGATGTCATCAGTCTTCAATCAAGATGGCTGCAACAGCCTCTCCATGAGCAAATGGATAAGGTGAATACAGTATGCATTTTTAACCGTATTAAACCCTGAAAGACCTTAATTTTAATGTCAGATGCCATGACCAGCGAGGAACATGGCATCTGAGGGATTCAATTATGGGGGGCGGTGTGATCGCCGTTCCCCGTCATTGCACCCACTACATACAGAAGAATGCGCTTCATGACAAAGTAATTCGTCATGAGTTGAATTGCTTTGTGAAATTTGGAGAAGCAGCCAAATCAAATACAATACTTGCTTCACAATTTGCGACTTTTGATGCTTCTTTCCACTTTTGTAAAGTAACGAGAAAAGGGATGGGCCTCCCGCGGCCACCTGGATTTATTATAATTTACTCCAGAAACTAATGTAAATTAGAGCTCATGAATACGCCAACCACTAGATGGCATGGATTTCAGTTTTCTAGTGAGAGCCAGAGATGCACCTGTATATTACAAGGCTTCTTTCTAAATTAAGTGTTCCTTCCTGATAATTTCCTTCTCGTCAATGGAGGTAAGAGCTGCAATTACATGGAGTGATCACCTCCACTCTACAGGGATCAGCGATAGCTACTGCCATAACTCGTTCTCATACAGATTCACTGTTTACACAGCATGATCTGCTGCCCAGAAATGATTTAATGCGCTACATAAAAGCGATGAATTCACCCAGTGAATGAGCGTTTTGCTTGTTCATTGGTGGATTGAGGACAACGTTACACAGGCCAATTATCCTGAACAACCATTCGTACTAACGTTCGGCTCGACTTGTAATGTAAATTTGCTTTAACATAGCATTGCTTAACATATTAAAGAGAAACTGTCACCCTGATTTAATACCCGCAGATGTATGATATATTCTGTATGGAATCAAAGCTGCACTGTTTAAAATTGTTTTATGTATGTTTTTAATAGAGGTTCGCTTCGCCGAATGTTCGTCGAATTTATAAAAAGATTCGTTCTTAATACGAATCTATTCGGTCGAAGCTGCGTAAAAATCATTCGTTATTCTGATCGTGTTCTGCGAACATTTGCGCATTAATAACGAACATAGTGTTGTTAAAGGTACGCTACTTAACTGAATACATACGCATGCGCATACAAAGTGCATACGAATCCTCAGTGTACTATTGTCTAGCGATTGCGTAATACGCAGGCACGCACGACGCTAAGCCACTGCGTGCACTCCTCAGAGGCAGAGCAAAGTTTTCAAAATAGCATCCAGGCGGTCTTCAGCATTTAGCTCTGGAGAGCTTAAATACGTGATCCAGCTGATGTACCGGCAGGATTATAATGGCACACACCGACACCCAAACCAGCACAAGAAGGAGATAGTGCAGCAGGTGATCCGAGGCTTGCACCATCGCTTTGACACAGTGCAGACCCTGGGCCAGATCCAGCGGAAATGGTCCGATTTGAAGTTCAAGTGCCCAGAGCAGCTTACTGAGATCCGTGCAGTGATAAGACACGGTGAGTAACAAAATATTTGAAAAGTAAAAACATGTTAAAAAATTAGTGTACTGTATTGTATATATACCAGTGCCAATAATGAAAACCATATAGAAGGACAACGTGGGCGTGCGTAGTGCACTTCAGCAATTTTCTTTCCTGCTAGGCCACACCTCTAACTCCACCCAAACAAGTGAAGGTATTCTCAGATACGTGCCCCTTCCAAGTAATTTGCCTTAGGCTACTTTCACATATGTGGTGGTGATCCTGCAGGCTGTTCTGCAGTATTTGTCAATTCCCCGAGTTCTTGCCGGATAGCGTCCAGATCAGCGGCTTCCCCTATTATTGTTAATGGGGCTGGCCGTTCTCCCGTTTGTGTGAGGCAAATGCACCAGTGTGAAAGAAAGTACCCTTAGATATATGCCCCTTCATAGTTAGCGCTTCCTCCTCCTACACACAGACTCAAAGATGTGCTCATGCTGCAGCTAATGTGAGTGGATGATACAGTGGGGAAAAAAAGTATTTAGTCAGCCACCAATTGTGCAAGTTCTCCCACTTAAAAAGATGAGAGAGGTCTGTAATTGACATCATAGCTAGACCTCATCTATGAGAGACAAAATGAGAAAACAAATCCAGAAAATCACATTGTCTGATTTTTAAAGAATTTATTTGCAAATTATGGTGGAAAATAAGTATTTGGTCAATAACAAAAGTTCATCTCAATACTTTGTTATATATCCTTTGTTGCCAATGACAGAGGTCACACGTTTTCTGTAAGTCTTCACAAGGTTGGCACACACTGTTGCTGGTATGTTGGCCCATTCCTTCATGCAGATCTCCTCTAGGGCAGTGATGTTTTGGGGCTGTCGCTGGGCAACACGGACTTTCATTCCCCCCCAAAGGTTTTCTATGGGGTTGAGATCTGGAGACTGGCTAGGCCACTCCTTCGTTGCCCTGCGGTGTGGTTGGGATCATTGTCATGCTGAAAGACCCAGCCACATTTTATCTTCAATGCCCTTGCACTCAAAATCTCACGATACATGGCCCCATTCATTCTTTCATGTACACGGATCAGTCGTCCTGGTCCCTTTGCAGAGAAACAGCCCCAAAGCATGATGTTGCCACCCCCATGCTTCACCGTAGGTATGGTGTTCTTTGGATGCAAACTTCAGATGGGCCCGGATATGTACTGGCATAAGCAGGGGGACACGTCTGGCACTGCAGGATCTGAGTCCCTGGCAGTGCAGTGTGTTACTGATGGTAGCCTTTGTTACATTGGTCTCAGCTTTCTGCAGGTCATTCACTAGGTCCCCCCGTGTGGTTCTGGGGTTTTTGCTCACAGTTCTTGTGATTTTGACCCCACGGAGTGAGATCTTTCGTGGATCCCCTAATCGAGGAAGATTATCAGTGGTCTTGTATGTCTTCCATTTTCTAATTATTGCTCCCACAGTTGATTTCTTCACACCAAGCTGCTTGCCTATTGCAGATTCAGTCTTCCCAGCCTGGTGCAGGTCTACAATTTTGTTTCTTGTGTCTTTCGACAGCTCTTTGGTCTTCACCATAGTGGAGTTTGGAGTGTGACTGTTTGAGGTTGTGGACAGGTCTCTTTTAAACAAGTTCAAACAGGTGCCATTATTACATGTAATGAGTGGAGGACAGAGGAGCCTCTTAAAGGAGAAGTTACGGGTCTGTGAGAGCCAGAAATCTTGCTTGTTTGTAGGTGACCAAATACTTATTTTCCACCATAATTTGCAAATAAATTCTTTAAAAACCTTTCTGTATTTGTTTTCTCATTTTGTCTCTCATAGTTGAGGTCAACCTATGATGTCAATTACAGACCTCTCTCATCTTTTTAAGTGGGAGAACTTGCACAATTGGTGGCTGACTAAATACTTTTTTCCCCACTGTATCAAAAATATTCCCATGTTAACGATATTAAGAAATTTATTGCGATAAAGATATATATCGCGATAAATACCCATTTAGAAGAAAAACATGGATATGGCCCTCCTCTCACCCATAATATCTTCGTAGTAGTATATAGTGTTAGTATTAAACATCATTAAACAGTATAAAACAACATTAGAAAATATTATTTCACTGAAAGAGTAGTAGAAGCTTGGAACTTCCAGCAGAGATGGTTGATACAGTGCCTTGCGAAAGTATTCGACCCCCTGGAACTTTTCAACCTTTTGCCACATTTCAGGCTTCAAACAAAAAGATATAACATTTTACATTTTTGGTGAAGAATCAAAAACAAGTGGGTCACAATTGTGAAGTGGAACAAAATTTATTGGATCATTTAAACTTTTTTTATAATAATAAAACTGAAAAGTGGGGCGTGCAAAATTATTCAGCCCTCTTGCATTAATACTTTGTTGCGCCACCTTTTGCTGCGATTACAGCTGCAAGTCGCTTGGGGTTTGTCTCTATCAGTTTTGCACATCTAGAGACTGAAATTCTTGCCCAATATTCCTTGCAAAACAGCTCAAGCTCTTTGAGGTTGGATGGAGAGCGTTTATGAACAGCAGTTTTCAGCTCTTTCCACATATTCTCAATTGGATTCAGGTCTGGACTTTGACTTGGCCATTCTAAGACCTGGAGACGTTTATTTTTGAACCATTCCATTGTAGATTTTGCTTTATGTTTGGGATCATTGTCTTGTTGGAAGATAAATCTCCATCCTAGTCTCAGGTCTTTTTCAGACTCCAATAGGTTTTCATCCAGAATGGTCCTGTATTTGGCTCCATCCATCTTCCCATAAATTTTAACCATCTTCCCTGTCCCTGATGATGAAAAGCAGGCCCAAACCATGATGCTGCCACCATCATGTTTGACAATGGGGATGGTGTGTTCAGGGTGATGAGCTGTGTTGCTTTTATGCCAAACATATCGTTGTGCATTGTTTCCAAAAAGTTGGATTTTGGTTTCATGTGACCAGAGCACCTTCTTCCACATGTTTGGTGTGTCTCCCAGGTGGCTTGTGGCTAACTCTAAACGAGACTTTTTATGGATATCTTTGAGAAATGGCTTTCTTCTTGTCACTCTTCCATAAAGGCCAGATTTGTGAAGTGTTCGACTGATTGTTGTCCTATGGACAGACTCTCCCACCTCAGCTGTAGATCTCTGCAGTTCATCCAGAGTGATCATTGGCCTCTTGGCTGCATCTCTGATCAGTCTTCTCCTTGTTTGAGATGAAAGTTTAGAGGGACGGCCGGGTCTTGGTAGATTTGCAGTGGTCTGATACTCCTTCCCTTTCAATTTGATCGCTTGCACAGTGCTCCTTGGGATGTTAAAAGCTTGGGAAATCTTTTGGTATCCAAATCCGGCTTTAAACTTCTCCACAACAGTATCACGGACCTGCCTGGTGTGTTCCTTGGTCTTTATGATGCTCTCTGTGCTTTAAACAGAACCCTGAGACTATCACAGAGCAGGTGCATTTATACGGAGACTTGATTACACACAGGTGGATTCTATTTATCTTCATCAGTCATTTAGGACAACATTGGATCATTCAGAGATCCTCAATGAACTTCTGGAGTGAGATTTCTGAACTGAAAGTAAATGGGCCGAATAATTTTGCACGCCCAACTTTTCAGTTTTATTATTACAAAAAAAGTTTAAATGACCCAATAAATTTCATTCCACTTCACAATTGTGACCCACTTGTTGTTGATTCTTCACCAAAAATTTTAAATGTTATATCTTTTTGTTTGAAGCCTGAAATGTGGCAAAAGGTTGAAAAGTTCCAGGGGGCCGAATACTTTCGCAAGGCACTGTAAATCCACAGTAACTGAATTTAAACATGCCTGGGATAAACTTGTATCTATCCTAAGATAACAATAAAGGAATAATAAAAGTACAGACTAGATGGACCAGGTGCTCTTTTTCTGCCCTCAATCTTCTATGTTTCTATGTTTCTAAAAACGGTCGGTCATCATAACAATTGTGTACGGATTTATGTTGCAGAGCAACGTCAACGACGTCACCATCACTGTCGAAGCTGGACGGCCCCTACAGTACCTTCAGCTTCTAGTAAGTGTAAACATAGTTAATTTATTTTTAATCCAGGCTACGTGGGAGTGCAGCTGCAGTAATACAGTAGAGCACTAGTGGTTAGGAAAGGTATCCAGCCTGAAACTATTCACATGTATCAACATCAGAAGTTACAACTGTTCATTAGAGTGGAATGTAATGCCATTATTTAATGTTTTTGACAGCTGCTGCACCACAGAGGAGCCCCTCTCACCCTCCTCCACAACAGCGAAAGAGGACCCCACCTGCCCCTCCAACACCACCAGCCCAACTTCCAGAGGTAGAAGGTAGGTAAAATAAAAAGTGTAATGGGTGGACCTTCTGTCTTCAAAATATAAGCTAAATTTATGTTTTATCTTTCGTAGCTCCAACCGGCAGGGAGGAGTTTTCCCCAGGCCCATGGGAAGACCACTCAGTATGGGTGTCCATCAAGTGCAAACCCCAAACTGACCATGTGTGGCCTTCTCAGTGAGCAGTTCAAAGAAAAAAAAGGCACAATACAGATACATGTCAGTGAATAACTCGTTCCAGTAGATATACCAAATATTTAATGACATGCAATTGCTAAAGTATTCTCATCCAGGAGCTGGTTAAAAAGTTTAGAATATTTTTTGTGGGAGAACCCCTTTAACTTGGTCATACTAATTATATTACTGTTTCCACCCCTACAGATATTCCGACAGACTTTGAGGTGGAGGCAGCCTTATGCCGCTTTGACACCAGGCTCCACGTTGCCTCCCAGCTTATTCGCGGCCTGCAGCTGGAGCTCTGAGAACTGCAGGCAATGATGGCCAGACGTCGGCAAAGGCCGGCGTAACCTGTTTTTTTTGTCCTTTTGTTTATTTTTTTTATTATTTATTACTAAAATTTTTCTTCTAAAACCTGTGTTTTAATTGTTTCTTTTAAACCTTTAACCCTTTCCTGACATAGTGTGAAGAAGACAGGAGTGTCTGTTTAGGCCGGAGCCTCCAAAAATTGTGCATAGGCCAGAGCCCACATTACTGTGAAGACGACACGGGTGTCTGTTTAGGCCGGAGCCTCAAAAATTATTCAAAGGCTGATTTCCCGGATTAACCCCTTCACCCATTTTCACGTACATGTACGTGAGGGAATGCGGCTCAGCAGCACGGGCCGGCTGTTACTAATAGCCGGGGCCCCGCTGCATCCGCCGGCATCGCTGTCTGTGGTGATGCCGGCGGATTAATCCCTCACACACCGCGATCACCGATGACCGCGGCATGTGAGGGGTCTGAGTGAGGGAGGGAGCTCCCTCTGACCCCATCGGCCCCCCGCGCTGCGCTGGCAGGGGGCCGATGGTTGCCACGGCAACGCCGATGCCTCACACAGGCATCGGAGCTTCCATGTACGGAAGCCGAGGGGATCCAGCCTGAGGTCTGGGTCTCCTAGGCAACCTGTCAGTGTCTCACACAGTGAGACTCTGACAGTTCGGGCTCATGCACTCGACAGTGAAAAATGGCCGTGTGACGGCCGTCTAAGTAGCGGCCGTCACACGGCGATTTTTAGCACCAATGAAAGCCTATGGCTCTATTCACATGGGCGTTTTTTTAACGGCCAGTGAATAGCGTCCGTCCAGTAATAGGACATGTCCTATTTCTGGGCCGTTTTCAA
>ONZH01006300.1:0-66497 GCA_900303285.1 Rhinella marina | reverse complement strand
CCAAACAATTTTTCCGGAGGTCCACCTACAGGCCCTCTCTCCAAACAATTTACGTCTTTTTTCCTATCTTTCTCTCTCTCCAAACTATTTTTCTGGATAGCTGCCATATACGGTATTAAACTGAGAAGAATACATAGAACACATGCCACACTTGATCAAGCTCATAATTTACGACTGTACCGGTTGATGCTAAATTTTTAAGTTGGGGTCCTTCACTGAATTTCACTGATCTCCTCAACGTCTCCTCAAAGAACCGAAAAACCATTGTGGAGAGAGCGGCACAGCTCGCCATCAAAGTGACGAACCCCAACGTCAGACTGTGCAGCGAAGAGAACTAATAAATATCTCTGTGGTTATTTGTGCTAAATAAAAAAAAAAAAAAATTGATCTGTTCCTGTGCCTGATCCACCCAAGTTGAATCTGTCCCATCATGAGAAAGTCCCCCCAAGGAGTCCTGTCTTTCAATCTTATTGAAAGACAGACAATCAGGGGTTCACCGCCAGGTTGTCAGGCAGCATTTTTAAGTGGGTCACCATTACTGTGTCCCTGAAAATTGCCTTGGGGTCATCGCCAGACTATTTTTATGAAAGGCCATGGGGTTCTATACACACAGTGCTGACGGAAGCCCATCAGCCTTTCTAAACACAATTGAATCTGTCCCATCATGAGAAAGTCCCCCAAGGAGTCCCCAATGTAACTTGCTTCACTTTCAACTACCTCACCCCCGACACCTGTGTCTCGCCATTGTCCACCACCTCCTCAGACAACACTGGTAAATCCCCACTGTCAGCACACGGAGACTGCAAAAGGTCTTGCGAATTGGGGCAGAGAATGTTCTGGGGTAGCACATCAGAGAAGGGGTGACTATGGGGTTCCAGGGAGTACGTGACCACATGCAATCTCCATCTAAAAAGTCATACTGAGGCTCACCACCATGCTTTACACTGCAATCTTATTACTGAGGCTCACCACCATGCTTTACACTGCAATCTTATTGAAAGACAGACAATCAGGGGTTCACCACCAGGTTGTCAGGCAGCATTTTTAAGTGGGTCACCATTACTGTGTCCCTGAAAATTGCCTTGGGGTCATCGCCAGACTATTTTTATGAAAGGCCATGGGGTTCTATACACACAGTGCTGACGGAAGCCCATCAGCCTTTCTAAACACAATTGAATCTGTCCCATCATGAGAAAGTCCCCCCAAGGAGTCCCCACTTTAACTTGCTTCACTTTCAACTACCTCACCCCCCGACACCTGTGTCTCGCCATTGTCCACCACCTCCTCAGACAACACTGGTAAATCCCCACTGTCAGCACACGGACACTGCAAAAGGTCTTGCGAATTGGGGCACAGAATGTTCTGGGGTAGCACATCAGAGAAGGGGTGACTATGGGGTTCCAGGGAGTACGTGACCACATGCAATCTCCATCTAAAAAGTCATACTGAGGCTCACCACCATGCTTTACACTGCAATCTTATTACTGAGGCATACCAGCATGCTTTACACTGCAATCTTATTGAAAGACAATCAGGGGTTCACCGCCAGGTTGTCAGGCAGCATTTTTAAGTGGGTCACCATTACCGTGTCCCTGAAAATTGGCGGTGATGGACCTTCGTTGCACCTAGTTGGGTGCTTCCCTAACATGTGATGGGCATGTGCCTTTCTTTGTCTGGGTGAGCACAATTGCCATGAGAGTAACCACCAGGCTGTTGCCTGAGAATTTGGGGTAATGGTGGGATTAGGCAGCCTCAGAGGCATCCATGCATGCTTCCCCTGCTGTTTCCTGTCCATTTCCATGGTGTTTCCATCATTTTCTGAGGTTTCCAGGTTTTCACCCAGCCTTCCCTAGGCAGAGCCTTGGTCCCCTGCAAAAAATGCTTGAGTCTCCCATTGACTTCAATGGGGTTCGTTATTTGAAACGAGCACCCGAGCATCGGGAAAAGTTCGACTCGAATAACGAGCACCCGAGCATTTTAGTGCTCGCTCATCTCTAGTACAGATCATTCTAGTCATTTGGCCATGAATGAAGAACAAACAACAGAAATTCATTTTTATATAGAAAAAGATTATGAGAAGTATAAATGAGAAAATGAGAAGTATAAAAGGAAAGAACACCACACTGAAAAGCCGAAGCTTCTAGATCTGCTTGTTACACACTGCATTCATTGCAAGGAAGCCACATAGTCAAAACATTGGGAGTCATTTATCAAATCTAGTACACCAGCAGGGGCGTAGCTATCAGGGAAGCAGGGGAAGCCAAGGGCAGAAGGGGCCCTGGAGCAGTAGCAGCATACAGCACAGAGGCCTGCCAATATCCTTCTTACAAGTTCCTGAGCTGCGGAGCTCAGACACGCCCCCTCTTCACAGTGCTTCGGGGCCCAAGGGCAGAAGGGGCCCGGGAGCAGTAGCAGCATACAGCACAGAGCAGGGACGTAGCTATCGGGGAAGCAGGGGAAGCCAGTGCTTCGGGGCCCAAGGGCAGAAGGGGCCCGGGAGCAGTAGCAGCATACAGCACAGAGGCCTGCCAATATCCTTCTTACAAGTTCCTGAGCTGCGGAGCTCAGACACGCCCCCTCTTCACTCCAGCAGAGCAGGACCTTGTTTACCAGCTTTAGACATGCCCCCTCTACACAGGATGTGCTGCTGGAGGAGGAAAGATTTGGCAGGGCTGGAGAAGAAGCGTGTGGAGAGGCAGACAGTGGGTGAGTGAGTCTGCTGTGTGGGACACAAGGGGTAATGGCAGGGAAGTCTTCAAGCTGCTGCTGGGTGTTGTAGTGTACCAGCAGCTTCATGCTATTCAGTTGTTTTACTGCCCCCCCCATCCTGTCCTTCTCTTATCTTATCCTCATGGAGCCCCTTCTGTCTCCTGTCCTCCCTCATTTATCAAGAGCTCCTGTTCCACCTTCCTTTCTCCTATTGCTGCCCAGGATTGCCAACCGTCCGTAAATTTACCGTAGCGTCCGGCAGAAAAAAACACTGCCCGTAAAACCTGTAGGCCGAACTCTGAAGTCTGCACTGCGCATGCGCGTGCAGTGCAGTGAGACGGGATCTGATGCTAGGCTGTGTGGGCGAGAAGAGGAGCCATGACGGAGGTCAGGAGGAGGAGTCCTACTGGCCACCAATGAAAGTGCCGCTATCTGCCTGCTTCTGGAGTGGATGCATACAGTGTGAGAAGCTGCAGCTCATGTACTGGTAAGTGCCGCAGCGCATCTGCAACAGCCATAACCCCAGTGTCCTCCAGCCCCATGTACTGCCAGGCAGATGGGGGCCATATAGGGTATCATTTAAATTACTGGGGGCACTATAGGGAGCTGTTAGGCTGCTGTGGGGCACTACTGCATAGCTTTTACTATACTGGGGCGCTACAGGAGGCATTTAAGCTACTGTGGGCATTATAAGGGCCATTATAATTACTGGGGGCACTATAGAGGGGACCTTTTACTTTTTGGAGCACTATGAGGGTTTTATTACTACTAGGAGCACTATGAGGGTTTTTGTCAATACTGGGGACACTATATTACTACCTGGGGGGCACTTTGAGGGCAATTTTACTGCTGGGTTACTATGGGAAGCTTTTTTACTCCTGGAGGCACTAAGAGGAAATTATTTCTATTATGGGGCATTATTTCTGCTACTGGGGGTCTTATTGGCGGGTGTTATTTTTTGGAAAAGTATGAAGGGCCCTACTGCTAACGAGTACTTTTGGTGAGTTTTAGCACTATTGGGGCACTATTGCTAATGGGGGCACTCTGGGGGAGAATTTTTAGTATTAGTGGAACTTTGTGGAGCAATGTTACTATAGGGGGAATATCTGTATGGCACTGTTATTCCTACAGTATAGTATTTGGGGTCATTGGGGAACACAATTGACACAGTATTGGGGTAGCAGCAGAATAACACTGTTGGGGCACCAGGATGATAATGATAGAAAAGTGAGGAATCTAAGATGTCTGTGTAGCAACATCTGCAGAGAAAAGATGTTGCTGAAAAAAATTGTCAAGGCCTCCTGGGCTGAATAGAGAAGATGAGGAAAGAGAATATCTACATGAGAGGAGACGTCACTGGATGGAAGAGGTATGTGGTGCTGTATCCTCCTGTATGTTTGGTAGTGGTGAATGTAATGGGGGAGGGAGGTTGGTTGGATTAACAATTTGGTGCATATGCATTCTGGATGTATATTATACTCACTGCTTTCGTCAGCGCCATTCCCTGCAGCTCTTGTACCTTCCTTCTGCTGCTGCTTGTTTACAAACTACAGTGGGACTTGCCGGTTTATGACATGTTGCCGTTGCAGCCAATCAGTGGTCTAATGCTTCTTTTAATTTTAACTACTGGACAACCCCTTTAATTCTGCGTTTTTTGTGATTCAAGGACATTATGTTTAGGGTATTTTGAGGGCGTGGATGTGGGCGTGGTCTTTAAAAAGGGGCGGGATTTATGTCCGTAAAAATTGTGGGCTGTCCGTGATTTCTGGTTTAGTTGTCCAGAAAAATTTAATTGATAGGTTGGCAACCCTGTTGCTGCCCTGCACAGACCTCCTGCCCCTACTTCTAGTATGAATCCCCCTCAGAGTCACTTTCACCTACTTGCTGTGTCCACCCCTCCTGTCCATCCAGGGCTCCTGGCCCCTGTCTCACACCTCTGCCCCTCATTATGGTGGTGTCCTTCTAATGGCTCAGGGTCATGTGACTGTGCCCCCCACCCCGTACTGTGCTCCCTTATACCCTGCATTGTGCCCTCTTACCATACCCTGTAAAGTGCTCTTAGTCATTCCCTGTACTGTGCCCTATTATACCCTTTTATTCGGTCACTGTATGGAGGTGTTATCTAGTGTATGGTGGTGTTATCTAGTGTATGGAGGTGTTATCTAGTGTATGGCGGTGTTAGCCAGTCCCTGTATGAGAGTGCTATCCGGGGACTGTATGGTGGTGTTATCCAGTCACTATATGGAGGTATCTGGTGACTGTATGGTGGTATTATGCAGTCACTGTATGGTGGTATTATGCAGTCACTGTATGGCGGTGTTTTCCAGTGACTGTATGATGGTATTATCCAATCACTGTATGGCGGTTTTATCCAGTCACTGCATGGTGGTGTTACTGCACACTCCACCTTTTTTAGACCTGGCATGAGTGAGGAAAAGTTGCAGATTGCGGCGCAAAGGACGTGTGCGCCAAAATCTGTGTCAGAAATACACTTAACCCCTTCACGCCCAGCGCCGTAATGGTACGGCGCTGGGAAGCGTGTTTCAAGATGGCGTGATGGGCGTGGGTGACCTGCGCACCCTACTAGCAGGCACCTGCGGCTAACGTCCGCGACCGGCATTAATGCAGAGCGCGGACATTTAACCCCTTGGGTGCCGCGGTCAAGCCTGACCGCAGCACCCGAAGGCGGCAACAAGGTGTTGCTCCGGCTCCCCCGTGTGGCGATCGGAGGAACTGGAGCGTGTCTGCAGCAGTCCCTGTCATAGTCAGTGAGAGGAGGCTGCTGCATAGACTTTTTTTTGTGTAATAGGGCTCCATAGGAAAGCATTGAAATCCTCATAGACTCCAATGTAAGTGCATTGGAGTCTATGATATAAGCAATCAGATGACTGCTAGTTATAGTTCCCTATGGGAACTATAAAAATAGTGTGAATAAATAAATAAAGTTTTAAAAAAATAAATAAAAGAAACGTAAAAGTTGAAATCACCTCCCTTTCCCGAAAATAAAAATAAAAGTATTAAAAAAATTTTAAAAAATACACATAATGGGTATCGCCGTGTGCGAAAACGCCCATATATATAAAAATTTAAAAAAATTTCCCGTACGGAAAAAAAGAGAAAAGGAAAAAATCGTCAAAATGGGCTATTCGCCATTTTTTGACGCTTTTTTTTTAAAAAAAATTAAATAAAAAGCGATCAAAAAGTCATACACTCCCCAGAATGGTATCAATAAAAAGTTCAGATCGCCCCGCAAAAAAATGAGCCCCCATACAGATCCGTACATAAAAATACCCAAAAGTTTTAGGGGGTCAAGAACTGGGGGAAAAAAAAATGTCCAACTTTATAATTCTTTTTATCAAAATGCAAGAAAAACGATACATATTAGGTATCGCCGGATTCGTACTAAACCTGTAGAATGAAACTAACTGGTCAGTTTTAACGCACATCGAACGCCGTAAATAAAAAACCCGTAAAACTGTGGCAGAATTGCGTTTTTTTGCAATTTTACCCAATTTGGAATTTTTTTCCCGCTTCCCACTACACCATATGCAATATTAAATGGTGGCGTTGCAAAGTACAACTTGTCCCGCAAAAAACAAGCCCTCATACAGCTATGTGAACAGAAAAATTAAAAAAAAAGTTATGGCTGTATCAAGGCAGGGAGCGCAAAACGAAAACGCAAAACTAAAAAAACCTCCGGGGCTCAAAGGGTTAATATAGGTATATTTCTGTTTAATAAATGACCCCCTAATTGTCTTTTGATTGCAGGGTAGGGCTAATATCTTTATAGTATATAGATCCCAGTATATTATACTGCGCCCTGTATTTCCTAATAAATAAATGATCGTTGGGAAATGCAGTCCTCACCCCTAACCACCAGGACCAGGTTCTGCGCTGTCAGAACATGGCAGCCTCTCTGCTCCGCTGTGTCCTGCTGCTTATTCTGGCACTGGGTTCACATCACATTTTTCCCATATGTTTAATGTATACAAAAAATGTATACATTAAGAGATGCCTCAGACTGATCCATACAGTGGCGTCCGTTCACCATACAGTTCCATTGTAAAACAACATATACGTTAATGTGTGCATTTTTTGTACTGGACTCTGCAGGATACAAAAACGTGGTGTGCTGCATATTTGTATATGGTACCTTTTTTATCAATATCAAATGGATAGGAAAAACGTGATGTGAACCCACTGCTACATATGCACAAATGCGATGCCAGGAGGGTCATGGGGGAGGGGGGGCATACAAAAATTTGCTGTGGGGCCCAGTCAGTTCTACTGTACACCAGTTTTGTGGTGTAAAAAAGTCACAAGTGATGACAAGATGATGATATTTGGAGCATAGTTTTGCAACATTTGCTCAAATTTTGTCACATTTGGTGAACATAGCCACTTTTAGAAGTAGAATGCAAAGTAGATCAGGATTTCATATTTCAGATTAAACCACCTTTAAAGAGGATTTCTCAGACTTTATAACTGTATCTGATTGATGGGGTCCGACACCTGGAACCCCCCGATCAGCTGTTCGAAAAGGTAGCGGCGCTCCTGTAAGTGGCCTTCTCACAGCTTTTCCTAAGCCAGTGAAGTCACGTTCATCGGTCACATAGCTGATGATACCAAGCACAACCACTATATAATGTATAGCGCTGTGCTTGGTAAGCAAGGAGAAGGCCGCTGAGCTCACAGGAGCTAACCATTTCATTCTGCCTCCCCTTTGGGTAGAAGTGGGTTTTCCTGTTTTCCACCAATGGAGGGGTTTTCAGGAAGTTCAAAGAGTTGAGTGAGAGAGTCTAAAGAGACCAGATAAGGCGCAGTGAGGGAAGATTTTTCTCCTGCTGCAGGAGCTTTGGGAAAGCAAATTATTGAGCAGCCCACTCCTGAAATTAAAGGGGTTTTCTGGGATTTAACTACTGATGACCTATCCTCAGGAAAGGTCATCAGTATCTGATCGGTGAGGGTCCAACACCCGGGACCCCCGCCGATCAGCTGTTTGAGAAGGTACCGGCATTCCTGTGAGTGCAGGTACCTTCTCGCAGCTCACCAAGCACAGCGCCGTACATTGTACGGCAGCTGTGCTTGGTATCGCGCTCAGCCCTATTCACTTGAATGGGGCTGAGCCGCTCCCAAGTCACCGTGACCGATGAACGTGACGTCAGTGGCCTAGGAAAAGCCAAGAGAAGGCCTCAGCGCTCATGGGAGTGCCAGTACCTTCTCAAACAACTGATCGGCGGGGGTACCAGGTGTCGGACCCCCACCGATCAGATACTGATGATCTATTTTGAGGATAGATCATCATTATTAAAGTCTCAGAAAACCCTTTTAAGTCTCATTTTATGATGTGCATCATATAAAAAAAATCTGAAAAAAAAAACTTGATTATACCACATTGCACTTGCACCAAGTATATTATTACTTTGCGCCATTTCATAAATTTAGAACACTGTCTCAAAGCAAAAACCATAACCACTGCAAATGCTAAATTCCCTCCATAATGTATATATGAGAAGGTCACAAAATATTAGGATATACAACTACTTAAATACTGTATCTTATCTCAAACAATGAAAAAAAAAAGTAGTGCCCATGTAAATAGAGGCCAAGATGGTGACTATGCTCCAATCTGCATACTTCTGGGGGAATAATAAAGAGTTGGAACCAATTCATGATAGTAAACACAATTTATCCCAATAACAATGCACAATAATCTCAATAAGGGCCAAAATGACATCATCACAATTGAGCATATTTTATAAACATTTAGACATACGATATTATCATGTCATCATAATAGAGCTCCATATAGCAAAACAAGCCACAAGATGATCAGCTTCCCTATACAAGTCTTAGTGGTCCAGTTGCTTGGTAACTGGAGTCTACGCTCCTCATACAATGCATGATAACAATTGCTGGAACAAGTGTGTTATAACTGCCCTTGAATTCATTCTATTAACATTCCAAATAATGACAATGGTATACAGCAGATGACAGGAGGATCATAGAAGCCTAAAAATGCTAAAATCCTAATTGTGATATGTAAACTACAGAGTGGACCCTGTAAATAAACACCTTGGAGATTTCTCAAGACTGGAGTTTCCTACACCAGTCTTTATCCCCTGTGCGCTGGAGTCAGATGCAGCTAATTTATCAAGAGGCACATGCGTCTCAATAAATTAGGTGCATCTCTGACTCTGCAAGCGCCAAAAATTCTAGCTAGGGACTGGTGTATACCGATTTATGGCACAGATTATAGTAAATCTGGTGGGTTGTGAAGGCTTCTCCCTTTTTATCCCCATTTTATAAATGTGATGTAAAAAAGCTGCAAATTCTGGCACAAATATGGTGTGCTACATAGTTTGACCACCTTAATGACATAAAAGCCTTCATAAATGTACCCCATTATTTTGAAATTTTAATAATAAATACAAATGCATCATGGTAAACACACAGACGGTACTCGTATGGTTGTAACATCATCACAACTGAGCACAACTAATAAAAAATGCACATACATTTTGTGTTATCAATAAAAGGCACACACTATTTTGAGATAATACAAACTGAGTACAGTCTATGATATAGGCATCAATGTTGGGAACATCCTATATATGGGTTCGGATTTGTTCTTACAGTAACAGTGCATACACAAAACTTACATAATTTTCTTATTACTATTAGGCCGCAGTGGGTGAAATATATTACATAGTCAATACAGCGATTGAGAACACATGATATTTAATGTAAACACAAAAAAATTGAATTTGTCCAAAACAGGATGAATCTGAATCTACTATTTCCTACCTATCCTGAATACATCTTGTAGGCATACAAATGAGTCAGTTAAAATGTATAGTGTAGAGAGTCCATCTGCTCAGGAGGTGGTGCAGCATGAAGTGCTCTTTTCTCTCTTCTTTGAGTTGCTTCACAGCCCCTCCCCTCTGCTGTGAGTGACAACTGGAAGTGGTCTCCTGATTGGATGCTACAGCTGTCACTCAAAATAGAGGGGATGGGCTGTGAAGCAACTCAAAGAAGAGAGCTCTTCACAGCTCTTGGGCAATTGCATGAGCAGATTCTGGCAGAATAAAGTTCATATTCACACTAATCCTGATGAGAAAGGCTCCACAAAAGGTATGGCTGCCCTGCTTACCCCAGGTATAGTCTAGTCATGTGAACAAAATAATTCACAAAAGAAATAAAATTATATTTCCTTTATTAAGCTCAATTAAAATACAAGAAAGTTAAGATTAGAGGAATCCACATGATCGTAGGGGAAAACTTATACAATGTATAATAATTACCGGGAAAAATAATATTAAAATTTCATATCCTAGTGGATTACGTCTGACATCAAAGCACATAAACACGCACAGCGACTCCACAATAAGCTGCATATGAACCCAATACCACAAGCCACCAAATAGTGAAACAATGAAAACGGCTCTGTCAGGGACGTTTATATTTAAAAATTCTAAAATTTTAGTGCAACTTTTGCACTGGTCACTAAGCCTAATAATATGCCAACAATTCCATTTACAATAGGTCATATAACAGCTTCTCTACTCCACCTCCCTGTCACAGAGGGCATCTACAAAACTGTCCCATAGAAGTCAATGAACGTCTCATACGTATTGTGTCTATGGCCCTTGAGGCTGCTGTAAAGCATTTTCTAAATTATTAAGCAGTAGCTCAGGCAAGATGACCACCTCCATAACATGTACAGGAAATAGAATACAAAATCTACAATCAGAAAAAAATGCCATAAACACATGGACACTCCTGAATATTTAATGACAGACATGCATGTACACATACAAATACATAAAGAAATGTATATTATAGTTTGTTTCCTACTCCTAACGCTTCAGGCCTCGTTCACATTTCATGAAATCATGAAAAAGAATAGGTTCAACAAATATCAGAAAGCTGTTTTCTTATTCTAATATGCCATAATAAATCAAATTCTCTTAAAGAATATATACATGTATACAGTATCTACTTTTCATAGTTGTGACAGAGCGATTTGCAGTATCTAATTATTATGAAATAGTGAAGATTTTAATTATATATAATTATATGTAATACAGTATTTATCACTGTTGTGATCTGTGCTTGCGGGTGTGGTTGGCAATGATGCTTTAGTAGACAGGAGGACATTTAGCAGATCTGCTATGGAAGTTTTGTCGAGTAAAAATGTAGTAAGAGAAGTGACGTGTGACATTTTATGCAGGCTGCATTCAAAGCAAAGCCTAAAGGCTATGTACACCTTCGGAGGCATTTTTTTTTCATTATATTTTACTCATTTTCAGCAAAAAAAAATGTTTTCACTTGGTCTTTACCGTATTAAAGATATTGAGCAGTTTTGTCACAAAGGGTTAACTGTCTAGCTGTGTGAATTGTACCGGTCATATAATAACCCTTATCTCTGACATCACCAGTGAGCCTGGTGATGTCACCGGCACTAATGGACACTGCCCTGTCCTGTAAAACTGGCTAGTGCAGACTAAAGCCCGCCCATTAGTGCTGGTGACATCACTGGGAACACTGCTAGGTGGGAGTCTCTTCCTAGCAGTGCAAAAATATAATCAAAAAAGCCCTTGCCCTGCGCATCAGAACATGAAATGCTCCAATGCTCATGTCAGAGGAGCTGAGTAAGTGAAGAAGAAGGGATGTGTCCGGGTTTAACCCTTTTAATATTCATTTTTCAGCACCCAGTACCAGATTGCTGTCCTAAATCAGATGGCTAGTTTGTCTCCAAAGTGTGGTAATGCCAGAACCAATTAACCCTTTCCATATACAGTAAATTCTATTGCCATAAACATGCATTTATTCTACTGTCTTAGCCCAGCACGGCTTTAAACTGGTCCTCAACCTTCTGTAAAAGTGCAATGATTCCTTCTCTCAGAGGATAACCCTTTGTAAAGTTGTTTCTGGCAGTTGTCCACTGTGAGTATGGTGTTGTTGTCCTGTATAACAGTTCTCTTTTAGGACCTACTTGGTAGAGTACACCCGGCAGGTCTTTACTTTAGCTTGATCAGTAGCACACTCTCAACTAACTCTAGTCAGGGAGCCAGGTCCAACCTGTCCCTTGGCTACTAGTTTACACAGTTTGTGCCATAGATGGACATTTCACATAAAATACAATTGGTTTCAATGAACAGAAATACAATACACACCAGTAGATTTTGTCATTATGGGATTACTGTTTCAGAGAAGACGCAGCTGTGTCTTTTAACTAAGGATGTGGAAATCAATATCTAATTTTAGAGCTTAGAATGATCTTTTGTGTATTTTGTAGAGATATTCTGTTTCAGTGCCATTTACTCATTTATTAAGCAGAATGGAGCTGATCTCACATTCCTCACTAACACAAGAACATCATGAAAGAACAAATTAGGGTCTTTTCATATTGTGAGCTAGTACAAAAACTTGTTCGTGCTGAGTCCTAGGGAGAGCTTGCCAAAAAAATTTCAGTGTAATGCATGTGGATTCTCATGCCTGAAATCAGTTTACATCTTTATCTTACCATAAAGTGGGGAAACATCTTTTAAAAGCAATAGACATATTGCCATCATCAAAATTTCAACATATATTGTGACAATATCAGTTTCCCTTGTCATACTAAAAAACATTTATTTGCTAATTCCCACTTGCTTATATTGCTCCGCTATCATCTGTGACTACTTAGACTGCAATCACTCTTATCACTCCCTGTACCCAATGACGTTTACAATCTAATTTCCCTATCTTTGACACACACTTTTGAACCAATTTCATAAAAAGCCAATTGACTGATTACAATGTTTTTTGAAATATAAGATTAAACCAAAGCACCTAGAAGAAAGCCAGTGACCTACTCCCTATTCCCTTCAAAGTAAATATTGACTTTTAGGCTACTTTTACATCTGCGTTTATGCTGGATCAGTCATGGATCAGTAAAAAAACGCTTCCGTCATGATAATACAACCGTCTGCATCCGTTATGAACGGATCTGGTTGTATTATCTCTAAAATAGCCAAAACAGATCAGTCTCTAAAACCAAGTTCGGACTGGTCCACAGGGGAACAGGGAAATACCACGGTGGGCCCCTGAGAAAGGTGGGCCCCTAATCCACCAGCACAGAATCTCAAATAACCTATATCAATATAAAACTGGGTAGACTATCCAGGTTATTATTATAGATGCATCAGAAGGCTAAAATGGCCTCTAGGAATAGAGGCAGGCCAGCCAGTATCCTCTCTTCCATGGGACCCACCTTTTGAAGTTGTTGCAGAGACCCACAGAATCAATTATCTTGTAACGTCTTGCTGCTGTCTGCCTCTGTGTGGGCAGGTAATATTTGCATGTCACTGTACAGTGGGCCCCCAGAATGAATTTTACTGGTGGGCCCTAGGCATCTCAGTTCGACACTGTCTAAAACCATTGTAAGTCAATGGGGGACGGATCCAACTTCATTGACTCCATTGACTTAATTGTGAGTCATTACTGATCCATCTTGCTCTGCATTCCAGGACGCAATCAGAAAGGCTGCTTGCAGCGCTTTTGTGTGCGTTATGGGAATGCAATGAAACGGAACAGAATACATTCTGGTGCACTCCATTCTCTTCAGTTTTGTCCCCATTGACAATAAATGGGGACAAAACTGAAGTTTTTTCCTCTGCTATTGAGATCCCATGATGAAGCTCAATGGCGGAAACGGAAAGCGCAAGTGTGAAAGTAGCCTTAGGTTGGTATTTTACTAGTTTAAGGAAAAACTCAATGACCACTTTTATTTTGCTTAATATCACAGCTGAAACAATGTTACAATTTAAAGATCCTATCCAACTACACGGAACTTCTCAGCTATGAATGGATGTTCTAGTAAGGGGCTTCTCAAAAGTTTTCTACTTGGTCCTCACCAGTCAATCCACAATGATGGCAAGGCTTCACCAGCAAACAAACACTACTATGCAAACCTGGAGAAATAAAAGCCCCCATATAACCTTGAACACCAGTAATGATATACCACCATGCAGCTCATATAACAAGTCCGACCATGCTATAAAACATGCTTCCCAGCAGCAGCAAACACCATAGTGCAGCACAAAAAAAACAAGAAAATGATTCAGAGCTTGCAAGATAAAATCACTTTACTTTACAATCCATAACATAGTAAAAAAGTCCAATAAACGCTTAGCATGGAGTGCCAGAATCAAGTGCTCTGAAAAGCCACAGTGGACCAGTAGAAAATCCGCTAAGCTTCAAAGAGACAATACTGAATACGAAGCTACCATGCAAAAAGCAATGTATGAGAATATTATATACAGAAACATGAAAGATGCAGAACATGCCAGAAAAATCAAATATATAACATTATTTATAAATACTATTAATAAATACATAGGATAGTTTTGAGTTGATGCCTCACACTTAGAATGGCTGATTTAGTGCATTCTAGACTCAGACAGTAATCAAGCAACGTCATTTAGGGCTGACTTTGGAGTCCGTGACATGCCACTCAGGCCTGTTTATGATGGGTTCATGCATTGTCGGACTGGGGTGCCTAGAGTCCACCAGTAAAATTTATTTTGAGGGCCCACCGTACAGACACATTCAAATATTGCAAAGAAAAAAGGAAATTTCAGTCAGCACATCCCAGAGTGCAGGTGCTGGTTGCTATGGCTAAATACATGTCAAAGGAAAATACATAAATTGCAGCCGCACACCGCTACCAGATAAAGCACAAAATGCCAGTGATAGAATATTCCAAAGCTCATGCTATGCTTGTTTAATAAATTAGAGACTCTTGGCAAATACATTTTGTACAAAATTATCTGAGCCCATTCACCACAATCGTCAAGGTGGTCTCTGCAGAATGGGAACCTAACACTATCTCCTACCTGTTACGTGCCAGTCTTGGCTTCCATATAATCAGGGGGTGTTTTGTTCCACATGCATGTAATGTCCACTTGCCTTTTGCCATTTCTGGTACTACAAAGGCCTCCCCTAGTTCAGGAGTGTAGACACTAACATGCATGCCGAATCACTCGGCTTTATAGTTGCACTGATTAAAAACCACCTGTGGGGCAAATGGGCTGGTCAGGAGTGCATGACCAAATGGAGTAGCCACACCTCCAGTACAAACTTGCAAAGAAAAAAAGAAATTAAATCTAATGCACTGGAAAAGCTCAAGGACCTGTGATGACATCACAGTCCATGTGACCAGTGCAATAGGCTGTTGTTGAGAAGGACCTTTGATGATGTTACTGTCATGTGACCAGTGGAGGAGTGGATGGCGTTCGGCAGTAAAGTTAACTTGGGGAACAAGCTGTGGTGAGGTCTGTAGCATGAGTAGAGGTAAGTGAGAGGCAGAGCAATGCTGGGAGTTGTAGTTATTAGGGCTGAAGGAAGGGGTGTTATTTACACTGTATGAGACTGTATGTTCGAGTGGGAGGGGGTGATGTTATTTAAATGGGACTGAATATTGGAAGTGGCCAGGGCATGGTGATATTATTTACATGGGACTGTATGTTGGAGGGACTGAAGGGAGGGATGTTATTTACATAGGACTGTATGTTGGAGGTGGCTAGGGCATGTTGATATTATTTACATGGGACTGTTTTTGGATGGGGCTGGAGAGATGGTGTGATGTCATTTACATGGGACAGCAGAGGGAAGGACATAGTATTATTTACATGGGACTGTATGGTGGAGGGGCTGAGGAACTAAAATTTCTGAGGACACTACATGGAGGAATATAAATACGGGGGGCACTTCATACGGAGCGTTATAACAGTAGAGGGCAATATAAATACTGGCTGCACTGCAGGGGGGACTGCAGGGGCATTTTAAATCCAGTGGACATTAGGCGTTCTTATTACTACTGGGGGCTCTATAGGATGGACTTTTAAATCCGCCTTATTTTTACTATGTGCACTATTAGGGGCCTTATTACTACTGATGGGGTCTGTAGGAGCTTTATTACCACTGGGGGAACAATAGGGGGCCTTATTTCTACTGGTGGGTCTCCAGTATTAATATTAGAGGCTCTTCTACTGAGGAAGGCACTGTTGGGGAGCATTATCACTGTTGGGAGCACTGTAGGGGGCAGTATTACTAATGAGGGCATTCTAGAAGGGAAATTACTATTGGTGGGACTTTGAGGAGCACTATGGGGGGCACTCATATTTCTTCAGGACAGTATTTGGTGGTATTGGGGAGCACAGCGAGCAGCAGGAGGACTCCAGGTTGGGGGATGAAACAAAATTGAGGAAGCTAAGATGTCTGTGTGTCACACTCTGCAGAGACGAGGCGGCTGAGAGAAGTCCAGACCATATGGAAAAGATGATGACAAAGAAGATTTACATCACAGGAGACGTCACCTGGGAGGCCCTGGATGTGATAGGTAAGTGCTGCTGTATAGCAACTACAGTACAATGAGGTGTGCGAAGGAGGGTCAACTTAGAGAATTGGGCCATATGCATTGGGGCTTGGGCCCCGGATCTTTTGCTACCCTAGCAGCGCCCCTGAATCTCACTAAGTTTATATCTAGGGATGATGAAATGGGATGCATTCATTTTCATGTTGTGGTGAAATTAATACTCTAACACATATCTTCATCACTAACACATAACATCAGATTTTGTTATATTTATATTTTTCTAAATTATTTCTTTTATGCTGCTGGCTATTATACTATTAGTTATAGTGCAGATATGGAATATAAATGTATATGACAAACAAGGATTAGGCCAAAGTAGGGCAACCTCAAATCAGATTGTAATACACTAGACCGAAATTACATCCAAAAGATCAGTACCATGTAAGCTTTCCCTAGAGGATGGCTTTTGTGTCACATTTTTGCCACTCCTCAAATCTCATGCCATCTGTTCTCCGTTGCTTTAATACTTTTATTGCATACTTGGACTCGACCCATAAAGGCAGCTTTATATTTATAAAAATGATCTCAGTAATGTAGCTATCTCAAAATTCATAAAATAATCCCAGTGGCCTCTAGAGCCTTTCATTATACAACCTACGTATTTGTATTCATAGATTAGCACTTCAGTGGTATAGTTAATGTGATAGTTTATGAATATATCCATATTCCTGCTTGTATCTCTTCTCTGTGCATTTTAAAGAGATGCAAATTGGATCGCCTATACACCACAACTTGTAAACTTTTATTATGCTGATACTGTTCTTTTATTACAGTGCACACAACAAAAACAGTGTCCTGGATTGCACCATAGAGAATTTCATCTCCACTTTGCAGGATAATAGACTGAACTGGAAGGACATATGTTTTTTTAGCCTTAGAAACTACGTTACTATTAGAGATGAGCGAAGTTTTGAAAAATTCGATTTGGCTGCTTCGCCGAACTTCGACAAGAAATTTGATTTATTACGAATTACTTTGTCACAAATCGCTTTCCAGTGTATGGAGTGGACGCAATCACGGGAACTGCAATCGCGCCAGCCCCCTCATTTAACCCATCAGGTTCCGCGTTCAACGCTGATCTCGGCATCTGTGACTCACATTCAGCCTTTCAAGGATTAATCAAGGGTTTAAAAAAATAAATAATACCCACCTCATCCACTTGCTTGTCTTAATTGAAAAAAAACCTCCAAAGGTCCTGTGGCAAGCGTGATGACATCACCACGGGCGCCCCCCAACGTGAACATGTGGTGACGTCATCAAGCTCGTCACAGGTCCTTTGGCAAGTTTTCTTCAATCAAGATGGGAGCTGAAGGCTTGTCCTTGAGCAAGTGGATGAGCCACCATTTTAGAAAAAATTGCATAACATTGTATACAAAGTCCACTTCAGATACCTCGATTCACTCAATACTAGTTACTATTTTGCTTACTGCCTTGTATGACTTGTATAACAACAAAAATTTCTTGCATCATTTGAGTTTACATCTGCATTGAGCTTGAAAAATATAAAATAAAAACTGACTTTGGAGACAATATTTTTTATTGAAAACAAAATTTTTCAATACAGTGAAAATGTAAACAACACTTCAATGACAATACTATGGTAATACAGAAGTAAAAAATTTCATGTAATTGACAATTACTTGACAGGTTGGTGATTTTGAGTTTGGAGGTGACCTATGGGAATTTCCACAAGCTGCAGGGAAGAACATATACACTTTCCTCTCTCGCAATAAAGTTTGTTCTTTATCACATTGTCTATAAGCTCTTCACTGCGTGCTTAAAAAAAAAAAAATCAAACAACTGAGTACACGACCTGTACAATTTTGTGTTCCTGTATGGATGGGTTATTTTGAGCATTAGTTCTGTCAGGTGTCAGTTATTTTTGATGGGAGAAAAGGTCCTGCCTGTTGTACCTTATCATCCCTCAATAATAACTGAAAACTGTTGGAACTGACAAAAACAGATGCACAAAATGTAAGAATTCAGTTATTTGTTCATTTTTGCGTTGTTCTGATTGATCAGAACAATAGAAAGCTGAAAGCAGATGTGATTGAGCCCTTATAACTGCACAACTGCTACAACCGACAGTACTATTTGTCTTTTACCATAATCGTTAATCCAGAGTTGTCCACCGTCTCAAATTTGAAGGCACTGTCCCTAACTTTCAGAGACAGTCCTGCCAAGTGTGTGGGGTAAATGTTAGTGAGCATTACAAGGTGGATTTAGGGTGTTCCCTAGATGGGGCTTGCATTCCCCCAAATTTGCCAAATAAAATGGTGGTAACTATGCTTATCAGTAGGGATGAGAGAAAAACTTTGTTGTAATATTGTACGGAGTTCCTGCTCCGTACAGTATTAGAATGTATTGGCTCCGAAGAACCGAAGTTATTACTTTGCGAAGTCGCACAAGACCTTGTGTAATAACTTTGGGAATTAATTATTACTATAAAAAACCTTGGTACCGAAATCAGGTTTGGTTCCTAGTGGTACCTTGGAATCGAAAGCAAGTGGGGTACCAAGGTTTTTTTACAGTAATAATTAATTCCCGAAGTTATTACACGAAGTATCGTGTGACTTCGCAAAGTAATAACTATGGCTCATCAGAGCCAATACATTCTAATACAAGTTTTTTTGCACATGTACCATCTGAAGTCAATTCACTCATCCCTACTTATCAGACATTTGGTAATTTGTAATGGACAGTGGAGGTGGACCCACTGTGTCAACTAACTGGTTTCGCTTTGAGCTATACCTAAGGGTGTTGTCTTGGTGATCCTTCACTGCAGGGGACTCACTACCTTCTGGAATAGTGTAGTTGGCAGCTGACCCAGAGACTCTACTGTGAAGCACCAAGTGGTCAGGCAATATTTGGAGTCAAGAAACAGCCTGAGGTCAGGGACTATTATGACTAGAATAACTAAAACGCAGACATTTTTCCCTGGAGGAGGTGCTTTAATAATCAGAAGTGACCATTGATAGGTCAGAGAAGACTAAGGGCACACATGCTGTCCCTTTAAGAGCCGGGGAGTGTGTGCACAACCTAAAGCTGAAGACCTGATAGGAGAGTGAAAGTCGCAACTTGAAACAGAGGAGGCCACAAGAAACTGTGGAGGTCGGATCTGCTGCAGTTGGGCAGAGGAGGGCAGGTACAGCAGAACAGAGAGCGAATTGAGGGACATGACACCTGTGCCTGCTCAGAGGAGCGGGTAAGCAACGGACACAGGCCTCTATCATAACATAGTTATATCTGTGGACAATCTAATATCCTCAAGTCCTCAAATATTTTCATTCCCTTACAACATACACCAGGCTTTCATAATACACATACACAGGGCCATATTTAGGGTTCATGCTTCCCTAGGCACTCTCTGTGATGATGCCCCCCCCAATGTGACCCATTCCCCCACGACCCCAAATAGTAGCATAGTAGCCTCTCCTCAGCCCCCCCCACCCCATTGTAGCCTCCTCCCCCCACAGTAGCATAGTAGCCTCTCCTGAGAACCCCCCACCCCATAGTAGCCTCGTTACCCCCACCCCCCATAGTAGCCTCTTCTCACCCTCCCACCTCATAGTAGCCTCTCCTCGTTACACCCCCCCATAGTAGCCCCCTCACCCCCATAGTAGCCTCCTCCCCCCACAGTAGCATAGTAGTCTCTCCTCAGTAGCCCCCCAACCCCATAGCAGCCTTGTTACCCCACCCCCCATAGTAGCCTCTTCCTGGACTTATTACAGTGACCTATCCTCCCCCCCAACCCCCTGCATACTGAAAATGGTCCTCTGCCAAGCCAATTAACCCCCGCCCAACTACCCCACCATCCCCATACACCCAACTACCCTCAGTCTGTACCCCCCCTCCACCTGGCGCTGGTGCACCTAGCTTTTCTGATGCCCAAGGCAAATATTGAAACGCCCCCCCATGCCAAATTCTCAACCTAATCTCTTCCCTCCAGTCCTACTGTTAAAGGGGTTGTCCTCTTTTTACTACTAATGACCTATCCTCACGATAGGTCATCAATATCAGATCGGCTGGGGTCCTCTGGCACCCTGACGATCAGCTGTTTGAAGAGAGAGCAGAGCTCATATGAGAGCTGCTTTCTCTGCTCTGTTCACCTGCTTGCCATAGAATTTGCAGTGAAGAGCATTAAACGGAGTAGAGAAAGCAGCGCTCGTACAAAATAAAAAAGACAACCCCTTCAAAGACAGACTTGGAAAACATTTCATACAGCACTACAGAGCATACAGGGTCATACAGCGCCACATATGTACCTCTTACATCCAGTGACTTCTCTTCTCTGATGACATTTTCTTTCCTCTTCTTCTATCAGACCAGACCGCCATGGTGACTTCTTTCAGCTGTGCCTCGTCTCTGAAGAGTTTAACAAACAGACATCTTACTTTCCTACTTTTCCATCATCCTCTCACCTTCTCCACATCTCACCCTGCCCACCCCCCATACTATACTACAGAAACAGCCCCCCTGAAAATACTGGCACCACACAGAAAAACAGTACCCCCCTTACCTTTCAGATCAGATCCCCATATCAAACCCCAGATGAGACCCCCATCTCCAGACCCCCATTAGACCTCCAAACTCCCATATATGACCCTCATTAGACCTCCAAAGCCCCAATCAGACCCTCATTAGACCCCCAGACCCCCTATCAGATCCTCATTAGACCTCCAGACACTCAATCAGACCCCCATTAGGCCTCCAGACCCCCAATCAGACCTCCAGACCCCTCTAGACCCCCAGTCAGACCCTTCAGGCCCCTAATCAGACCTCCTTCAGACCCCTAATTAGTTCCTCAATCATACCCCCCTTCTGGCCCCATATCATACTCTTGTGGCCCCCATATAGAACTCTCCTTCTGGGGCCCATGTCAGAACCCCCTTTCTGGTCCCCTTTTCTGTCCCACCATTTTAGATCCCCCCCATTCTGTCCCACCATTTCAGATCCCCCCCCATTCTGCCCCCCCCTGCGGAAATTAAAAAAAAATCCAGGATGTTTTTTTTTTTTTTTATTCACAATGGTTATATTCTCCCGGCGGGGTGCCGCCCCCCGCAACCCGCCGCCCTAAGCACCGTGCCCCCGGTGCCTAGTTACTAATACGGCCCTGCACATACAGATGTGAGATATTGTGATCAGTATGGACCTCAGAGCTTTTAAGCTGCTCACAGTACCATTCTTATTGCTTTACCCATGTGCCAGCTATTAATTTATTTGCACAGCTATAAAAGCTATTTCACATCAGCCTGTGTGGATGAAATGAAGTTTACATTTTATAGTAGTAGTAGTCATCGTCTTAGTAAAAGTGTCAAATAATGCTCAAGGAGAAATGTTTACTGTTTCAGTAGTCTAGAATTGTTAGAACAGAAAGTAAGTAGGGACTAGTAAAAGCACTGAAAGAACCAGAAATAAGACTTGTTAATAGATATTTCCAGGCTGTACACGTAGAGAAAGCTCATGGAACAAAAAGTAATAGAAAGTCATCATACTGTGCATAGCCCTCAGCTGTCCTCCAGCTATTCCACTTGGTTGCAAATCATTCTCAGACTTCTATGACATGCAAAAGTTTTTTTTAATATTATATAGGATTTCAATTATGGGTCATGAAAAATTAAGCAATTTCAGATCATTGTAGCTGGCATATTCCTAAGGTTCCTGAATGTTCTTTCATGGGTCTGAGAGAGATTTACATAGTCAAAGCTGAGCAAGCTATTTTACATTGGTTTGCCAACATAAAAAAACTTGACATATGAGCTGCAGTATCATCTGTCTTAGGTTAAGTTCAAACCACACATTTCAATACAGCTGGCAGTGCATGTCTGAAACCAGAAAAAGGTATCCAAATACTGTACAGTATTCATAGACCTCTGTGGCTCAAACATATGCCTGAAGAGTCTCCTTTGGCATACATCTGGCAGGTTTACATCTAGAAACCTTTTATTTAAAGGGTCGCTGAGTTTTCATAGAAACATGTCAAAAGTTTTGACTGGTGGGGGTCTGTGTACTGATCACTAGAACAGAGAAAGAGAAATGCTCACATATTGCACTCTACTCACTGCAAGAGAGGAAGCAAGACGGACTCAATAGAACGTCTCTAGACTTGTCTCAATTCTGGATCCTGCAGACAGGAGAAGGAGTGCACGAAGTAATCTTCATTCCATCATTCATTTTCAGACCCAGTGGCGTAGCTATAGGGGGTGCAGAGGTAGCAGTCGCTACGGGGCCCAGGAGCCTGAGGGGGCCCAAAGACCCTTGTGCCGCATAAGAAGACACACAGAGCACTAAGGGAAGGGGGCCCAAGCTGAACTCTTGCACCAGGGCCCATGAGCCTTTAGCTACGCCCCTGTTCAGACCCCTTCATATGCAGTTTACAACCTTCTCCTAGTTTTAAACTTTTCTCATGAGCACATTTCCCTCCCAAAAAAGAAAAACTATAAAAAAATGAATGTGTGTCCTGTACATCAAAATTAACATAGAACTACAACTACCATCTGGAGTTGCTATTTATTAAATTTTTTTCACAAAAGACACCAACTCCAGATGTTAGGTGTAGGTTTATGGGAATTTTTGAAAAATAGGACACGCATGCATTATTTTCTTCAACTGCAGTGTTTTGTGTCCTCGCCATTTTTTTTAATAGCCACATGCTCTGGCTATGGGCATTTTTAAGACGTTTTCCATACCCATCTCTATAGGTGAAAAAAAGTATATCAAATGTGTGAAAAAATTTTTTTTTAAATAATACCATGAAAGTTCATGAGACTGCAAATAAAAATGGGACAAATCTGTGTAGAGGAGCCCATATTTCTGTATTCCAGTAGGATTTTAAAGAATTTGTGATCACAGCATGATAATTAAAAATGGATTGTCCATTATCTTTTGTAAAACCTGTGGAAACCTTACAGGTAGAATGCCAGACACATTTTACATGCATTGATTAGTGTACAGTATTAAAGCAGTGTATCAGTGAGGAGCAAATGCCTACATGTGTTGATATTGAACTTCCAGAACCAGCCTCTGCTTAAAGAAGTTTCTTGATGTGTGGCCCTTGTAAACTAACATCTTCAGTATGTGGTACCTTGTTAAAAATCATTCTCACCTGTTTCGAGTTGCCACCATGTCTCTCTTCAGCAATGTTCTGGTCCCCAGGTTATTTACTTTTGACCAGGCTGTGAACCAGGTCATGTGCACCACTGCAGCCAATGACTGGCCTCAGTGGTGACATATCCCCAAGTGACACATCATTGCTGGGTCATGTCCCTCTTGGGGGAAAGCAGGCCAGGAATCCTGACCAGGGTGTTATTGTGCCAGGATGACAACCTGGCAGTGTTTTGGCTGGCACGGTGCAGCAGGACACTATCAAAACAGGTTTCTGCTATTGTCAAATATATTGGTATTTTCTCATAGGCCATAACCCACTTCAGGCCTAAGACACATCCACCTCAGCACATGCCAGAGTTATGCAGTGACATCATCATGTCTTCCTGCACTGTGCCACCTGCCACTCAGAGAGAGGAGAAAGTTGACGAGGAGGACAGTGATATGATACCTGAGAAGCAACAATACAATGGGGAAAAAAGTATTTAGTCAGCCACCAATTGTGCAAGTTCTCCCACTGAGAATGAGAGATGCCTGTAATTGACATCATAGGTAGACCTCAACTATGAGAGACAAAATGAGAAAACAAATCCAGAAAATCACATCATCTGATTTTTAAAGAATTTATTTGCAAATTATGGTGGAAAATAAGTATTTGGTCAATAACAAAAGTTCATCTCAATACTTTGTTATATATCCTTTGTTGGCAATGACAGAAGTCAAAAGTTTTCTGTAAGTCTTCACAAGGTTGGCACACACTGTTGCTGGTATGTTGGTCCATTCCTCCATGCAGATCTCCTCTAGAGCAGTGATGTTTTGGGGCTGTCGCTGGGCAACACGGACTTTCAACTCCCTCCAAATGTTTTCTATGGGGTTGAGATCTGGAGACTGGCTAGGCCACTCCTGGACCTTGAAATGCTTCTTACCAAGCCACTCCTTTGTGGTGGTGTGCTTGGGATCATTGTCATGCTGAAAGACCCAGCCACGTTTCATCTTCAATGCCCTTGCTGATGGAAGGAGGTTTGCACTCAAAATCTCATGATACATGGCCCCATTCATTCTTTCATGTACACGGATCAGTCGTCCTGGTCCCTCTGCAGAGAAACAGCTCCAAAGCATGATGTTGCCACCCCCATGCTTCACAGTAGGCATGGTGTTCTTTGGATGCAACTCAGCATCCACTCTCCTTCAAACGAGTCGTGTTTCTACCAAACAATTCTACTTTGGTTTCATCTGACCATATGACATTCTCCCAATACTCTTCTGGAATATCCAAATGCTCTCTAGCAAACTTCAGACGGGCCCGGATATGTACTGGCTTAAGCAGGGGGACACGCCTGACACTGCAGGATCTGAGTCCCTGTGGCGTAGTGTGTTACTGACGGTAGCCTTTGTTATGTTGGTCACAGCCTTCTACAGGTCATTCACTAAGTCCCCCATGTGGTTCTGGGATTTTTGCTTACAGTTCTTGTGATCATTTTGACCCCACGGGGTGAGATCTTGTGTGGAGCCCCTGATCGAGGGAGATTATCAGTGGTCTTATATGTCTTCCATTTTCTAATTACTGATCCCACAGTTGATTTTTTCACACCAAGCTGCTTGCTTATTGCAGATTCAGTCTTCCCAGCCTAGTGCAGGTCTACAATTTTGTTTCTGGTGTCCTTCGACAGCTCTTTGGTCTTCACCATAGTGGAGTTTGGAGTGTGACTGTTTGAGGTTGTGGACAGGTGTCTTTTATACTAATAACAAGTTCAAACAGGTGCCATTACTACAGGTAATGAGTGGAGGACAGAGGAGCCTCTTAAAGAAGAAGTCACAGGTCTATTAGAACCAGAAATCTTGCTTGTTTGTAGGTGACCACTTATTTTCCACCATAATTTGCAAATAAATTCTTTAAAAATCAGACAATGTGATTTTCTGGATTTATTTTCTCATTTTGTCTCTCATAGTTGAGGTCTACCTATGATGTCAATTACAGGCCTCTCTCATCTTTTTAAGTGGGAGAACTTGCACAATTGGTGGCTGACTAAATACTTTTTTTCTGCACTGTATAAGCCTGAAAAGAACCAGGTGACGGAGCGGAAGAAGGAAGAAGAGGTTTGAACTGCTGTGGCTCAGGAGGGGATGAAAGTGGTGGGAGGAGGCAGAAGCCTTTGGTTATTTAGATTATGGAGAAAAACAGACAGACAGACAGCGGGGACAGGTTAGTCATAGCTCTTATAGGGAAACTCCCTGGTGGGCTGATCCCCAGGATGCCACTTGAGCCCTCCTCAAGACCACCAGCCAGGTAAGTAATAATCTGACGCTCCCCTCCTGACTCTTGAATTCAACTGCATTGCCATCCTGAAGCCAGTGGAGTAGGAGAATGTGGGAGCTGTAGCTGGTCCCCTAAGTGTAGCAGTTACTGGGGAGGGACACTTCATTAGGACATCATTATCTCCATGTGTTATGATATGCATGATTTCTATTGTTGGTGAAACTCCAGAAAACATCCAAGTTTATTTGTCACGTTAAAAATATGCAGGATAAACACGAGAGACGTTTATGTCTTATCTTTATTATTGCCTGCAGATTAGCCAATGTAAAAGGGCCCATAGATGTAATAAAAACTGGTATAAGTTGCTGGGTGTGTCCCTGTCACAGATGTTATAGGGTGTGATGGGGATTTTTGCTTATTAGAACTTGGAGATTTACCGTATGTCTCTCTCCATGTCCCGTCCCTTTTATTCTGTTCCTAGACTGTTGTCTTTGTTTGCTCCATAACCCACTTATCTTGTGTATTAAATACACCTTCTCCAGTCCCTTATACACCCCAGCAGTAACATACAACCCTCGTTGATATTTATGTATAAAAATAGTTTACTTATGACAAGCAATGGATATTACATAAAGATACAGACACTACAAATAACACAATACATAGAGGACACCACCACATACAGCTGCCTCCGTTCCTGCCCTCCCTGGATGCTAAGCAATGTGGCTAATAATGTGTATGCATATAAAGTATATCAAGAGTCCACCAATATACTGTCTATAACCAACTCACATCCAGTACCTGACCATTAGTACATGTACATATAGAGACTCATGCTTAAACAGCATATATAATCTACTAGTTATACAATCACAGACTACAAATATCTATATGTACACATATAAGGTCTACTGGGATATTATACTTATATACATACACACATACAGTACAGACCAAAAGTTTGGACACACCTTCTCATTCAAAGAGTTTTCTGTATATTCATGACTATGAAAATTGTAGATTCACACTGAAGGCATCAAAACTATGAATTAACACATGTGGAATTATATACTTAACAAAAAAGTGTGAAACAACTGAAAATGTCTTATATTCTAGGTTCTTCAAAGTAGCCACCTTTTGCTTTGATTACTGCTTTGCACACTCTTGGCATTCTCTTGATGAGCTTCAAGAGGTAGTCTCCTAAAATGGTTTTCATTTCACAGGTGTGCCCTGTCAGGTTTAATAAGTGGTATTTCTTGCCTTATAAATGGGGTTGGGACCATGAGTTGTGTATACACAGCTGATGTATCCACCTGACTTCTGTATTCAGTCCTACTGAATAGACTGTTAGAATTTGTATTATGGCAAAAAAAGCAGCTAAGTAAAGAAAAATGAGTGGCCATCATTACTTTAAGAAATGAAGGTCAGTCAGTCCGAAAAATTGCCGCCCCAGGAAAGGAAGACCAAGAGTCACCTCTGCTGCAGAGGATAAGTTCATCCAAGTCACCAGCCTCAGAAATCACAGGCTAACAGCAGCTCAGATTAGAGACCAGGTCAATGCCACACAGAGTTCTAGCAGCAGACACATCTCTACAACAACTGTTAAGAGGAGACTGTGTGCAACAGGCCTTCATGGTAAAATAGCTGCTAGGAAACCACTGCTAAGTACAGGCAACAAGCAGAAGAGACTTGTTTGGGCTAAAGAACACAAGGAATGGACATTAGACCAGTGGAAATCTGTGCTTTGGTCTGATGAGTCCAAATTTGAGATCTTTGGTTCCAACCACCGTGTCTTTGTGCGACGCAGAAAAGGTGAACAGATGGACTCTACATGTCTGGTTCCCACCGTGAAGCATGGAGGAGGAGGTGTGATGGCGTGGGGGTGCTTTGCTGGTGACACTGTTGGGGATTTATTCAAAATTGAAGGCATACTGAACCAGCATGGCTACCACAGCATCCTGCAGCGGCATGCTATTCCATCCGGTTTGCGTTTAGTTGGACCATCATTTATTTATCAACAGGACAATGACCCCAAACACACCTCCAGGCTGTGTAAGGAGAGTGATGGGGTGCTACGCCAGATGACCTGGCCTCCACAGTCACCAGACCTGAAGCCAATCAAGATGGTTTGGGGTGAGCTGGACCGCAGAATGAAGGCAAAGGGGCCAACAAGTGCTAAGCATCTCTGCGAACTCCTTCAAGACTGTTGGAATACCATTTCAGGTGACTACCTCTTGAAGCTCATTAAGAGAATGCCAAGAGTGTGCAAAGCAGTAATCAAAGCAAAAGGTGGCTACTTTGAAGAACCTAGAATATAAGACATAGTTTCAGTTGTTTCACACTTTTTTGTTAAGTATATAATTCCACACGTGTTAATTCATAGTTTTGATGCCTTCAGTGTGAATCTACAATTTTCATAGTCATGAAAATACAGAAAACTCTTTGAATGAGAAGGTGTGTCCAAACTTTTGGTCTATACTATATACCTTAGCTTGCTCCTCAAGTGTGTTCCAGGTGGTGGCAGGAAGAGAGAGTCAGAGCATCCAAAGTTTCCCAAAGGATATATGTTCCTGTGTCCCAGCCCTCACCATGGACTCCACCCCATGACTACCCAAATATCTTCCCAATCTGTTGTCCAACTGCTTTTACAATGTGCCCTTCCTGCCTTTGATATGCTAACAAGGGACACAATGGCTTCTGGCCATACTGATATCACCGAATGGGTGAATCTCACTGAATAATATCATATTTGAGTGGTCCAGGACTGAAGCTCTGGCTGGGAACCATATTTTCCTGTAACAGGGTATGATAGGGAGGGGGCTACAAAATCTATAGTATCTCCAGTGATCCAGTGAAGGCAATGCCATAATACTGTCTGTTAGCATAACCATCATTGTGCTTAGTAGTGGACCAGTGTTTATCCTGTCTACTGTAATCTCATTATTAATTGAATTGGACCAATCATGTCCTGTAAGGCTGAGGTTACACAGGACATTTTTTATGCATTATTATTGTGTTTTTGAGCCATTGGAAAAGCAGCATGTTATTAAAAAAAAAAAACACATACATTTTTTTTTTACCACTGCATTACCAGCCACAGTTTTCAGTGCATATGGTGATAGTGGTCTCCTTAGCTGGTGATTCATCTGCAAAAAAGCAGTTGGTTTTCCCAAAACCAATGTGGTTTTCCCATTGGCTCAAAAACACAACATAAATGAATCAAAAACATGCTAAATCCACCTAAACCTAAGCTGTTCATCTAGCGTTAAATATTTACCCCTCACTTGCAGATTTGAGATTGGTGTGACCATGTCATAACTGTCCATAGGGGGCGCAGTCACCAGGATAGCGATATGTTGCTAATCTGAGACTATGTCACTTGTGAGTCACTGGATGTACGGTAACTATATTGAATTCACTCACATGATCACTGCAGATCTGATATCTATCACTATATGGTCATTGTATGGCTGTATTATTAACAACATACGGTAGGTCTTTGTATAGTGCAATGATATATGATATACCACATGCATTTGTTGTCCACCATTTTACACTGTATACAGCTTAGCTCATGTACCAGTCTCTACAGGGTCTGTGCAAATGCTTTTATACACAGACTGGTTCCTATAGAAATTGGCACATGTGCTGGGCTTTGTGTAATGTAAACAGGTGGACGACAAATGCATTTCTACAGAGGAAGGTTTATTAGGCTTCTCTCTCATCACCGTCTGGCATTTCGTTCCTCTGTTTAGTCATTGGCACAGAAAAATAAAATGCAAGCCAGAGATCGATCCATCATATGACAGACAAGAACAGCAGCCAATGGACTCCACTTACTATAATGGGGTCTGTCATGGTGTCCAGCATTTTGAAAGGTTCTGCAATAGAGGCTTCTAACACTGGTATGAACAAAGCCTAATGTACTGGTTTCTTTGCAGAAGTGCATATGGTGTTCAGTGCATGTACTGGTGTAAATGACATTTGTGGACAACAGATACATTTGTACACAGATTAAAGGGGTTGTGTCATTTCAGCTAATGGCATTTATCATGTATCAAGAAAGTTATAAATACAAGTCACTTACTGATGTATTTTTATTATCCATATTGTCTCATTTGCTGGCTGGATTAATTTTTACATCACATTATATATTTCTCATGTCCATGGTTACAACCACCCTGCAATCCAGCAGCGGTGGCCGTGCTTGCACACTGCAGGAAAAAGTGAATTCATATGTGCACTCCCACGGTCCTGGTCACTAAAGAGGCTAGCGTTTTTTCCTAATATGTGTAAGCACGACCACCACTGCTGAACAGCAGGGTGGTCGTAACTATGAAAATAAGAACAATCACAATACATTAGTAAGTGCCTTATATTAACTTTCTCTACATGATAAATGCCCCTTACTGAAGTGAGACAACCCTTTTAAAGAAATGCATCTGTTGTCCACAAATGTAATTTACTCCATACATGCAGTAAGCACCATATGCACTTCTGTAATGGCCAGCACTTTTAGAAACCAGTGCATTAGGCTTTGTTCAGACCAGCTCAATGATTGAGAATTAGCTTGTTTATCAGGCAGTCTGCAGCAGTTTACACTGCAAGATGATTGCTATGTTGTGTCAGATTAGCAGCAGAAACAGAAATCTACAAATGGTATCAGAGGGGTATGAATGCTTTATAAAGCTTTCAATTCATTGGTAGTCCAATATCCCAGGCCTCATTAATGTGCCGTTCACAAATGTATCTGTGATATATCAGATCAGCTTGACTGCTTTTCTCTTTAAAAAAAACTGACAATCTGCTTTCTATTGTTCTTACATTCTATACTCTCCCTGTCAATATTTAACCCTTAACAGGGTTGTCTGATTTCCTCAGGACAGGTCATCAATATCAGATCGGCGGGAGATCTTTCTCTAGGCAAACATTGAATAGAACATAGTACTAGCATGAGTCCTGGGCCCCTTTAAATAGCTGACTGGCAGGGTTGTTGGGAATTGGACCCCCGCAGTCTGATATTGATCAGCTATCCTGAGGATAGGTCATTGGTATTGTGAAACCGGACAACCCTGTTATTTAGCAAGTACTGCACGATGAGTGACGAGAAGGATGAATGCAATTCACTGTAGATAGAGCAAAGGTAGGCCCACTTTTACATACTCCTCTGTACAAAGCACATAAATCTGTGAATGTTTGTTCATTTTTACAGTTCTGCTTTTATTGATATTTTGCTCGACATTTTGGAAGAGCATCAAAAGGGAAGAATTTATTGCAGAACGTTAACACTTTTTCACTCTAAACATGTTTATGTGCTCTCCCCTTGGTCATTGTGATTTTGTTTGTATATACAGTATATTGATATGTTTATATAATATATATATATATATATATATATACACACACAGCTCTGGAAGAAATTAAAGTCTTTCGGAGGCAATTTTTTAAATAATTTTTTTAATTGGTCTTTATAAAAAAATATTGAGCCATTCTGTCACAAATGGTTAACTGTTTTTCTAGGTGTGTGCATCCTACTTTCTCTTTCACTTTGTGCCGTCAGCTAATAAATCTTATCTCTAGACTACAAAGAGGTAATAAAGACTTATTTAAGCCACATTCTTATCAGTAAGATAAGAATTGAGCTATAATGAACATTTATAATATGAGCCGAGATAAGGAGCCTTTCTGCTCCCCAAGTGATGGAAAAGACAGAAAATCCAAAGGCTGCTAATAGAGCATGTCAGCTATGTACAGAAAAAACGGACTCAATATTTTTTATAAAGACCAATTGAAAAAATGTTTTTTTTTGCTCAAAATGAGTGCAATGCAATAATAAAAAAAATTCCCCCAAAGGTGTACATAGCCTTAAAGAAACCAAAATCAGTTTCTTTAGTTTTACAATTTATAGGTATGTGTTTGACTAAAATGAGCCATTTTGTTTTATTCTATAAAATACTGGCAACATTTGTCCCAAATTCCAGATTAAAATATATTTTAGAGTCTTTTTTTTAATAGAACATGTCAACTGGTGAAAATTACAAAACAGTTACAGTAGTATCAAACCTTCCGAACTTCACATAGACTATAAACACCCTGGAGGTTGGGATTTATCGCTGAATGGACTTTCTAGAACGTCCATTCAGAGATTGCAGCTGCAGCAAATCGTGCAGCTGCTGAGTGGTGGGCCTGTTGTTAATGGCAGCAGAGCACCCCATAAAGAATGCAGGGACCATTCCTCAGTGTCCTTGCTTTCTAGATCACTGAATAAACAGCGCAGAAGGAGCTCTGTGCATTCAGCTATGGAGCCGCTATGCCGCTTCCTTTTCCAGCCTGGCGGTCATGTCAGGGCCGGGAGACTGCAGGAGCTGTCGGGTCTTCCTGCTGTACAGCCTCTCTGGGGAATGTATTCCCCCTGTAACTGGGGATGACCCAATTATCTACCATTTACAATAAGTGATTGTTAAAGCTTATCTACTCCCTCCTAACCTCTACACAGGTTATAGAGCATGTCTAGAAAACTCTCCCACAGGAATGATGATCTGATTATTATCACAGGCAGGATTACAATAAAGGGTAACACCTCTGAATAGATAACACAGTCTCTGCTATTCACAATAGGCGAAGGTTACAGTTCACATCCTCCTTCTCCCCCTCCCTGCACAATGTGCTCTGCATAGGTTACAGAGTATTGTCACAACACACAGTTTCCTATGGTCCAGTTTCCTATTTCCTGTAAAGCATAACTCTGAACAAATCAGAATAAAAGAATATCAGTAGTATCAGTTTTTAGTTTTAAAAAATAACAGTGATACCTTCCTTTTAATTGATCAGCTAGTTGCCCAGCCATTAGAAACATGTTCATTGTGGTGATATTTTTTATGCTTTAATCATCATCTTTATTTTGTACACATGAAATATTTTACCACTTATTAGTAAAGTCAATTTGTATTCCTAATTTCTCTGGCTTTGCTGTTACTATATAGACAGCTTATCCCTTGGTTTAAACTTATTTGTATTCCACATAACATTAAATGTGTCGTTCAGCTTTGTTGGGCTTCACTCAGTTTACACTGCTTTAAATGGAAGCTGAGAACAGCAGGCAGGAGCTAAAGGGATAAAGCACGAAGACTAGAGATGAGCGAGCATGCTCGTCCAAGCTTGGTGCTCGTTCAAATATTACGGTACTCGTAAGTGCTCGCTGCTCGGACGAGTATCTCGCCATGCTCGAGGAAATGGCATCTCCCGCATTTTGAATTTTTGGCGCCTATAAACTCAGCCAATCACAAGCCAGGAGACTCTGCGGTACACCCAGCATCACGTGAGGCCCTTACATGTCGATAGCAGGGGTTGGCTGGCCTGATCTGGTGACCCTGGAATATACTAGTGACTGCCCGCGGTGCTCGGCTCAGTCGCTGTCTGGATGTCGTTAGGGACAGAGCTGCTGCGTTTCAGGGAGAGTGTTAGGGCCTGGATTTAGTTGTCTGTTAGGCAGGAGTGATCTCAAAAGAACCCAACAGCCCTTCTAAGGGCTACAAGACATTTTTTTTTTGTCTCCTGGCTGGGCTGGCTGGCACTAGTAGTGCAGCTATCGCCATATATAACCCTTTTTTTTATTGTTTTATCTCAGTGATACAAATCCATTTCATACAGCAGTGTGGAACCATTCTGTGTGTCACAGTTCAGCTGTCCACTCACCACAAACCACAATCCGTATTTTCTGTCCAAGTGACCCATACTGTACGTCACGTAATCAAATACGGTCTTTTGCTTTCACTGATACAGCTACATTACAAAAATCTCTGTGCGACATTTGTCTGGGTTGCAGTCAAAATAGCCACAGTCAGCAGGAGCTGAGTTTGCTCTCTGATAGTTTCTGCACGTCACGTTATAAAAAAAAAAATATATATATATAAAAAAAAATATATAAAAAAATATATAAAAAAATAGTTTTTTTGTTGTTTTATCTCAGTGATAAAAATCCATTTCATACAGCTGTGTGGAACCATTCTGTGTGTCACAGTTCAGCTGTCCAGTCACCACAAAACACAATCCGTAGTTTCTGTCCAGCTGACACATTAATCACTTAATGTCACTTAATTAAAAAAGGTCTTTTGCTCTCACTGATACAGCTACATTACAAAAATCTCTGTGCGACATTTGTCTGCGTTGCAATTAAGCAGACCAAGTCTGCCTAATCTAATAGTTTCAGTGTAATTGCTCCATACTGCAAGGTATGTAATAACATACGTAATTTAGCTTTAACTTATCCAAAGCACAATCTGTATTTTCTGTCCAGGTGACACATTCTGTACGTCACTTAATTAAAAAAGGTCTTTTGCTCTCACTGATACAGCTACATTACAAAATCTCTGGGACATTGTCTGGGTTGCAATTAAGCAGACCAAGTCTGCCTAATCTAATAGTTTCAGTGTAATTGCTCCATACTGCACGGTACGTAATAACATACGTAATTTAGCTCTAACTTATCCACCTATATACAAAGCACAATCCGTATTTTCTGTCCAGGTGACACATTCTGTACGTCACTTAATTAAAAAAGGTCTTTTGCTCTCACTGATACAGCTACATTACAAAAATCTCTGTGCGACATTTGTCTGGGTTGCAATTAAGCAGACCAAGTCTGCCTAATCTAATAGTTTCAGTGTAATTGCTCCATACTGCACGGTACGTAATAACATACGTAATTTAGCTCTAACTTATCCACCTATATATTTTCTTGTTCAGATTGAACAAGTTTGTGGGTTTCAGTACAGCAGGCCCATTTATTTATTTATTTTTTTTATATAATACACTTATATACAGAAAATGTTGAACCTCAGGGCTTAGGGTCGAGGACGAGGGCGTGGGCGTGGGCATTCAATTACTGCAGGGGGCAGAGGCCGTGGTCCTGGGCAGGGTGAGACAGTACCTGCTGATGAGGGAGCAGGGGAACGCCGCAGAGCTACACTCCCTAGCTTCATGTCTCAACTTACAGGGACACGTGGTAGAGGACTGTTGAAACCACAACAGTGCGAACAGCTGATGTCGTGGATTGCGGACAATGCTTCAAGTAATTTGTCCACCAGTCAGTCTTCCACGCAGTCCACCCACGTTACCCAAGGGAGCACTTCTGACTTAGTGGAAGAAGTGTGTAAAGAGGTGTCGGACGATGAGGAGACACGGTTGTCAGACAGTGGTGAAGTTGTTGTCAGGGTAGGAAGTCCGAGGGGGGAGCAGACTGAGGAATCGGAGGATGATGAGGTGACTGACCCAAGCTGGGTTGATAAGCCGAGTGAAGACAGTGCTTCTGAGGCGGAGGCGAGTGCTGCACCAGAACAGGTTGGAAGAGGCAGTGGTGTGGCCAGAGGGAGAAGCAGGGCCAGAGCTGGTGCATCAGCAGCAACTGTTTCACGTAGTGAAGCTCCCGTGGCGAGGCCAAGATGTTCGCAAGTCTGGAGGTTCTTTAAAGAAAGTGAGGATGACCGACGGACTGTGGTGTGCAACCTGTGCCACACCAGGATCAGCAGAGGTGCCACCACTACTAGCCTAACCACCACCAGCATGCGCAGGCATATGAGTGCTAAACACCCCACTCAATGGAACCAGTGCCGTTCACCTCCTGCGGGTCACACCACTGCTCCTTCCCCTGTGTCACTCGCTGCCTCTGCTAGTCAACCCCCTGTCCAGGACCCCGGCACGAGCGCCTCCCGCCGGAAAACCACACCTTCGCCTCCACGATCCTCCACAGCGTCCACCAATGTGTCCCAGCGCAGCGTTCAGCTGTCTTTATAGCAGACGCTGGAGCGCAAGAGGAAATACAGTTCCACCCACCCACATGCCCAAGCCCTCAACGTCCACATCTCCAAATTGCTGAGCCTGGAGATGCTGCCCTATAGGCTGGTAGAGACCGAGGCCTTTCGCAATCTCATGGCGGTGGCTGCCCCTCGGTATTCGGTCCCCAGCCGCCACTATTTCTCCCGATGTGCCATCCCAGCCCTACACCAGCACGTGTCACAGAACATCATCCTGACCAACGCTGTTTCTGAGAAGGTCCACCTAACCACGGACACGTGGACAAGTGCTGCCGGGCAGGGACACTATATCTCACTGACGGCACATTGGGTTAACTTGGTGGAGGCTGGAACCGAGTCCGACCCTGGGGCCGCTCATGTACTGCCCACACCGAGGATTGCGGGGCCTACCTCGGTCACGGTCTCTCAGACGTACTATGCCTCCTCCTCCGACCCCTCCTCCTCCGCCACCTCCTCCTCCGAATTACCATCTGTGGGCACGGCGCCTTCAGTCGGTAGCTCTAGGCGCAGCAGCAGTGCCGTGGGTAAGCGCCAGCAGGCGGTGCTCAAACTGCTGAGCTTAGGTGACAAAAGGCACACCGCCCAAGAGCTGTTACAGGGCATCACGGCGCAGACCGATCTGTGGTTGGCACCGCTGAATTTCAAGCCAGGCATGGTTGTGTGTGACAACGGGCGTAACCTGGTGGCGGCTCTGCAACTCGGCAGACTGACACATGTGCCATGCCTGGCCCACGTGTTCAATCTCATAGTTCAGCGGTTCCTCAAGACATACCCCAATCTGTCTGATTTGCTCAAGGTGCGCCGCATCTGTGCGCATTTCCGCAAGTCGACCACAGATGCTGCCACTCTCAGTGCAGCGCAGCGCCGCCTACAACTGCCCGCTCACCGACTGTTGTGCGACATGCCCACAAGATGGAATTCGACATTAAACATGTTATCCAGAGTTTACCAGCAGCGCAGAGTGATTGTAGACTGCCAGATGTCAACTTCCACCAGAACTGGTAGTCAGGTCACTCAGATTCCTCAAGTCTACAATGAGGAGTGGACGTGGATGTCTGATATCTGCCAGGTGTTGAGCAACTTTGAGTAGTCAACACAGATGGTCAGCGGCGATGCCGCCATTATCAGCCTCACCATCCCGCTGCTTTGCCTGTTGAAAAACTCACTGCTCATCATGAAGTCGGATGCTTTGCGCTTGTCACAAGAGATGGTGGAGGAAGATACGTTGCTTGATAGCCAGAGCACCCTCCGGTCTGTTTCTCAGCGCGTATCGGAGGGGGGGGATGAGGATGAGGAGGAAGAGGAGGAGAATGTCTGCGAGACAGAAGAGGGTACCTGTGCTCAGTCCTTAACTCTTGAGCGTGTATGGGCTGAAGAGGAGGACTTGGAGGAGGAGGAGGAAATGGAGAGTCAGGCCAGTGAGGAGAGGGAATTCTTGCGTGTTGGGACTCTGGCGCACATGGCAGACTTCATGTTAGGCTGCCTATCCCCTGACCCTCGCATTAGAAGCATTTTTTCAAACACCGATTACTGGGTGTTCACTCTCCTGGACCCACGGTACAAGCAGAACCTTTCCACTCTCATCCCTGTAGAGGAAAGGAGTATGAGAGTGAATAAATATCAACAGGCCCTGGTGCACAAGCTGAAACAATCCTTCCCATCTGACGCCGCTAGCGGCAGAGGGCATGGTTCTGTGGGCCAAGTAGCGAGGGAGAGGAGGCGAGCAGGCAGCTTGTCCAGCACTGGCAGGGGAACGCTCTCCAAGGCCTTTGCCAGTTTTATGTCACCCCAGCAAGACACTGTCACCTGTCCCCAGTCTAGGCAGAATAGGGGTGAGCTTTACAGAAAGATGGTGAGGGAGTACCTAGCTGACCATACCAATGTCCGGACCGATCACTCTGCTCCATACAACTACTGGTTTTCAAAGCTGGACACGTGGCCTGAACTGGCGCTGTACGCCTTGGAGGTGCTGGCCTGCCCTGCCGCTAGCGTGTTGTCAGAGCTGGTATTCAGTGCAGCTGGTGGCGTCATCACCGATAAGCGTACACGCCTGTCAACTGACAGCGCTGACAGGCTGACGCTTATTAAAATGAACAAAGCCTGGATTTCACCGGAATTCAAATCTCCTCCGGGGGAAAGCAGCTAAAGATTAACATTACTTATGTATCCGATTCCTCTTCTCTACTCCTCCTACTCCTCCTCCTCCTTGTCGTCTTTGCCTAACGCTGACCCAAAAAACGCAATTTTTTAGAGGTCCAACTGGCACTCTTTTACCACAATTTTTTCCGGAGGTCCACCTACAGGCCCTCTCTGTAAACAATTTTTCCAGAGGTCCACCTACAGGCCCTCTCTGAAAACAATTTTTCCGGAGGTCCACCTACAGGCCCTCTCTCCAAACAATTTTTCCTGAGGTCCACCTAGAGGCCCTCTCTCTAAACAATTTTTCTTTGCACCTAGTTGGGTGCTTCCTTAACATGTGATGGGTATGTGCCTCGCCTTTCTTGGTCTGGGTGAGCACAATTGCCATGAGGGTAACCACCAGGCTGTTGCCTGAGAATTTGGGGTAATGGTGGGATTAGGCAGCCTCAGAGGCATCCATGCATGCTGCCCATGCTGTTTCCTGTCCATTTCCGTGGTGTTTCCATAATTTTCTGATGTTTCCAGGTTTTCACCCAGCCTTCCATAGGCAGAGCCTTAGTCCCCTGCAAAAATGCTCGAGTCTCCCATTGACTTCAATGGGGTTCGTTACTCAAAACGAGCACCCGAGCATCGGGAAAAGTTTGTCTCAAATAACGAGCACCCGAGCATTTTAGTGCTCGCTCATCTCTAATGGAGACTCAATGCCTTCAGAGGTAAAACTCTCACTGATCAAATATTTATGGCATATTGATATGCCATAGGAGAAACCTTTTTAAGGATGAGCAATGTCATGTCAATAAGATGTAAACCTGTGAGGAGGAATTTCCATGGTAGTTGAATCACATAATGTTCCTTATGGAGACCCTACTGTATTTCATGCTAGGAAGACAACCACTATATATAGGTTAGCCACCTAGACCTATTCCCTCCACACTTGAATTGACCAATTTAATGCTGTACCTATACTTTGCTTTAAGAAATGTATTGCACAAAGTTTGTGAAGCCAAATTTAATAAAATATGGGACTAGTAGATACATTTTTGAAAAAAGAGATCACAAGAGCTGTACATTATTTTCCATTCCTTGACATCATATGTTCAACCTTGACTTCACAATGGAATGTTTCATTGACTGTACTTTTTAATGCTTAGAATAGATCTGATTTCTGAAATAATTGGGAAATTGACAACTCTTACAGTAGTAGGGAATCACCCAAATTTATGACTCTGTAGAATGACTACCCTTAATCCATCTTGACTATGCATGGGTTCATTATATTGAACATAATAAAGTTTGATTGTTTTATATAGCATAAACTAAGAATAAATCAGAAATTTAACAGTATATATTTTAGCTTTATGTATACATATATATTCTGCCACTGATGTACATGATAGAAGTCTCTGATGAGTGTGAGTGGCAATCTCTTCTACAAGCAATGGAAGATAGTGAACTCACTATAATTATTCTCCTAGAGACACCAGTTGCGTGTAAAATTCCAGTGAGAGAGATGCAATGGATATGCCTTTAGTTCATTTATTGAATGTACTTTGAGAGATGATGGTAGAGGTCAAAGTAAAACTCTCTTTCCAGCTCTGAGATGCATGTCTGACAAATAGGAGAAAACAAAAGGACACAGAATGTGAGCTCACAGAAGAGCAGAGGTTAGAGGATAAATAACATAGAAATTACAGCATAGATAACTTCGTAAACCAAATATAACAATGGCCGCTAGGTGGCAGGACTGGACTAAATGAGAGTCATAGTTGGGAGAGCACAGTCTGATTTATCATTTCACACAATAAGAGGTACATTTATTAAGATTGACATTTTAGACACCGGTCTTAATAAGCCCCTATGCTGGCGGTTTATCCGCCAGAGTAATGAAGAACCACCAGCCTCTTCATAACTTCAGCGGATCCTCTGCAGCTTCCTAGCTGTCTTACATTTAGACCAATTTCTACATCTAAAGCAGGCGTAAAAAATGGTATATGAGATGGGCCTACCGGCCCGTCCCTTCCCCGTCCACACCACGCCCACTTTTTTTAGACCTTGCGTGAGCATGGAGAATTCGCTGATTGCGGCACAAAGGACCTTTGCGCCGCAATCTGCGCCAGAAATATGCCTAATTTAGGCATATTTCTGTTTGTTAAAAAAACCCTAAATACATACCTCTATTAGTCCCACTATACTAGCCGTAGTTTCAGCCAGAGCCCCTGATTTAAAAATTTATTATAAACAGTCTGCCACTCACATGTGTAGCTATGGACTTTATATTGCACACTGTTTAGCAGTATATGTTAATGCATTACTTACCTTTTTCTATTCTGATCTGTCATTGTCAGTTGTCCCCTCTGGTTACTGTCTTCTCTTCTGGACAGCTTTGGGCATACATTTTGATGGCCTCCTTCTCTGATGTTTTATAAGATACTTTTAAGTAACATCCACATGGAGGATGATTTCTAATGAATCACAGCGAGTGACACCAGAATCTTTTCTCCATTCTGCAGAGATGAGCAGATCTACACTTCTAAGGATATCTAAAATACTGAGCAATACAAAAAAGAACATGACACATTCCTGCTTTCCTTTACTGCTTTATGAGCAGTAACACTGCAGATGTGTTTTCATTTCCAAAGCTATGGACACCTTTATAAATATATTTTATAATTTGTTTATTTTGGTTAAAAAAATTCCAGTGTTTTTTAATTAAAGATTGTTAACTGTTTTCTACAGTGCATGTTTTCATATATACTGCTCTGTTCCCTTCATGGTGCAATCTGTCAGAAAAGATGTGTGATAGCTCGATCTGTGACCCTTTTCCTTGCAACATACCAGCTCACAAACACTCACTTAAAGGAGTTTTCTATGGGATGGTTTCTATACTCTTCAATAGGAACAAGCCGTCCCATTGAAGTGAATGTTATGGCTTGTAATTACACCTGCTCACTGCTGCAATGTCGACGGCGAGCAGGTAAACAATTAATGGAAGGGTGTGCTCGCACGGAGCACGGCCTGCTCTTATACCAGCTGATTGGCAGGGGTGCTGGGTGTCGGAATCCAGCCTTTCTTATATTGATGACCTATCCTGAGGATAGGTCATCAACATTAAAATACGGAAATAAAACCCTTTTAAGCCAAATTCTTATTAAAATGATCATATATCAGTTTAAATGACTGTTTATGAGTATTCAGGAATAAAATCGCGTTTACAAGCAATGGCCAGAAAGACAATTACTTCACAGTATGAGGGCGAGGGATTGCTATTGCGTTCGCTTGTCCTGATACAGAATCATTGTTTCTGGGCAGTGGATCGCTATTTAGACTGCACAATCTGCTTCCTGAAACAATAATTGATGTGAGTGCATGAACAACAGGATCACCCAATGAATGAGCGTTTCGTTCGTTCATGAGGTGAACTGAGGTACATTTACAAGGGTAGATTGTCGAGAACAAGTGTTTGCAGGAACGTTCGTTCCCAATAGACTGCCCAACAATTGGGCAGTGTAAATCCACCTTTAGATCAGGGTTAGACCTCAGGGTTAGACCTAGTTCACACATCAGTGTTTGGGCAATGACTTCCATCAAATAATTGTGAATGAAAACAAGATGCAGGTGAAAACACCAAACAGATGCAAATTTTTCCATTATCTGTGTGTAGCCTCCAGTTCTGATTTTAGCTCACAATCACTGATGGAAATGACTGACCAAACATTAACATGTTAATAGGCTGAGTTGTCAGACAGCAACTCTGACACCACTCTTTCCCATGGGTATGGTATTGTACACTCAATCCTATTTACATAAATAGAGCTGAGCTTCTATACCAGAAGCAGTCATTGCGCAAGAGTTGTGCTAGTTTTTGAAGACAGTGACCATGCTTTTCTAATTTCAGCCTAATTTATAATTTACACCATAATCTTTCCAAGATTTTAACTATAATCATTCAAATTCAAAATTATAGCATTTCAATGTGGATTATGCTGGAATGTATAGATCGGATGAGAGTATTATAAGGAAGTTTATGTGACTGGAAATGTAAGCATATCTACAGAGGTACATTACAATTCAAAGAAATCAATATTTGAGTGTACAGCATCCCATGGCTCTGGATTGAAGCCATCTTCCTATGTGATGTCCCCTAACAGCATCTTTCAATCAAATTAGATCTTTTTCTGTCTCCGTGAAAACAGAGTTTTGTCTCCTAACATACCTAACTGTTGCCATAGACAATACAATATTTCACCTAGTTGCCTGCGAGAGAATAATGCAGGGAGTCTCAATCCATAAACCCACAAACAGTCATTGAAGATGACTCCCACTTTTGGGATAAGGGGACATGTGCATCAAATAGATACAGACATGTCCTCCTTAACTTTCCTCTTGGCTTGAGATATCTCAAGTTGAGTGGCACAAGATAACTTGCTTTGAAAAAAAGACTTCTCTCTATCAGGCATTGTGAGTAGCAATTTTTTTCCCAAAGTCAGTTATCTTCCGCAATTCATCTAGGGATCTCAAGCATCTCAATCCATAATGAAAGATGAGGAAGAACGCCTCTGAAAAACTGCGGGCACATACTGTATATAGAGCAAAGGGTTTTGTTAGATTGCTTAAGGAGCATCTACACGCTCAAAGGAAAGGCGTTCCTTCTCGACAGTCAGCTGCTCATTAGGTGGAGGTGAATGCTGCATTTCCATACAGCGATGACCTCCACATTTTTTTTTCAGTTGTCATCAAACATACAGTGTACTGTGATGTAGCTCAGGCCGATAAGCAGCACACAATAAACACCAATAATCATCACGTCCATTGCTCCGATTGCCTTGGATCATCTTGGGTTTCCACAAGCTGTCTTCAGACCCTCCAGTTAGTGTTCCCTCACAAAGTGAATGACATCTCCATAAAACCAGGGAGTGTGCCAGTTGTAAGTGATGGAGCTGTCCCACCATTTCACCTGCCATGGGAATAGATGAGCCCCACAGAGCCATTAGCAGTTCTCAGAGTCTGTTGAACAAAGTCAGTAGGCTTACCAGGGATCCACTTCCACAATTGTGGGGCTCTTTGAACATAATTGTCTGCTTCACTCTGATCTTCTTAGAGCCCCAAAGAAGTAAAACACTGTCCGGGTGATGGCTCTGGAAATGATGGAAAGAGGGGTTCATGACTGTGAGGTGTACTGAAGCACAGGCAGAACTTACGCATGCATGTTACGCATGATAAGTTCTTTGCCCTCAATGGTGAGTTGTCTGGTATTAAAGAAGTGTTCTTTCCAAGACTTTAGTACCTTCCTTCCTTCTCAAACCAGGCTTCCCGAATTTTTATGAAGTCCGATTTGATGGTAAATGGGAAGAGGCAGAGTAAGAAAGGTGTCAAACTCCAAAGATCATAGCTTGTCAAAATGCCACATTGGTCTGGATAAGTGGAATCATCAAATTCTGGTCAGCGTAAAAGACATTCACATCGACCATGTACAGCGAGCACTTACCTTGAAATTTGCTTGTCCTGGTATGATGATCCCTCTTTTCTACCCATTCTGCCTCAGTGAAAAGCTCTATAACACAAACTAAAAAGAGAGGTGAAAGAGGGCAACCTTGTCTGACCCCAGAGAGCACTGGAAAGTCTCCCAGGTGTTCACCAGCACCATGCTGTAAATGTCAAGGTACATAAGGTTAACATATAAACAGAGCATCCTATCTAAACCCAGCTTGCCCAATGCCTTGCTCACGAATTCATGAAACCCTCAGTCAAAAGCCTTCTCCTGATCAAGACTGACTAGAGCTGCATGTGCACAGTGGTCCCTGATGTAATGCACCTTTTCTCTTATGAGAGCAAATTTGTCTGCAATCCTGTAGTCAGGAATGACATAGGTCTTGTCTGGGCGGATAATCCTTTCAATGACAACCTGCAGCCTGTTGGTCAGTATCTTGCTGAAGATCTTATAGTCCATATTCAGAATAGAGTTTGGATATCAGTTTCAATTAATATCTCTCCCCTTTCTTCTTTCTTCCAGTCTCTTCTCGAAATTCAGTTAGAAGGATGTGGCCGGTGTGAAGGTTCCTGAAAAAGAACAAGTTACATTTCTCACCCTTCTCCAGGCTCTTCAACTTTTCAGGCCTTTTTTGGTCTTCTCCAGCTCTTCTCTAACATCCCAGTTGCACTGTTGAAGGTCTTGCAGGGACAGCAACTGATGCCCCAGCTCTTTGATGTCGCATACTCCTTGTCTATTCTTGGTCTGAAAGAAAAAAGGATATTGGACTTTAACATGCTCCCAACAGCTAATTGTCTGCTCAAACAAGCATTTTTCCTTCCACCAAACCATGAAGGCCTCTCTAACACTTTGTGTTGCTTTCGGGTTCTTTCCCCTCATTAGTACAAAGCAGGATACTGGTTGGCTCAATGAAATGCCTTACACAGCTCATGGGGGATTGTTTTACCATGAAGAGACACTGATGAATAGCAAGAACTACAAGATAGCTATCTACAAATGGGTATGGCTGGTATAATCTAATTTGCATACTTTTTCCCATAGATCATTGAAAAAATAAGTCTCTACACAGTGCTATGTCTCTTCAATGATAAGCAGTGTCCCCACCTCAAGCTACATCTAAGGCATTTCATCCAGCCAAACTGTGTCCTGCTCTGTACTGATGAGGGTGAAGAACCCAGAAACAGCTACAGATTGGCGTCTCTGGCTTGGCTAGTATGATCTAATTTGTATACCCTTTTCCCATGTTGTGTCTCTTTAATAATAAAAAATATCCCCCTTGGCCTCTTGGAAAATTAGAGGTCAGCTGTGATTAGTTGCTACAATTTTTCTTTTAGAGGGTAAATTTCCCCTAATATTCCTCAAGTGATTTTGTGCATACAGGCGTTCAGATGTTTTATACTCACCTTCACGTGCAGGAATTGCTCTATCTGTACAGAATAAAGTGATATTCTACCCCGATGCATGCTGCATTCCTGCAGTTGTATGCAGGGTGCATTTCAATGAGCTCCAATTGCAGTCTTGCAGGCTGTAGGTTTCATATGCAGTAATGTACACCTAGAGTACAGTGCAGAATCCCATTAAAATAGAAGCCACACCAGCCATGAATATTGTCTAATACGTTGCCTTTAAGTGCTTATGACACAATCAGGTCACATGCAGCAAGACTTTTGAGGATTTTATAGAAACTGCTGCACAAAACGCCGTAATCCATCTACACAAGCAGCATCAAAAGCAGGCTTCCTATAATCTGAATATTTTGCCTAAATCTATAGTCATTTAACGCACTGACCTGGTGCTTGTTAGTGAAAATAATGGATAAATGTTACATATATAAAAAGTACAACTTATTATTTAGACAGGAATCGGTGTATAAAGTAGGAAAAAAAAACCTTTTTCTAATGAATTGAAAGCGAGAATTCCAGGTAACTATGTTGCCAAAGAGAAATTCTCCCATCATGGTTACCACGGGAACATTACGAGATTTAAAAATATACTTATCTGTAATATAAATCAATCAACTGCCTTAACCCACCAAGTAGAGTGCAACGTTTTTAACCAGTTAATGACCATGATTTTTAAAATCTGATGTTTTCATTTTCTCTTGTAATTAGTGGTAAGAGATCGTGCCATTAAGAAGTTAATAGCAGCTCCTTTGAGTTGATGTCTCCGAGAGCTCTGCTACTCTCTCGCTCGCTCTGTCTCTCTCCCCTTCTCTCTCTCTCTCCCTCCCCCTTTCTCCTCCAGTTCTGCTGCTCTGGCTTTGAGCGTCACTCTGCATCCGACCACAGACATGGCGACAGTGGTCCAGCCCCTCACATTGGACAGAGGTAGGACAAGACGACTACCTGCTGATGCTGTGCATGTGTGATATTGATGATAAAAGAAAGCCTTGCTAGGGATGCTCTGGATTCATATGTGAAAGCTGCCGGATATCGTGTGGAGCAATCAGCTTCCACATCTACTGTACATTAGGTTATTAGAGTATGTAGCTGGAACAATCTCAGGGACTCCATGCTGGCCTGGGTGCAGAAGGCATTGAGCTGATTGAGATACATTATAATATATTATTATCTGAGATCAAGAAGCCTGCTGTTATGTGTGAGGGCTTCACTCTCATCATGCTTTATAGGTTCATTGACCTATGCCCTTCTTCTAATCATCTGATAGATTGGGTGCCTGGAAATGACAGAGTAGAGGTGAAGGCATATTTGATGGCAGCATTCAGTCACATGGAGCTAGAAGTTTTGGTCTGCACACGGCGGGATTTCAGGCTGTAGGGACTGGGCAGTGACATGCTGAAGGACGGCAGTCAGTCTTCCTCAAAGCACCTGCAAGAGATAATGCAAGGACAGAGCAGGCAGACAGGACTGTGTTATGAGAATGGACTGCTGAGGGGAAGGGGAGGAAGTACAATTGTCTTAATCAGATGTTCAAGGAAACTGGAGCTGAAAGCACTTAATTAAAAGCAGTGTAAACAAGTGTGGAAAGGAAGGCTCAAAGTCATGATATTGTATGCGCTAACAAAGAAAACGCAAACTGCAAGGTAATGACGCAAAAAATATAGAAGGGTTAGTGTATCATAATTGGGAGTAAAGTTTCATTGCTATTTCAATTTTCACTTTTGGAAAAATTGCACAAAAATACCCCAGCATGTCGGTCGCATAATGTATGAGAAATATATTGCACATGAGACTTCTGCCTACTGCTCTACATTTCCAAGTCTTTACTGATATATATATTTTGCATTAGATATTGTATTTAGCCGTGCTTTGCATAGCACTTATGGCACGCACCATACCTGCATTTTCAACATTTTACATTGTCAAATGTTTTATAGACATGTATGTATGTAATTATAATACAGGCACATAATAGCCACATAATGAACAATGTCCATGTATGTCAGCCTCTCTTAAAAGTGTTGTCAGGGAAGCCATTTATACCCCTTCCTGATCAGATACATGTTCTGTATTTTTGAGGGATGCGTCTTTCAGAACCATAACTTTTTTCTTCCCCGTTTGGTTATGTAAATCATTTTTGTGCCTTTTTCGTGATACATGGGGCTTTAGTTTATGTCATTATTATTTTTAGTATTTTTTGTTTTTATTTTTTATGCCAGGAAAAATGTAAAAAAAAAAGATAAAGTAGTCTGTTTTTCAAATGTTATTTTTTGCAGCACAAAATGCAATTAAAATAATTTTTTAAATGTAAAAGGTCATTAAAGGGTCTCCAAGTTACCCTATCCTCAGGGTAGGTCATCAATATCAGATCGGCGGGGGTCCGACACCCGCCGATCAGCTGTTTGAAGAGGAGGCGCGCACCATACCAGCACTGCCTCCTCTTCACTGTTTACATGCTGCCCGTAACAAGGGGAAGTGGTGAGTAGGTGTAATTACACCTAACAGCCCCATTCATTTCAATGGGAAGAATCGCTCCCATAGACCTGTCTCTTGGTGTCATTTATTTAGTATGCACTTTTGTAATATGCGAATGAGCCTCTAGGAGCAATGAGGGCGGTACCATTGTGTTTTGGTGCTGCCTGAGACTCTGCATACTCCTCTTCATGCTGCAGCCCCACTGCTGACACTGAGGCTAGGGAGCAGGGGTTCACCCCCAATGAGGCCAGGTGAGGTGATCGCATCAGGCAGCACCAGATTGGGCAAGAGGGGGCAGCGGAAGGACCATGGGCAGTGAGCTTTCATTGTGGCAAAGGGGTTAGGTTAAGAAATTGGCATGGGGGGGCATTTCAGTTTTCACCTCAGACAGCAGAAAGGCTAGGTGCACCCCTGCTAAGGAGTAAATACATATTTATGTTTGGCCCTGAAGTCTTGCACATGCACAATATGGCACTGCACTTGTTACTCCTAGAGGCTCATTTGCATATTACAAAAGTGTAATTTTCTTGGGAGGCTAATGGGACCTAAACCATGATACCCAGCTGTCAAGAGCTCATGTAACAGGTGAGATGCTTTTGGTCCATGTTTCTCACTTGTTAAAATACCCCCAGAGCTCAAGCACCACACTCTGGTGACACCACTGGCTTTGTTTATTTTCCTGGAGCAATGATGTGCCATACATTCACATGACCACTGCATCCAATCAGTGACCTCAGTGATCTTGTGCTGCACATGCAAGCAGCACTGCTGAGGCCGGTGATTGGCTGCAACAGCCACGTCATTGTATGGTTTCATCACTGTTCGAACCTATAAGAGCAGAGGTGAGATGATGATTGAGTGGTGAGTATAAAATCTTTAGAGGCACTGAGCAGATTTTCAAATAAGTCGCACAACCCCTTTAAGCAAGTCAGTGCTTTATTGTCCAATACTGCACATCAGCTGTGCAGATCAACTTTTCTGCTGCTGAAATGATATATTGGAAAAAAAAATCTTCCATATAGATTTATGTGCAGGAAAATCAATTGGTGAAAGCATGGGGCCTATTACTGGCATCTCTATTAACTTTTTTTTGACACCGCAGCCATGAAAGAAGAAAAGAGTGACAGATCAGAGGTTATGTTTGAGGTGATTTTTTGCAGATCTGTAAAGGATGTGTATTTGGTAACTTGTACTATTTTACTCTCTTGTTATTTAAAGCTGTAATATTGCACTGTTCTTAGGCTAGGTCCACATCTGCGTCCCCATTTCATTTTTCTATTCCATCATATGAACAAAAAAATGAAAGTGATGGCAATGCCAGATCTGCAAAATAGCAGACAACAACAGTGCCTGACAGATGCCACTGACTATAATGATTTCCATTGGGTTTCTGCCAAGATGTCCATAACGTTACCAGGAAAATTAGCATGGTCTATTTTTTACAGCAAATTGAAGGAATCTGCCACTGAAGCTCCTAGGAGAAACTTCAACCTTGCATTTTTTTTTGTTCTGTTAAAGGCCTATCTTTAGTTTTCTTTAAAACTAAAACCAAGTGATCCTTATCTTCCTGAGAAAATCTGCAATATATGTTATTAGATACCTGTACAAAATGGTCTGATCCAGCTGAATTGACCTTATTCACTATCCACCTATGTATGGCTAATTTTTAAAGGGGTATTCTGGTATAAAAAAGGACCCCTATAGAATCTTCAATATGGACATAACACAGTCAGTGGACACTTGCTAACACTGACTGTGTTATGTAAAAAGAAGACAGAGGAGCATTTCTAAGGCTCAAAATGGGCCAATTTAGGGCTATTTTTCCTAACAGAAATGTACGATTTCATTATTTAAAGTATATTACAAAAAAAGTCAATATCACTGCCCCTATACATTACAAAAATAAACAAAAAGGACAGTTAAAGGGGTTTTCCAAGTTAAATATATTGATGACCTATCCTCAGGATAGGTCATCAATATTAGATCGGCGGGGTCCGACACCCGGCACCCCCGCCGATCAGCTGTTTGAAGAGGAGGCGCGCGCCCTATCAGCGCTGCCTCCTCTTCATTGTTTACATGCTGGCCGTAACGGGGTAGTGGTGAGTAGGTGTAATTACACCTCACCGCCCCATTCATTTCAATGGGAAGAATCGCTTCCATACAAGTCTATGGAAGCGATTCTTCTCATAGAAATGAATGGGGCAGTGAGGTGTAATTACACCTACTCACCACTACCCTGTTACGGCCAGCATGTAAACAATGAAGAGGAGGCAGCGCTGATAGGGCGCGCGCCTCCTCTTCAAACAGCTGATCGGCGGGGGTGCCGGGTGTCCGACCCCCACCGATCTGATATTGATGACCTATCCTGAGGATAGGTCATCAATATATATAACTCGGAAAACCCCTTTAAACTTTAAATATTAAATATAATAAAATATACATAGATGCCATAGATGAAAATGAAAACTGACTCACTGTGTCTTTAAACAGCTTGCTGCCAGTTGTAATGTTGAGTGATGGCACAGTTTCTCTTTGGCACTACATAAAAGTGAATTTTTGTTGATTGGTTTCCAGAGCTTAAAAGAATTAGAATACTGTACTGATCTGAAATGTCTCCACACTTACAATCTAGTTTTTTTTTTTCATAAATCAAAGTCTTTGAAACACTTCCTCAGTACAGGTCCATTTTTCCTTCTTTTCTAACAGATCCATGGTAAACAGGCAAATTACCACAGACCTGTTATTTACAGACAAGTTAATCATGTGCCTTTTCACTGGGAAACTACAGTTGCTTGAAAAAATTACTGTACATGGACTGTGAAGAATACAATATAATGGAAGTGATTGTGTCATTACTCACATGCAGTACTTTCTCTTACTTATTGCTTATTTAGACATTTCTAATGTAAATCACATAGTACTAGGATTATAGAATCTGGTAGACTAAACATACCATAACAAGAATATGGCTATATGCTGTATCTGGTACAGAACAGAGCATGTGTAAAGGGACTGCACACCAGGTACAACATATTTTGCAGCAGGAATTATAAACTGTTACTTTGCAGATCACACATAGCTTGAAAGTTGTAATATACAACATGGATTTACATGGTATTGAGCTGTGCCCCTACTCGAAGAGGTGCGTTCTAGCATCAATTCCACAAGATATCCAAAATGTAAAGTTGAGCTGTTCCCAACTCAGTGATGATCTCTATTTAGTCCAAAATTAGCATTAAAATATTCCTTAGAAGTATGCAATTCACTCATTACACCTTATTTTTGAATATGCTACCATCTCCAGAAATTATCACACTTAGTCTTGATACTTTTTGTTGCTTTTATACTCAGAGACCAGCAGTGAACATTATGGTGGTGGCTGCGCAAGAACAGTTCTTCTGTGAATGCATAGTTCTTCCACTGTGGTGGCTGTGCATGTGCAGTTCTTCTACTGTGGTGGCTGTGCATGTGCAGTTCTTCCACTGTGGTGGCTGTGCATGTGCAGTTCTTCCACTGTGGTGTCTGAGCATGTGAAGTTCTTCCATTGTGGTGGCTGTCCATGTGCAGTTCTTCCAGTGTGGTGTCTGTGCATGTGCAGTTCTTCCAGTGTGGTGGCTGTGCAAGTACAGTTCTTCCACTGTGGTGGCTGTGCATGTGCGGTTCTTCCATTCTGGTGTCTGAGCATGTGCAGTTCTTCCACTGTGGTGTCTGTGCATGTGCAGTTCTTCCATTCTGGTGTCTGAGCATGTGCAGTTCTTCCACTGTGGTGTCTGTGCATGTGCAGTTCTTCCATTCTGGTGTCTGAGCATGTGCAGTTCTTCCACTGTGGTGTCTGTGCATGTGCAGTTCTTCCATTGCGGTGTCTGTGCATGTGCAGTTCTTTCATTGTGGTGTCTGTGCATGTGCAGTTCATCTACTGTGGTGTTTGTGCATGTGCAGTTCATCCACTGTGGTGTCTGTCCATGTGCAGTTCTTCCAGTGTGGTGGCTGTGCAAGTGCAGTTCTTCCACTGTGGTGTCTGTGCATGTGCAGTTCTTCCACTGTGGTGGCTGTGCAGTTCTTCCACTGTGGTGTCGGTGCAGTTCTTTCACTGTGGTGTCTGTGCAGTTCTTCCATTGTGGTGTCTGTGCATGTGCAGTTCTTCCAGTGTTGTCTCTGTGCATGCGCAGTTCTTCCACTGTGGTGGATGTGCATGTGCAGTTCTTCCACTGTGGTGTCTGTGCATGTGCAGTTCTTCTATTCTGGTGTCTGTGCATGTGCAGTTCTTCCACTGTGGTGTCTCTGCATGTGCGTTCTTCCATTCTGGTGTCTGTGCATGTGCAGTTCTTCCACTCTGGTATCTGTGCATGTGCAGTTCTTCTTTTGTGGTGGCTGTGCATGTGCATTTCTTCCATTGTGGTGTCTGTGCATGTGCAGTTCTTCCACTGTGGTGTTTTTGCAGTTCTTCCATTGTGATGTCTGTGCATGTGCAGTTCTTCCATTGTGATGTCTGTGCATGTGCAGTTCTTCCATTGTGGTGTCTGTGCCGTGTCTGTGCATCTGCCGTTCTTCCACTATGGATCTAAAAGATCAATGTCTGGGGAATAACGCCTTGAACATTAAAGGGAATTTGCTTTACCTACCCTCAGAGGCCACTCTATGTGCCTCAGTGTCCTTAGGTGTTTGATGTTTCCCATGCATTAAGTGTACACCAAAGCAGACAAAAAGGGAAGTTGATACCAATAGAAATCATTCTTTCCAAAGGGTTCAGCTTTATTTTTCTATTGCAGATTAAAATAAAATATATTTGACTGGTTTCTACAGCTGATTCCTCTGTTAGGCTGGTGACCCATGTCGCTGCTGGCAGGCGCGGGTATTGCTCCACTCATCCTGTGTGTATTGGGACTAGTGCTCAGTGAACTTCCTTACAGCACTGATAGGGTTAATCCTTCCCTCTTGCTCCCTGTCCAGCTGCTGACAAAGGTGTTGCACAGCCTTCCTATCTAGCTTAGCTGTGGTTCCACCTCCTTGCCTGAGCTTTAAGATCTTCTAGTGTGTAGTAAACAGCAAAGGTGTGATCTCTTGTCTGACTTCCTTTGTACTGTACTTTGCCTGACTACTGATTCTGCTTCTTTCCGCCTGCCCCAACCTTAGAATTGCTATCTGGATTATGCACATACTCAGCCTGCCCCTATCTTGGAATTACTATATGGAATACCAACGTACTACTTGGTTGGTTTCCTGCAGCAAAGTCCACATCCCTCTACAGAGGTTAAAGGGTGATAACAGGGAACTGCCAGTGCAACATCCTTAGGTTTATCTCAAAGAAAAACTGGTTAGTTGGCACAGTGGGTCAACACCTAATGACTCTTACACTGTACGTGTTCTCTAACTTTCAAAGGCCCTCAAATAAAGCAACATGGAAGGTCCATTTTTTATCCTTTGTAGGAACATAATATGACCTTCTTACATACATTTTAGATAGTAGTAGGTTTATTTGGCTAACAGCTCTTCCTTCTGACTACCCTATTAACATGTGTGCACAGCTTAGCTAGCAACCATTCCTTCTGATCTCCCATTCATATGCCTGCTTGGCCCATATGTTCTCAATCAGAAATAAGAATAAGCCAGTGGCAGACACTTCTGATAGTGGCTTATCTCTGCAAGAACAAAGGGATTGGACAAGTTAAAGTTCAACATGCCTGACTCTTCTTTCCTCTGATGTCTGCTCACAGTGAAGATTCAGGGCATCCCTATCCACATTAGATGATTTTCAGGTCCCTCTAAAGTTAAAGGGTTCATCTGACCTTCATCTAATATGTATGGCCAGCTTGAGTGTGATCTGATATATAGTGTTGTCAGCATGAACCATGTATGCAATTCACACAGTATTGTGGTTCTCTCTATGTAGAGATGGCAGGCAAAGTTTGCACATTTGCGTTAAAATCTCACATGCAAATGAGATAAATCTCTCCATTTTCCAATTTTGGATACCCTAGTGGAATACTTACTCTTATTAGGGAATGTAAGTAGGAAGTTAGGGTCATTTAAGGCAATACGTCTTGGGAAATTATTTCAATAATATTTGCTGTAAAAATCTCCATATATGACATTACAGCTAAATCTTTCATGAAACCATGAAAATTTAGAAGAATAAGTGGAAAAATACTTTTTGAAACCAACTCTAACATTGCTTATACAAATGCCACAAACCCTATGGGAATGTGATATTTAGCTGCACCACTAAACTTGCTGAAAAACATTACAGTTCATGGTCTTAATGAGTAACAAACCTCCTTACCATGGGAAAAATCTCTGAGCCCCACATGTAACTTCACACATCTGCAGTTTAGTCATTCTACTACGTATACAGTACATTGAATACAAAGCTAACCTGCTTCCTAGCAATGCTTCATATTTGAGGTATAAAAGCCTTATTTTCTTTGTAAAATGTGTAAATTTTTAAGCCCGATGTGTCATTTAAAATGATGCTTTTTAAGAAATGCTGTTCATCTGCTGCATATTACAGAATTGGAAATTTTGTTTTATGCCAAGTCTGACAGTAAAATATAAATACAATCTGCTCATGTCAGAATATACTATAGTTAGGTAAATTGCTGAATTCTTAAAGGGGTTGTCCAGGATTGATATACTGATTTGTGAGGGCCTGACTCCTGGCACCCCTGCCGATCCACTGTTTGAAGATGCTGCAGTCCTTTTGTGAGTGCTGTGGCGTCTTCCTTGACGAATGTCGTCACATCCTTTGGTCAAATGGCCTATGTGGGTCTCAGTCTCATTCAATTGAATGGGATTGAGCTGATGTACCAAGTATAGCCACTGTACAATGCATGGTGCTTGGTACACTATGAAGAGGACACAGTAAACAAACTGAATGTCGGGGTGCCGGGAGTTAGACTTTCACCTATTAGATATTGATGACCTATCATGAGGATAGGTCATCAGTTTTATCTAAGTCAACCCCTAGCGCTGCATCTAGTACTGTTTAGACAGGGATACAATCTGTATAAATGTGTGTCATTGTAATAGGCAGTGGTTGTGGACCAACTAACTGGTTTGATTTAGGGCTATCCCTAAGGGGGTTAGCCTGGCAGTTCCCTTGTTTACACATTTTAACCCCTATACAGGGATCTGGTCTTTGCTGCAGGGGAGCCACCAGGCTGCTACCTCTTGAGATAGTCTTGGTAACAGGCAGAGATATGGTACATAGGCAGACAGAATGTCACACCTTGGCTAGTAAACAAGGAACCTAAAACTCAGACACATTCCCACTGGGAAAGGTGTCTTATATACCCAGGGTCAGCAGCCATAAGTTGGGAAGAATTGACCTGAACATGCAAGCTCAAACTTTAGAGGGAGGAGGGTGGGACTGGACCTCCCACAACAGAATGGCACCGGTGCCTGCAGGGAGGAGCAGGGCTGTGGCTGGCATGGGATGCCAGTGTCAGTCATCAGTGATACGGGAATACACAGTATGTACTATAGTAGACAGTTTACAAATGCTTAGTTAATCTCTGTATTCTGCCAATAATACTGTATTTGGGAACAAAAGGAAAAATAGCTTTTAAATTTATTGTTATGCAAAATTTTATTTATGCCAGATTTCTAGAGAGCCTGTTTGGAGGGTGTGTATGTGTGTTTCTTTTTCTATGTTCTATGTGCCCAAACTGTAGCTTACAGACTACGAATGTAGTTGTGCATTCTGTTGGTGTGGATAAAATTGCTCCAGCTGTTACTGTACATCTTGCTCCACCTTGACTGTTCCTCTAAGTAGAAGGGAATGTTGGACTGCTCATACTGCAGATGACATACCTGCAATTGATAGATATGCGATGGCCAATTTGCTAAGGCCTGTGCTCTGAACTGCAGTTCGACTCTAATGAGATCCATTTTTTATGCCATATAGAGTACGGAAAACTGCTGATGTGGTAAAGAATATTACAGAGATAGGGTAGGTGTCACGCTCTGGTGTGGAGGTTATAGCCACACCAAGCGTAAGAGGAAAGGGGAAAAGGACCTAACAAGGGAAAAGTTCACCTCCTGCAGGTAACCCTGAAACTAGGTCCTGACTGATTACCAGTATGAACAGGCCTTAGTGGTAGGAGAGTTCATACACAAGAACCTAATAACACCTGACCCTAGAGAACCCTGCAACTAGTGACAGGGGAAGGAGTCAACCCGTTCCTCCAAAAGGACGAACGAACAGGAGACTCCAGAAGGCAAAACAACAACAGGGAAAAGTAGTAAGTAATAAGTAGTAAACACAATAGGGAAAATGACATCTATCTTAATGCAGATATTGCGGCAACCGGATCTCGGCCGAGAACCACACCACACACAACAAAGTCAGCAGAAAGTACAAACCGCAAGGGAAACTGGGAGAGGAAGGGATAAATAGGGGAAAGACAATCACCACACCTGAACAGCTGAGGGGAAGGGGTGTGGTAACCAGCAACCAAACCAAGAGGAAAACATGTCAAATTATGTCACTTTTGAAAGTCTAGCCGATCGCCTGCCACCTGATGCAGGCACGTTCGTGACAGTATGTCATACAAGTAAATTTGAAGTGTACTTCAGAGCTTACACTGCCTGGCCAAAAAAAGGTCACACACTGTAAAATTTTGTTGGACCTCCTTTAGCTATGATTATGGCACACATTCGCTGTGGCATCATTTCCACAAACCTCTGCAATGTCATTTATTTCTGTCCAGCGCTGCATTAATTTTTCCCTGAGATCTTGTATTGGGAGATTTGGACCACTGTGCAAAGTCTTCACCAGCACATCCCAAAGATTCTCAATGGGGTTAAGGTCTGGACTCTGTGGTGGCCAATTTATGTGTGAAAGTGATGCCTCTTTCTTCTTGAACCACTCTTTCACAATTTGAGCCTGATGAAACCTGACATTGTCATATTGGCGTATACCCGTGCCATCAGGAAAGAAAAAATCCATTGATGGAATAACCTGATCATTCAGTATATTCAGGTAGTCACTGACCTCATTTTTTGGGCACATAACGTTGCTCAACCTAAACCTGACCAACTGGGAGGCTCTAACATACTTGCTTATTTAAATGCAGGTGGTGACCTTTTTTTGGCCAGCCAGTGTATTACAAGTTAAAATATGTCACCTACTGCTCATACTGCTCTGTGGGACACATATACATGACGCTGATGGTACCTTTGTTGCTCGTGCAAGTCTGTAAAGCATCAAAAACCAAATGTCATGTATCTGTAAATGAAGAATCGCAAATTCCCATCGGCAAAGTCTTTGCTAGATGTGCCCAGGCCCCCCTGGTGTTACTTGGGGCTAACTCTTCCCCTGTTTATCCTTAGACCCAAACCTCTGACGTCACTCTCTTCTGTGTCCAAAATGCTGCGCTTGTGCACATCACCACCAGGCCAAGGCATTGTGTACCACAGTGGGCAGTGTATATTGTGCCTGTCTGGGCCTGGCGGTTAGGTGTGCAGGTGCGGCATCTCGGACACAGAAGACAGTGATGTCAGAGGGATACAGGGATGGTTGCAGGATAAACAGGGGAAGAGTTAGCCCCAAGTAACAACGGGCACTGCCCCTGGGCCCTTGTAATTGTACATTTGCATATACTTCAAACTTCGTTTTTGATGCTTTACAGACTTGCAGAAGCAACAAAGGTACCATCAATGTCATGTATATGTGCCTCACAGAGCAGTATGAGCAGTTTAAAACGTGTCAAGCTGGTGACAGACTCCCTTTAATAATGTTTGCATCCAGCTTCCCACTGTTCAGTAGTAAATACACACTGTTATTCAAATGCTCCACATTTTAACTGTTAAAAAAAACAAAAAAAAACAAAAAAAACCTTAAGGAAGTGGCATATCGCAATTTGAAACATTTCATGTGAAGCTTTTTCACATCAGTCAATGGAAGGTTGTAAAATACTCTTTAAATGCTTTGATGTGCTATTTGGAATGTATTTCATACATTTTTGCAGTCAGAATACACATGTAAAATGGAAGAAAGCATTGAAAAAACATCGTAAGCACCCTTAAGATTCTGATTTCTCTCAAAATCAGCCTCATATTTTTCAGCTAATAGAAATCATTGTGGCAACATATCCAGAAAGTTCCCGAACGGGAGCAGTCATGAGGAATATTCAAGTAACTTCCAAACTGAGTATGCGAGAGGTTGACTATTGGCTCCTATGTTGTTAAATACTAGATTTAGGAAAGATAAATGGCGGACCCATGGGGTAATGGCGAGATCCACTTATTATATACACAATTTGGAGTGTAAAACTCTAGAATGCTATACATGTCCTTCCCATGTTCATATCCATTTTGTGGATGCAAAAGCTTGGACTGTTTTGCTCCCAAGTTCAGAAAGTGTCTCAGTGTTTGTTCACTGTGGTTGATCTATTTTGCAACTTTGTATTTTTACAATTTTTTTTACGTTTTCTCTGCAATGGATCACTGAAAAACAGACCACACTTGGATGACATGTATGGACAGTCTATGGTTTTCCCATTGAATATAAAGGTGCATTGAGTCCACAAAATAGACCAAAGTAGTACATGCTTACAGCTTTTTCCTGTGGATCAACATCTGGCCACATATATCGAATTGAGAGGATCTGTGTGGTGTCTGTGGAGAACATAGAGAGCACACGCATGTGAATCACTGACATGGGAATATGCATTAATAGAGCCTGGATGAGTGAAAAGTTCTTGTAAGCTGGTACCAGGGACGGATTAGCCATAGACCTTACAGGGAAATTTACCGATGGGCCGATGTCCGGGGGCAGGAGCATAGCTAAAGGCTCATGGGTCCTGGTGCAAGGGTTCCGCTTGGGCCCCCCCCTTCCCTCTGTGCTTTGTGCCCAGGGGCAAGGAAGCACATAGCCTTCATGCTGCTGTAGACAAAAATTGAAATAGACACAAGGGTCTTTGAGCCCCCTCAGGCTCCTGGGCCCTGCAGCGACTGCTACCTCTGCACCCCCTATAGCTACACCCCTGGCCAGGGGACTGCCTGAGCCCTTCTCACAACCATCCAGTGGAAGTCTTTGGGGATGTATTTTGTGCTGCTGGCAGTATTTTCTAATGGACTGTGGTATTTGGCTTTGTTGGGGTGGTATAATGTGCCACAATATGGTATTCCTGGCCCTGCCTTCCATCAATCCGGCCAACTTCAAAACGGGGCCACTTTTAGTATTTTTTCCAGGGCCACTTTAAGTTCTCAGTCTGTCCCTGGCTGACACATTATAACTACTAAACATACAGGTCAACATGCTACGAGTTCTACTTACAGGACATACCTCAGTTTTGTTCTGTACTGCTTACTGAGTCTGTCTTGCCTCTTAAACTGTATTTCAAAGACCCTTCTGGTAAATCTTATATGAAGCACACTTCCACCAGACTGAACCACCTTACAACCCTCCAAAGCCACAGTAAATCATGTTTCATTTTATCATTTACTGTATTTTATCATTTACTGTATCAGAGTGTTGGACCAGAGACATCAGCAAAGTTATATAAATAGCAGATCATAACCTTACCAAGGTTCAAAAGTGCAGCATTCACAGCATTTTGGGCAGTAAAAAACAGCACAGAAATCCTCAGAGCCCTATGTAGGAGGCTGCACGTGCCATCATATGTTCCTCTGTGGAGAGCTATATATCAGAGATGTTCTCCTGCTTCCAGGGATGGATAACTCTATATTACAGCATCCAATGGAGCATGCTGTGATTTTTTCCAGAGCGATAAGACAGCCATGTACATAAGATCTTACACTGAACGCCTTTGTGAGTGTGGGTATGTGGCTGTTTGGCTGTAATAGCAAAAGAACAATGCGGCCATCCTTCCATAGGCACGTTGTGGGAGATTAATTAACACTGGGTTACTGTGAGAGTGCTATACCAGTACTCCACTGTACACCAGAGTTATCATCAAGAAGGTACTAAAAGCAGTGGTGGGTCACATGTGACTCTTTTTTTTATCACTTACCACCGTTTTGAGCGGTGGTGTGCATGCATGCATGGGACTGCTGGACATAGTGTCAAGCACTTTACTTGGCGGTCCCTCAGAAGTAAATGGAGTGGTTGCTTGGCATCCCAGCATTCAGACCCCCAGCAATCAGACACTTCTACCCTATGGATAGAGGATAATTTTTTTCGAGGGAAAACCATTTCAAGAGATGTCTGTGGAGTCTGGACCACCCCTATAAAAGTTTGGCACTGTAGTCTGGATCACCCCCTATACCAACTGTTGAGAGGCCGACGCCTCTACATAACTCTGGCAGATCCACCGCCAGTTCAGGGGATGTTAGGACCGGCATGTTAATTGCTGGTCTTAATAAATGACCCCCTTAGTTTCTTTACAATTTGTATTTATAGTTTTACATATAGTATTAGCACCAGTATCAGGCTCAGTACATACATATGGTACACTGTCCAAGTTCATTATATATATAATGCTTTACCAGCTTAGTATACAAATTAAAGTACCAATATAAAGCTCAATATATTTATACAGTACTAGGACCAAAATAAATTGCACCGACAGGTTAAGCTTTGGTGTATAGGTTTCTACCACAAGAAACTACAGCTTACATTATAACCTGAATAATGACAGAATGTCTTAAAATTCAATATGGGTCTGATTCAGTTGAATTAGCCATCCAGATTGATTTTGGGCGCTCTGAATTGAAAGCGCTCTGATTGCTTGGATCTCTCTCTGTCTGTCTGTCTGTCTCTCTCTTTCACCTTGACTCTAATCAAATCACACAAAAGTTTTAAAAAAATTTGTATAGAATTTCTGAATGTTAGAATCAATTAGCTTATCTCCACTTAACAATGATATAGTACGATGGAAGTTATCGTTTCAAAAAAAGGTTAATACCGCAGATCAATGGCATGGCACTGCTGAGGCTCAGTGGTCATGTGTCTACACATGTCACCACTGAGGCCACTAACGTCATCATCATTGCACTGCCTGCCAGCATCCAGTATGTAGGCACTGAATAGCGGGGCAGGGAGCCAAAAGCTAATGATGGGGGGTTTCAGATTTCCATCTACCTGGTTCTTCAAACAATTGGTTTAGAATTACAATTTTTAGAATACCTGAAAACTGGGGTGAATTTGAAAATCGTGCAACATTTTAAAACATCACAATTCATTAGTATGTCTAAATCCTGGCAAAGAAGTTATCCCTTCCCCATTTCTGTTAACAAACTGGGGTGCACGGGGGAAATGGCTCTAGCTTCAATAAATATGACCCACAGCAGATAAGACACAATTTTGGAATAAAATGTGCCAAAAAAAAAGGTTCAAATATTTTGATAAATGGGCTTTTCTTGTGAATATGTATAACATGCGTTCATTGTATAACAGTCATATAATTGGAAAACAGTCGAATCCCAGCCAATTACACACAGTCCAGATTTCATTGTAAAGTGTGCATTCGCCCATGTGTCTCTTCCGCTGTGGGATTTAATATTGCAGAGTGGCTTAAAACAATCAAGTTTATCTAGTGCATTTGAGATTGATTCTCCATCTGCCTATAAATAGGTCACTGAGGGCTGAAGGGTGAAACCCTATTTAGTATGCAGAGCCCTTCGGCATTTAGCAGGGAACAGTATATCACATTGCATCTATACAGGAGCTATAAGCGGTAGCTAGTCTAACTAGTCTAAGCAATTGAGCAGGCAGGTTACATATATATATATATATATATATATATATATATATATATATATATATATATTTCTATATTTTAGTTCCATCTGAACTGCTATAATATAATGTCCAATTGATCTTTAGAAAGATGAATTTGTTGTTAAAAAGTGTCTTCATCATTTTACCTACCAGTTAAAGTCTAGCCCCCGGAAGAAAAGCTTAATCCATGTCATTGCTCATGTTTCACTCATCTGTCATAGGAATATGACATTAGGATATCAACAGCGCTAATCACACCAGGCTTTATGACGATCCAAGCAATAATAAATGATGGCTTCCAGCTGTCACCTTTACTGAAGCTAAGATCGAAATATATTCAAGGTGGAATGCATAAGTCATTGTATTAAACATACATCACTAGCTGGAAGGAGATTTCTGAAGTTAATGCTCTTTTATGCCTTAATTTACTATTTTTGAATTATGGAATATGTTTCACAGACTGCTGCATTACTGTTAGGTGTCACAGGGACTTTTCCACGTTGAAATCTCAATCCAATCCAGTACATCCCAACATTGTAATCCACAAGCATACGTAAAATAAAAAGCAGTAAAAATGTTATTTGTTTCAAGTCTCTTTATGGCCTTTTTACATGCATTTTAGTGGTGTTTATTATTTTTGTGACATTTTATATGTGTTTTTTTTCTGGCTTTTTAAGTTCTATATAGAAGTTTATGGAAAAGAACACCAACTAAACTAGCACATACTGCTTTTTCATAAAAACGTCACTGATCAAAACAATGCTGCAAAAATGGCTAAAACCAAAACACTGTGGAGGAGATTTATCAAGACTGGCGTTCTTGATCCCCTGTGCACTGGAGTAAAACCCTCCTTATTTATTAAGAGGCAGGTCCATCTCTGGCACTCCAAAATGCAAATCTATGTAGACTTGACCTATAACTGACGCTGTTTCCTTTATTAAAGGGGTTGTCTCACTTCAGCAAATAGCATTTATAATGTAGAAAAAGGTAGTACAAGGCACTTACTAATGTATTCTGATTGTCCATATTGTCTCCTTTGCTTGCTGTATTCATTTTTCGATTGCACTATACACTGCTTGTTTCCATGGTTACGACCACCTTGCAATCCATCAGTGGTGGTCGTGCTTGGACACTAAAGGAAAAGGCACCAGCCTAAGTGTGCTCCCATGGTTCTGGCCACCAGACAGGTCAGTGCTTTTTCCTATGGTGTGAAAGCATAGCCACCACTGATGGATTACAGAGTGGTCATAACCATGGAAATGAGCAGCGTATAATGTGATAGAAAAATGAATCCAGCCATCAAAGGAAGCTATATGGAAAATCACAATACATTAGTACGTGCCTTGTATTAACTTAATCTACATGATAAATGCCACTTGCTGAAGTGAGACAACCCCTTTAAGTTTCCCCTGCCCATCAAACCCTACGCCCATCTTCTTTCCACTTTAGAAAAGTGGTGTGAAGCTGAAAAAGTCACAACTAATGGCACAAGTATGGCATGCATGCATCATAATTTGTGACTTTTGAACCCTACAGTAGTGGCATAAATACATTGTTAGATGCCCCTCTGTCTGTAGGAAAAGTCGTATTTCATTATAGGCTTTAAAGGGAACCTGTCACCTCCCCTAACATGCCTGTTTTAAAAGACATCTGTCAGCAGATTTGTACCTATGAAACAGGCTGACCTGTTACATGTGCACTTGGCAGCTGAAGACATCTGTGTTGACCCAATGTTCATATGTGCCAGCATTACTGAGAAAAAGGATGTTAATAAATGTAAATGATCCTCTAGAAGTAACGGGGTGTTGCAGTTACACTTAGAGGTTCAGTTCTCTCTCAGCAACTACTGCACCCTTTGCACTTTGATTGACAGGACCAGACAGTGAAAACATCATCACATCTGGCCTTGTGACATATAGTACAGAGGGTGTAGCAGTTGCAGAGAGAGCAGATCCTCTAGGTGTAATGGCAATACACCCATTGCTGCTAGAGGCTCATTGGCATATAGTAAAATATAGTGATGATCGAGCTCCCCGATGTTCGGGTGCTCGGGTGCTCTGGCCGAACACTAGGTGGTGCTCGAATGCTCGGCCGAGCATCCGAGTATTATGGAAGTCAATGGGAGAAGACCAGGCACCCCCTGCTCTGCAGAGTGGAGGGTGTCTGGTTCATAGGGAAATGTGAGAAAATGGTGGAAACACCACAGAAATGGTTAGGGAACAGCATGGGGAGGGTGTCTGGTTCATAGGAAAAGGTCAGAATCGCGACTTCTCCTCTTTCACTCCTTTCACTCGTAAAAGTACACTAATTAACTGAATTTGTACGCATTAGCGCACAATGCGTAGCATTAGCATACAAAATCGTACGCATTAGCATACAATGCGTAGCATTAGCGTACAAATCAACATGGCTACGGCATTACAGTGAATGCCATCTCTCACCTGCACGTTTATTCGCTGCGTAGCAGCGAACAAACTTGTGGGGAGGAGACTCGAGCATCGCACTCAAGCACACACTCGAGCCGAACACCGCGATGTGCCGAGCATACCGATGCTCGAGCGAATATAGTGCTCGGGCGACCATGCTAGCTCAACACTAGTAAAATATTATTTTTATCAGCAATACAGGCACATACAGTATGAACATGGGATCAACACAGATGCCTTCAGCTGCCAAGTGCACATGTAACAGGTCAGCCAGTTTCATGAGTACAAATCTGCTGACAGATGTCCTTTAATAAGTATTTACATTCCCCATGTAATAACAATTGTAAAACATCTATTATTATGACTCTATGTTGTAACATTCCTTTTTTCCCTGCTAAAAGTTATGAATTTTTAGCAGTTTGTAATGAAGGTCCAGATGGATGTTACCATTTGGGAGGTGTCCCTTCCCAGTCTGACATCTATTCAGTGCTGCCAGTGCAGGGACACATCGGCAATAGAGATGAGCGAGTAGTGTTCGATCGAGCTGGTATTCGATCGAATACTACGATATTCGGCGTGCTCGATTTCTTTTGAGTATAACGGCGATGGCGCACTTAGAATTCGTTTCCCCTCCCACCTTCCCTGGCGCTCTTTTTCCACCAATCACCATGCAGTGGCAGCGCGAAAACGGCGTCTACATGCATTGGCTGGAAAAACCATGTGACCTCGAATATTAAAAACTCAGCTCTTCCTGCTCGTTCGCATATGCTGCGTGAACTTAGTCAGGGACAGAGGCTGGAGAAGGGAGAGACAGGTTTTAGCTGTTGGACAGGCAGGAGAGCTGGTTTTTAATATCGAGGTCACAGGTTTTTCAGCCAATGCATGAGACGCGTTTCGCGCTGCCACTGCAGGTGATTGTGGAAAAAGAGCGCCAGGAGGTGGGAGGGACGATTCTAGTCGCATCGCCGTTATCTCAAAAATCGGCACGCGTATCTGTATTCGATCGATACCGCTCGATCGACACTACTCGCCATCTCTATGCCGATGTGTCCTGCACTGGCGCACTGAATAGATGTCAGACTGGGAGGGACACTCCCAAATTGGTAACATCCATCTGGAACCTTCTTTAAAACTGCTAAAAATTCATAACTTTTAGCAGGGAAAAGATGTTACAACATAGAGTCATAATAATAGATTTACAATTGTTATTACATGGGGATGTAAATATTATTAAGGACATTGTCAGCAGATTTGTACTCATGAAACTGGCTGACCTGTTACATGTCACTTGGGCTGAAGGCATCTGTGTTGATCCCATGTTCATACTGTATGTGCCTTATTGCTGATAAAAATATTTTTACTAGTGTTGAGCTAGCTGGTCGCACGGCACTATATCGCTCGAGCATCGTATGCTCGGCACATCGCGTGTGTTCGGCTCGAGTGTGTGCTGAGTGCGATGCTCGAGTCTCCTCCCACAAGTTTGTTCGCTGTACGCAGCGATAAACGTGCAGGTGAGAGATGGCATTCACTGTAATGCCGTAGCCATGTTGATTTGTACGCTAATGCTACGCATTGTATGCTATGCGTACGATTTTGTATGCTAATGCTACGCATTGTGCGCATGCGTACAAATTCAGTTAATTTAGTGTACTTTTACGAGGAAAGGAGTGAAAAGGAGAAGTCGCGATTCTGACCTTTTCTATGAACCGACACCCTCCCATGCTGTTCCCTAACCATTTCTGTGGTGTTTCCACCATTTTTCTCACATTTCCCTATGAACCAGACACCCTCCACTCTGCAGAGCAGGGGTGCCTGGTCTCTCCCATTGACTTCCATAATACTCGGTGCTCGCCGGCATTCGAGCACCCCTAGTGTTCGCCAGAGCACACCGAGCACGAACATCGGGAGCTCGATCATCACTATATTTACTAATGCCAAGAGCCTCAGCACATGGGTGTATTGCCATTACACCTAGAGGATCTCCTCTCTGCAACTGCTACACCTCTGTACTATATGTCACAAGCCAGATGTGATGTTTTCACTGTCTGGTCCTGTCAATCAAAGTGCAAAGGGTGCAGTAGTTGCTGAGAGAGAACTGAACCTCTAAGTGTAACTGCAACACCCCGTTACTCTAGAGGATCATTTACATTTATTAACATCCTTTTTCTCAGTAATGCGGCACATATGAACATTGGGTCAACACAGATGTCTTCAGTGCCAAGTGCACATGTAACAGGTCAGCCTGTTCATAGGTACAAATCTGCTGACAGATGTCTTTTAAAACGGCATGTTAGGGGAGGTGACAGGTTCCCTTTAAAGCCTATAATGAAAACGACTTTTCCACAGACAGAGGGGCATCTAACAATGTACTATGCCACTATGTAGGGTTCAAAAGTCACAATTATGATGCATGATGCCATCTTGTGCCATTAGTTGTGCTTTTTCAGCTTCACCACTTTTCTAAAGTGGAAAGAATGGCGAGGGTTTGAGGCAGGGAAACTTAAAGGGGTTGTCTCACTTCAGCAAGTGGCATTTATTCATGTAGATTAAGTAATACAAGGCACGTACTAATGTATTGTGATTTTTCCATATAGCTTCCTTGTGGCTGGATTCATTTTTCTATCACATTATACGCTGCTCATTTCCATGGTTATGACCACTCTGTAATCCATCAGTGGTGGCTATGCTTTCACACCATTAGGAAAAAAGCATGACTGTCTGGTGGCCAGAACCATGGGAGCACACTTAGGCTGGTGCCTTTTCTTTAGTGTCCAAGCACGACCACCACTGATGGATTGCAAGGTGGTCGTAACCATGGGAACAAGAGTGTATAGTGCAATCGAAATGATACAGCAAGCAAAGGAGACAATATGGACAATCAGAATACATAGAAGTGCCTTGTACTACCTTTTCTACTATAAATGCTATTTGCTGAGTGAGACCCTTTTAATAAGGACAGCGTCAGTTATTAGGTCAAGTTACAAGATTTGCATTTTGGAGTGCCAGAGATGGACCTGTCTTAATAAATAAGGAGGGTTTTACTCCAGTGCACAGGGGATCAAGAACGCAGTCTTGATAAATCTCCTCCACAGTGTTTTGGTTTTTAGCCATTTTTGCAGCATTGTTTTGATCAGTGACGTTTTTATGAAAAAGCAGTATGTGCTAGTTTAGTGGTGTTCTTCCATAAACTTCTATATTAGAACTTAAAAAGCCAGAAAAAAACACATAAAATGTCACAAAAATATAAACACACTAAAATGCTGTAAAGGCCATAAAGAGACTTGAACAAATACATTTTTACTGTTTTTTATTTTACGTATGCTTGTGGATTACAATGTTGGGATGTACTGGATTGGATTGAGATTTCAACGTGGAAAGTCCCTGTGACACCTAACAGTAATGCAGCAGTCTGTGAAACATATTCCATATTCAAAATAGTAAATTAAGCATAAAAGAGCATTAACTTCAGAAATCTCCTTCCAGCTGTATGTATGTTTAATACAATGACTTATGCATTCCACCTGAATTATTTCGATCTTAGTTCAGTAAAGTGACAGCTGAAGCCATCATTTATTATTGC
>ONZH01006299.1:0-30445 GCA_900303285.1 Rhinella marina | reverse complement strand
TTTTTTTTTAAAAAAATTTTTTGCGTACAGCTGGCGGGGTGGACCATGTGACGCTTTTATAGAGCCCGTCGATACGGACGCGGCGATACCTAATATGTGTACTTTTTCTTTTTTTTTACTTTATTTGGGGAAAAAAGGGCGCTTTTTTAACTTTTTTAAACTTTATTTTTTTTACTTTTTTACACTTTTTTTACTTTCTTTTCACACTTTTCTTTTTACTTTTTACATTTTTTTTAAACTTTATCAAGAACCCATTTGGATCTTGAAGATCCAGTGGGCTTGATGGCTATACAGTGCATTGCAATAGCCATCTATTGCAATGCACTGTATCAGTGCTACACTAAGGCTGATCAGACCCTGAGGTCTAATCAGCCTTAGCTACATGGCAACCAGGACGCTTTTTGTAAAGCGTCTGGTTTGCCATGGTAACCATCGGGCCGTTGCCATTGCAGCAGCGGCCGCCCGATGGTATACGAGAGGGAGCTCCCTCCCTCTTAACCCCATGGATGCTGCGGGCGGCTACTGACCGCAGCATCTATGGGGTTAAACAGCTGAAATCGGTGCCAGCACGATTTTCAGCTGTTAGCAGCAGAGTGTGAGCTGTAATTACAGCTCACACTCTCTGCTGATGGCAGCGGCTCCGATCCTGAGCCGCTGCCATCAATGGAAACAGCGCAGCAGGAGGGGGCACAAGGAGGCACTACAAGGAGGGGGCACTACAAGGGGGCACTACAAGAAGGGGGCTATGTGGGGCACAGAGGACTTACCTGGTTTCAGGCTGCGAATCTCTCTCCAGAGTGTGGAGATCGCAGCCTGAAACCGGCATTTTAATACTGAAGCGCTCCGATTGGTTAGTCTGCAGAGACTAACCAATCGGAGCGCTTGCTGGCAAGGGACCACTCTGATTGGTCCCTTGCCGGCTTCCCCGACGTTCTCTGCTCTCCGGGAGAGCGGAGACTCCGGGGCTGTGACACTTTATAGTGTCACAGTCCGGTAAGCAGTTTGAACGTAACTGCGCGTCCAAATGCAGCAACTTACTTGCACTTTGGACGTACAGTTACGTCCAAATGCGCCAAGGGGTTAAATGTCCTGGGTATCTTCAGTGATTTAAATCAATTACTGGCATCCTCATTGGCTGCAGAGGATGCCGGTAAGTAGCCCGAGAGCACAAGCTTCTGGGTTTTTCACCCTTTAGATGCCATGATCTCACTTGATCACAGGCTTTAATGATCGCGATCGACATTATTGTAGGTCGCAGTCATTAGCTGAGGGTCTCTGCACTCGTGAACGGGCACCATGTTTGTCCATCGCTCCAGTAGCGATGGAGTTAAAGAGGAGCCCTCCACCCAGCTGGACCTTTATTTTAGACTGCTGGCAAATCATTCCTAACTTCGTGAAGGAATAACAAAAAAATGAAGGGGAGGAGGGGGGGTAAAAGTAGTTACTAAGATGGAAATCTCAAGAGGAGTCCTCTTTAAGAAATGTTGTTTATCTATAATATGCATATGTTATGACGTATTGATTTGGATTGTTTTTCTCTTTTTAGTGGATGTGTGCTACGCTCGTCTAGAAGAGGAGGCCAACAATCAAAAAGACTCACTCTCTTTGTGTTAAGGGGGTTCTGCAGTTCTTTTAAAACTGATGATCTATCCTCTGGATAGATCATCAGCATCAGATCGGCGGTGGTCAGACACCTGAGACCCCTGCCGATCAAGCTGTTTGAGAAGGCAGCGGCGCTGCGGCCTTTCTCTGTGTATACCGCAGGCCCAGTGACGTCACGACTAGTATCACTGGGCTGGGCTAAGCTCCATTCAAGTGAACAGAGCTTAGCCCCGCCCAGGCCAGTGAAACTAGTCATGACGTCACTGGGCCTGAGAAAAACACAGAGTAGGCAGCGGCGCTGCCTTCTCAAACAGCTGTTGGGTAGGGGTCCCGGGTGTCGGACCGCCGCCGATCAGATGCTGATGATCTATCCAGGGGATAGATCATCACTTTTACAGAACTGCAGAACCGCTTTAATTATTGTACAAATAGCAAACTTTTTCTAAGGATATTCTGGACAGTTTATGTTGTTGTATGGGTGCTTTTGCTATGAGTTCACTGCTAAGTACTAATTAGGTGCCGAGCCCTTAGGAAGGTTGAGGTGATTTAATGATCTTTGCATAACCTTATGATAATTCTCTAGGGTAGCTTTTATAAAGATTTTTTTTTTTAAATAGTAGCCATAGATGTAAATTTAGTAAAAAAATCTGGTAGTGTATCTGTCACTAAGCGGAACTTATAGAGGGTCTGTCAGCAGTTTTGACCATTCTAAACTGCTGACAGCACTAGATAGACACTGGGAAGAGCATGACAAACGTACCTTTTGTGGAACGTTTATCATCAGGAGTAGTGTGAATATGATGTTTTATTCTTCTAGATTCTCCTTCTACAAGTGTCCTGGAGGGGAAGCTTCATGGTGAAGTGCTCTCTGCATTAAAGGGGGTTTTGAGAAGTAGAATATTGATGACCTATTCTCATCTGTGAGATTCCGACTCCAGGCACACCTGACGATCACCTGTTTGAAGAGACCGCGTGAGGTCACATTCATCGGTCACATGAATGGTCCCAAGCACAGCCTCTATGCAATGAATGGTTCTTGCTGTTTTTGGTATGCTCTTCAAACAGCTGATTGGCGAGGGTGCCAGGAGTCAGGCCCCCACCAGTTCGATATTGATGACCTATCCTGGGGACAGGCTATCCATATTAAGCACCCGGAAAACTCTTTTAAGAACAAACCCCACTCCCCTCTGGTCTGAGTGATAGCGGTGGTATCCAACCAGGAGGCCACAACAAGCTCTCACTTAAAGCAGAGGGGAGAGGTTATGAAGCAGATCAATGTAGAGAACACATCATAGTGAAGCTCCACCTCCTGGGCACTTGCAGGAGCAGAATCTGACAGAATAAAACATCATATTTACACTACTCCTGATGATAAAAGCTTCGCAAAAAGTATGTTTGTCCTGCACTACCCAGCCCCCACTAGTGCTGTCAGCAGTTCAGCATAGTCAAAACTGCTGACAGACTCCCTTTGAAAACGCACAGATGTGTAAAAATCAGCAGTGACTTCAAGAAATAGCTGCACAACTTTTTGTTGTGAAGGTGCCACATGGAATGACTCTTCAATCCACCAATATGCAGAACAATATACAGAACAATAAGGCAACCTTCGAGTGCCCTGGATTTCTGTATATGAAATCTGAGTTCCCCCCAGTAGTGACTGCAGGTAGCCACCATTTTATCTTTACATGACACAGTACATGACTGTGTGACAGGAAGCAGGTAATTTGGAGTCAGATATCATAAAAATAGAGCTCTGAATACCTTAATCTCATTCGGATATATACAAACAAATTCCACAGGATAGGTGAAAAGTGTCTGATCATCATGGTCTGATCACCAACCATAGGGACCCCAGATTGATCATGAGAATGGGGGTCTTGTGTCCCTCAGATGAATAGCAGTGTTCAAGCAAGTACACTGCCACACCATTTGTTTCTATGGAACTATGGAACTGTCGAAGAGGAGCCCAGTACAGCTCTCGGCTATCTCTAGCAACCCCAGAGCTTGACTACTGCTACATTCATACAGGGGGGGGGGGGAGTGCACAGGACCCACATTTTCATGATAGGTTGGAGTTCTCTTAGCAGTTACCCCCCGCCCCACTGGTCATAAACTTATCTTGGGACAAACCGTTTTTTAAAGAGTAGTTCCGGACTGGTCAACTGGGCCAACTTAGGTCAAAAGATGAAAAAGGGTAGATACAATGAAGCAACATTTTTATAGGATTTTATATCATTTGATTGTAAGCTCCATGGAGCAGGAATCTCTCAAATATAAGAATAACGACAATCCTACCTCCGCTCAAGTCATACACGTTCTCTGTGGAAAAAAATGATGTCAATGGTTGATATGAATAAAGTCATTTTTGTGTACCTTCATTATGTCTTGTGTGTATTTTTGGGTTGTCTTTTCCTCATCTTCCTTCATCTCCGCTGTTTGATCTCCATGATCTTGGTTGTTAGAGGGGTTGTCCTATAAAGAGAGCTTCTTCTGTAAATGAGGTCTTGTTGGCAATCAGCTCATCACTACGTGCCCTGGTGATGACACCTTCAGGGGTAATGTGGTATTATGTAGCATCTCTTCAAGTCCTCCAGAGCTGGAGCTGCTCCCTACTCTGGCCAATAGAGATGAATGGGAGGAGTGGAGAGCTAAGGTTGAAGAGGAAATCTTCATCTATTCTCTTCATATAGCATTTGGGCATGGGTTGTCTATAGACAAAAACGCTGTAATTCTGGGAAGCAGACATTTACATCTACTTTTTCCATAACTGATGGAAAGGTGGGCAGCAATAGGGATAGAAAATGTTCTTCAATCTGACTGGTAACATTTCAGATAGGGGAAAGGACATGACGACCATTGAGGGCCACCATGGATTATTAAAATATACGTTAAGGAATTTCCTTAGTCTGTAGAGCAGTAGATGGGGAGTCCACCATTCAGGCCCCTCAGTTATTACTGGAGAACAAGGACGGGTAATTGATGTGAATTAGAGATGAGTGAATCTATTCGCCACTTCGTAGATTCGATACAAATCTTGGAAATTTTCCGCTGCAAAGCGAATCCGTTTTTTTTTAGATTCGCTTCTGGCTTTCTTTGCATTCGCTACGTACTTGTCCAATAAATTGTACGCTAATGTTACGTATAAGTTATTTTATATGCTGATGCGTACGAATTTAGTTAATTAACGAACTTTTACTGTTCGTTATTCGTGTGGCAAAAAGCCTAGGAAGAAAGCGGTCACCTGACCTAGTGGGAAGGGCTTGCTCTGATTGGCTCAGGCTCGGTAAGCCAGTGATGCATCAGTTGTGCTGCGACTGCTGAGACGAGCAGAAGCACTGTGTGTGAAGTTCTGAGAGACTGAGACCTGTTTTGTTAAAATTGGGGTGTAATTGTTCTGGGAATCCATATTACACATATTAGGGATACTGCAGGGCAAGTGCAGGGCCAGTTATTAATCAGGCAGGGAGAGAGACAGGGAGAGAGACAAAGAGCAGCTGCAGGGCCACAGAGTGAAGTGAAAAATGTCTGGCATGGAAAAGCAAAAGAGGTCCAGTTCCAGCCAGACCTCGAAAAAAAAGAGAAGGTAGCACAGGGCAGAAGTGCCAAAGGACCTGTAGCCGGAGCTTCTACTTGTATTACAACCAGGCTAACCCACCAAGGCGCAAAATTGTAGTGGAGGAGTAAGTGGATGAGGTAGTGGAGTGGATGGCACGCTCATCCCAATCACAGCCGGATGATCTGCTGTCATCTGCTGATACAGTATCCATATGTAGCCAGGGGTCAGACTCAGAGCGTTCCTCCTGCTCCACCATTCCCTTCCAGCAAAGCCCGTCATTTTCATATGCAATTTGTACGCTCATGCGTACGTGTTCACATAAGTTGCGTACCTTTAACAACTGTATGTTCGTTAGTGCACGAATGTTCGCAAAACACCACATAATACGTATAGTACGCAGCTTCGCCGAATAGATTCGTATGAGATACGAATCTTTTGAAACGTTTGACGAACATTCGGCGAAGCGAATTTTGGATGATTCGCTCATCTCTAATGTGAATGGACATACTGTAATTCTTCATTTCTCCTGTGGAGGAGCTGTAGAGAAATTGAAGACTTGCTGTCAGTTTCCACAGTGTTTACTACTTGGGTTTCGTAGTATAGTAAAGTATTTCTATGTAATTCGGTCATCTATATCAACAGAACTAAAAGACTAAATAGCTTAAAGACATAAATCATCAACTGATATTCTCATGAGGCTATTTATGAAACGATCATGAAAAATACTAAAATAGCCTCATTAAAAAGCAGAAAAAAACCTGAAAAACCTATCTGTACAGCTCTACAGGTCTGTACCATGGAACTATAGGCACTCCACGCCATGTTTTTCCACATTCTCCACTAGAAGCACGTCATGATAGAAAATAATCTCCATATAAAATCAGTACATTGAGGGCCCATAGCAGTCTTTGGGCATCTTATTATACATCCATACTACGTCCCAAGGAAACGATCTTTAAGGGTCCTTTCCACACAGCAGATTTTGATGCTAGCAAAATCTCCCATGTACAGTACACCATGGTAGAAACCACAGCGATTTTTGCCACAGTTGTTCATTTAAAATTCCACGTAACTTCTCATCATTCGACTCCTTTAAACAGAGCTAAACTGTGGATGGACACCTGCTGTGCCTTTGAGCGGCATCCATTGGGCACCGCGACTAGAAAGGACCTGTAGGACATGTTTTTGGGACACTCTGCTGTCCGGAAACAATGCAACTGTATGTATGAAATCTGGACATTTGTGGACATTTGCCCTTATTTCCCGTATGCAAAGTCATCAACTCCTCACTTTATTTCACTTTAAAGGGTTAACTTGCACTGACTTATACTGTTTAATAATGTGTAACTGCATTTTAAATGTTTGTTGTGATATATACTGTATATATATATATATATATATATATCTGTTAGTTTGCACTGTATTTACATATCACTGTGGAAAGGGTTAAAGGGGTTGTACCATATCGCTAGGATATGCTCCCAATGTCTGATAGGTGTGGATCCCAGCTCTGGGACATGCACCTACAATGAAAACGGGGCAGGAAGAGTTGTGCCTGGAGGACCCCAGGTTTTTCGGGGTCCGGCCATCTTCATTAGAGATGAAGACTCCTCCCTGGTAGCTCCGCCCCCTTCTCCAGCGCGCGAGGAAGACGAGGCAACTCAGGAAATTAAGATGGCGACACAGCGAGGCCCTGACTGGGGAGGCATGGTGTGGGGCACCGACCCTTATGAGGAGAAGGAACCGGAGGAGATCTACGTCTCTCAATATGTCCGGCAGCCTAAGAAGTCGGTTGAGGTGCCCGCTGAGGTGTTCACTCCGCTGGCTGACATGGCGGAGGCGGCAGGAGTTCCCGCTCCGCCGCGGAAGGACTACTCCCTTCGGCAAAATTCAATAGTCCCCAAGGCTGTCACCCGGAATGCCCTGACCGTCTGGGAATACAAAAAGTTGGTAGAGGAGTGGGTTGTGCAGGTTTTGGAGCACCCACGGTCCGGTGACCCTAAGCTGTAGCGCCGAAGGGGTACCATTATTTGGTTCAGTGTGGAACGGGGAGTAGGTTTTATCGGCGATGAGGAGACGGCGGAAGAATTATATGTCAACCGCCGTTCTGTAAAGTGGCCATATCTTCCGCCGGTCCGCCACAATCTCCACGCAGGGGATTACGTGGAGTATACCCCCATGAAGAGCCTCCAAGGCCCCTTTGCTACTGGGGTGAAACTCCTTAAGCGACCAGCTACTCCTGCAGCGCCCCCGGAAGACTGGAGTGAGGAGGCCCAGGCCGCAGAAGAGGCTCGGTGTTCCCATGAGACCAATGATGGGACTCTGCGATCTGAGGAGAAATCACAAGCTCAGCTGGAACCCCTGATACCAGATTAGCCACCGCTGCCGATCCTTCATGTGGGACAGATGACCACCAACAGTTTTGTGTACCAGCCATCGGAGGTACAATACCAACTGCCATGGCATGTTTGTCCTCACCCAGATGGACATGGATTGTCAGGACTCCCCCCATCAAAAAAAAAAAGTTGTAACCAAGTTGCGCATACGTGCGCCTCATCCCCTTTTTCCCCCTTTTCAGGTTATTGGGGAGCCCCTTGAAAGAGGGTTTTTTAAAGAGGCTCTGTCACCAGGTTTTAACCTATGTATTTTAATATATAGGTTAAAAGCCCTTAATTTGCCAATTATCCACATACCTGTATTGCAGAGTATAGCGCAGCGGTTGTGCAGAAAAGTGAAGTTTAAAAATTATGCAAATGAGCCTTCGGAGCACCGGGGGGGCGGGCTCTTTCCTCCTGAGCACCGCTTCTTCACCGCCCCCCGGGCCCAAGGCTCTCCCCCATGCCTAAGTGCACGCCCCTCTTTAAATTGACTGACAGCGCTAGACCGTTTGGCCTAGCGCTGAAATCCTGCGCGTTCGCAGCAGGATTGGGGCCGGCGCATGCGCAATAGCGCTTGCAGTGCCGAACACTGCAAGGGCTTCCATTCATCTGTACACGCGCCGTCACTTCCGGGTTCAGGTGCACTAATGTTTTTACCTTTCAGCAACGTTTTCAAGTATGTTGCCGATTGTGTGTATTTCTTTACAGGTACCGCAATGTGTCCTCATATTCACTTTATACTATGGTGGATGGTTGTACTATGCCCATAGCCGGATAGACAGCACCTTACTTGTTCTACCTCAAATATACATACTGCCTCTGTGGGTGATTTCAGATCTGACCATTTACGCTGGATCTGGCCCGGGGTCCACAAGGTGTCAAAACAATGGCGCAAGCCTCGGATCACCTGCTGGATCACCTCCTTTTTATGCTGGTTCGGGTGGCGGTTTGTGCCATTGTAAATCATAATCCTGGCGGTCCATCAGCCGGACTATGTATTTCAGCTGTGCAGCAGAGCTAAGTGATGAGGATCGTCTGGATGCCATTTTCGAATATTCGCTCTGCCTCTGAGGAGTGCACGCCGCGGCCTCTCCTCGTACGTGCCTGCGTATTACGTAACCGCGTAGACAATAGTACGCTGAGGATTCGTAAGCTATTTGTACGCTCATGCGTACGTCTTCTAAGAAGTTGCGTACATTTTTTAAATGAACGTTCGTTCTTAGTGCGCGAATGTTCGCTAATAGCCACATAATAACGTATATTTTGTACGCAAATACAATGAATCTATTCGTCGAATATACGAATCTTAGGAAAAGTTCGGCGAATAATTTTTTTAATGATTCGCTCATCTCTGTATACCACCATCAAATTGTACACTGTAAGCCATATGTAACCAGTATACTTGTGTAGTACCTCAGAGCGGGTACTACCATTCCTATACCCTGCTACTGGCTAACAATAATGTCATCTGTGTATTTATTCCAGGTCCTCCTATACTGTGCATTAATAGCATTGCCGTGTAACTGTTATTTGTTATGTTCATATAATGTGCCGGGTTTACCAGCAGGCGGCAGTGTGTTTGGCAGAGACAGATCCTTAGATAGAATGAAACTTACCATTCCATTCTCCCCCTTTTGGGCAGAAGTGGGATAGTTGTACTTCTTGTTCAGTTCTAGTCTAGAGTCAAGTCTAGAGTTGAGAGTGAAATTGAGAGTTGGAAGAAGATGAGAATCACCCTGACTCCTTACAGTTTACAGATAGAGTATTAAGAGGGGGTCAAAAGTCAAATGCACCCCACTACATAGGTACCAGAACTGCTACAGAGTCCAGTAAGCAGACCAAAGCTACAGATTAGCACAGCAGAGAAAGATTCACGTTTGCCTGCCAGTCTACCCCAAAATCTGCTGGAACCAAGAGAAAGATAACTTCTTGTCTTGATGCAAGTTTATTCAAGTAAAGCTGTTGAACTATACTAAGTCTAGGACTCTTACTCCACCGACTAGAAGAGAAAAATGGTCATGAGACATAACTGGTGTGACAGAAAAAGAAAGCCCTCCCCTAGTTGCAAACCCACTCTTCCAACCCCAGTGCTCTCCTGCCCTACAGGTGGAAGAACCTTCTACTGCCATCTGCCTTTCCTCCTTTTCCACATCATCTACTATGGATCAGAATATGTCATCAAGAATATCCAGCTCCTCCTCTCTCTGCATCTTGCTGACTTTACTTGGACATGGAGACCACAAAGGATGATTTAGAAGAAGTAAAGCTAGCAAAAGATGGGGATAGTCATCATTAAGACCTGGGCCCCCTAAGGCGTGAGTAAAAAAAAAAAAGTATTTCCATATTATACTACATACAGTACCACTTCCATAGTCAACTACATGGAAAGGGAAGGACTGTAGTACCAGCAATTTGGCCTGGTCCACGTTCAGCTTCTGCACCGTTGGATGAGTGCAAGCATACTGTTGTCTTTTCACCTTGGTGATCGATTGCTATAAAAAAAAAAGGGACGAGGAGTAGGAGGTGGAGGAGCATCAGGAGCAATAGACGACATTGAAATTGATGGGAAGAAACAACAGTTTCCTTGTGCTGACCTTGCCAGTGGGAGATGCAGTGGTTGCTACATTAGGCTGTAACACTAAATGAGTGGCACTGTTTTCCCACGCCACTGTATGGTGACTGTGTGAAATATTCCCACACAGCCAAGTACATCATTTATCCTCGACCACTGCATGATGCCTGCCTGCCGCTGCTTTTATGAACCTGTGCACTGCTAGGGTGTTCCTCACAGGTAGTCTCCCAAGTAGCAGACAGTATACCCCTCCTGTGTTTGGCTCCAGATTTCCTACTAGTTCCACCCAGCTGTCTCACAGCCACACTTCCACCCTCCTGTCTCTCAGGAACACTTCTGTCTCACGGCATTCTGTCACCCTTGCCCCTTGATCATCATCTAGATATGTTTGCAAGTCATTTTTCACCCTCACCTGTCTCCTGCGCACATCCCTGACCTCTCGCAACATGTGCTCCCACATATGCTCCCATCATCAGTACTTGCACGCCTAAAGGAGTGCGCAGCAGACCTCTCCCCGAAGTCTGTGCTGGCCTGTAACTGCTGACTGTCCTCACACTGTCCTTAGCAAACATTACTTGCTAATAGATGGAGCAGCAAAAGTAAGATGCAGGTTCAGGATAGGTAGAGTGCATAGAGGCAGTTACTGGGCCATGCCAACTAAGTGTGGTATTAGAAGAAGCCACCGATTGCTGGCTGTGTGTATCTGTTGTAACTTGAGATGATTGTGAAGAGTGAGTCAACCATTCCAGTACAGCTGGATTGTTGATTAAAACATGACCGCTAGATGACAGTGGCACCTCAGGCCTGTAGCTACAGCTGCTGCTACTACCACCCATTCTTTTGATGCTACTTATGCTGGCTACAGCATCTTTTTGCCACTGCCCCTTCCTTTGGAGGTCCCAGGCAACTGTCTGTTGGCCATAGTATATAAAAACTGTATCACTATCGGAAGGCATTTGCTATAAACAATTTCGTTCCACTGCACTCATGTACAGTGCGAAGCATTTAACTGTGGCATCATACTGACGCTATGTAACGCAACAGCTAACAGAAGGTATTTCGCTATGATAACTTTTTCTACACTGCACACATGTAGAGGGCGAAGTATTTAACCGTGGCCTAATACTGACATTATGTAAAGCAATAGCTAACAGGGGGTATTCGCTATAATCAATTTCGTTCCACTGCACACATGTTGAGGGTGAAGTATTTAACCATGGCTTCATACTGATTTCTATGGAACACAACAGATAAAAAAAGGCATTCGCTATAATAAATTTTCGCTCCACTGTACACATAGGTAAAATATTTAACTGTGGCCTAATACTGACCCTATGTAAAGCAATAGCTAACAGAGGTTATTCGCTATAATCAATTTTGTTCCACTGCACACATGTACAGGACGCAGTATTTAACTTTGGTGTCATACTGACGCTATTTAATGCAACAGCTAACAGAAGGCATCTGTGGCATCATACTGACACTATGTAACGCAACAGCTAACAGAAGGCATTCGCTGTGATAAATTTCTCTCCACTGCACTCATGTACAGGGAGTAGTATTTAACCATGGTGTCATACTGATGCTATGTGATTAACTCTAAATGTGGGTGCACTAGAACTCGATGCACACAGAGATTACACTCAACCTGTAGTCTCCCTGCTGTCTCTCCACACTCTCCCTACAGTCTCAAAAAGCTCTCCCTATGATCTCCCTGCACTCTCCCTCTCCAATATTTCTTTTTAAAATAGTTTTCAGCAGCACTGTCCCTAGTGCATGAGTGCTTGCCTCTCCCATTGCTCAGCTCACAGTGAAATGGTGGGGACCGCGCAGGATGTGAGTTTTGAAGGGATGTGACATGACAGGAGATGGCTATCTACGGATTGGCTGGCTGCACGGAATTATGAGTGATCTTGCATTTCTGAGCTTCTTACTTTCACTTTGTAACACGTGCAGATCTCCTGCCTTGATTAGCACTGTACAGCTGCACATCTCCTGCCTTGTCCATCACCTACACAGCCGAGAAAATGATTGCCAATGGTTGGTAGGAACAGGGCTAAACACGCTGTTCCTCCCCTCTTGGTAGGAGTGGGCTGGTTCTGCTTCCTGACGGAACAGTTTAGACAACAAAAAGAGAGGACAGGCATGTCAGAGCTCCTGCTCCAAGGAGCGGTATCCTATTCTATTGTGCAAACCTTTACTCCAGAGAGATCTTCAGAGTCCAGGACCCAACGGAAATAGCCAATCCAGTGCTCAGCTATTTTCGGCAGCCCCATAGAAATGAATGGAGGGTGTCTGCTCATTCACAGTGTGCCCTCCACCACTTTCAGGGTTCCATTCTCAGTGTAGGTATGAGTCCCAGAGGTTGGAGCGATATGCCCCCATTGTCTCAGATGGTAATACCCCTTTAGAGAGAATAGATAATCAAGATTTAATTATGTTTCATTAATCTTACTATATCATCTTAATGGGAACATTTCTCATAATATGTCTGCCGTGAGCTATTTTCCTGAAACCACGAATATTTACTCTTACTTGAAGACTGTTAGGCCTATCACATGTGTTTGTTTGTTAAAATGATTGTGTCTTCACGAGGGCCCTGTACCAGTAAATATTATGGAATGCATTATGAGAGCCACAAATCCTAAAAATTATTACCAGGTAAGGCTCAAGTGTTACCTGTGCTCAAGTGATCAAGTGCAGTGAAGAACCGCATGGCACCTTTAAACAGGGGCTGTTGCTGGTATAGGTTTTTTCTGGTTAGGTGACGGCACAATATGCTGACATACCCACTTCTCCAGCACCAGTGCTCTCCTGCTTTACAGGTGGTAGCCCTTCTTCTGCCATCTGCTTTTCCTCCTTTTCCACGTCATCTTATATCAATGAGAATATGTCATCAGGAACATCCAGCTCTTCCTCTCTCTGCATCTTGCTGACTTTTCTAGGAAGTAAAGCCAGCAAAAGTTGAGGATGGTCATCATTATGACCTGGCCCTCCTAAGGAGGACTGGATGGTATTGGTTGGCACGCTGGGTACTGGAATAATAAAGGCTTTCCATCTCATTGGTATTGAATTCTTCTATTAATCATTTTCAACACTGTCCATAGCACATGAGCATTTGCCATGTCTCTCCCTATGCTCAACTCACAGCACAATGGCAGAGACCACATGGGATGAGCTTTTATTGGACTGTGACATCACAAGGGATGGCTATCTGCTGATTGGCTGGCTGCAAAGCATTATGGGTGATCTTGCGTTCCCGGGCTTCTCTCCTCTACACTTAGTTTTTCTTTGCATCACATGCAGTCACCATTTAAGGAAAACCTGATTCATTACCACGAAGTGCGAGGAAATTCGGATACATTGTGAATCAAGGTTTTCCTAAATTTTGGACCGAATTCCGCTTCAAATGCTTTGCTTCACTCAACGCTAGTAGTGGGTGTAGAACCATTGTGTCAATCACAGTTTTGATTTGGGATAATCCTAAAGGTGTTCTGGCAGTCCCCTGCTTTTCACCCTTTCTCATAATACTATTCTACATTATCCAAATAATCATTCTTAAAAAAGTATCTGCATACACTGCCCACGAACACCGCCATTGATCTCTTAACTAATAGTGCCCTATCAGGACTGGGACTAGGCAGTTCAGCGTTGGCAGAGCAGGCAAATTGCCCCCTCCTCCACAACTCAATTTAAATTAATTCTATTTAGTAATAAAGAGATTAAAACATGTTTAAAAGAAGCAGGGGCAGATCCAGTAAGGCTACTTTCACACTGGCGGCAGGCCTGATCCGGCAGGTGAAGGGTGCTGCCGGATCAGGCCTGCCGCAGTGACATGTGTGGAGCCGGAACCGCGCTCCGGCCCCCACACATGTCACACAGTACATACATACACATAAACATAAACATACACACACATATAGACAAACACACATACATACTTACATGCTCCCTGGCAGGTCTTCGGAGCGTCAGAGGGACAGGACGGCTCACACAGGTCACGATTCCCCACAGCGCCCTCTGCTGGGCGCCTGGTGGAATCGTCATCAGATGACGATTCCACCAGGCGCCCAGCAGAGGGCACTGTGGGGAATCGTGACCTGTGTGAGCCGTCCTGTCCCTCTGACGCTCCGAAGACCTGCCGGGGAGCATGTAAGTATGTATGTATGTGTGTTTGTATGTCTATATGTGTGTGTATGTTTATGTTTATGTGTCTGTATGTGTCTATGTGTAGCCAGATCCGTAATGGACTCCATTGAAAGTCAATGGAGGGCGGATCCGGTTACCATTATGGTCACACCAGACGGATCCACCCCCATTGACTTGCATTGGGGGTCATTCCGGATCCGTCTTGGTGCGGATGCCTGGACCGGAGAGCAAACCGCAGCATGCTGCGGTTTGTTCTCCGGTCTGAAGACGGAACGGAATGCTTTCAGGAGCATTCCGTTGTCTTCAGTTCAGTTTTGTCCCCATTGACAATGAATGGGGACAAAACTGAAGCGTTTTATTCCGGTATTGAGCCCCTATGACGGAACTCAATACCGGAATTTTAAAACGCTAGTGTGAAAGTAGCCTAACGTATAGGTGACATCTCAGTGGATGGATTTCAGTTGTTTACTTTCCTTTTCTTCTCTATTTGGTCCAGACCATCACAGGCAGGTGTCTTTGGTCAGTTGTGTGCAACCCCCTCTGACACATAAGAAGACAGCAGTATTACTATATGGCACATGGGGAACTGTTACAGATTTTCCAAATAAGCATCCAAATTTATACAGTTCACTGTTATTCTACTGCCACTCCTGCACCTGCTGTGCTCCCCCATGCACACAAACACTATACTGTCAGAAATAATAATACCATCCAGAGAGTCCCCATAGCTAATACTCCTTTTAGTAATAGTGTCCTGATTAGTAATAGTGCCCCCAATAGTGATAATACTCCCGAAGAGTGTCCATTAGTAGCAATGCCCTCCATAATATGCCCAATAATAATAATATGTCCCTACAGTATCCCTAGTAGTATTTATTTAACCATAATGCCCCTCCTGCAGTGCCCCCTGTAGTTAAAACTCCCCTTTAGTGCATATATATATATATATATATATATATATATATATATATATATATATACAAAAACCGCGGCAGCACTTAAAAATGTACGGTTGAGGTGCAAAGCCTAAAGTCCGACAGAGACTTAAATATAAAACCAAAAAAAAGGCAGCACTCTCAAGAAAGTATTGGAAAAAAAGGAAAAACTTTAATTACCCCAGTGAGATGCGACGTTTCGGCTCACATCTAGAGCCTGTCTCAAGCAGTGGCAAATGAATACACACGTGTGTATTCATTTGCCACTGCTTGAGACAGGCTCTAGATGTGAGCCGAAACGTCGCATCTCACTGGGGTAAATTAAAGTTTTTCCTTTTTTTCCAATACTTTCTTGAGAGTGCTGCCTTTTTTTTGGTTATATATATATATATATATATATATATATATATATATATATATACAACCCCCTTTAGTGCCAGTATATAATGCTCCTCCATCCCCGTAAGTGCCAGTGTGTATATCTATCTATCTATCTAATGTCCCCCCAGGTGCCAGTAAAGAATGCTCTCCCCTTAGTACCAATATATAATGCTCCCTCCTCCAGTGACAGTATATAATGCTGCCCATCCCGTGTCAATACATAATGCACCCCCTTAGTGCCAGTATATAATGCTCCCCCCTTAGTGCCAGCATATAATGCCCTCCCTTAGTGCCAGTACTAGAGATGAACGAATCTATTCGCCGCTTCATATATTCGTTACGAAACCTCCTTATTTCCTACTCCGAAGCAAATCCGGATTTATTCAGATTCGCTTAGTACGATTCGTAAATGTTCTTAAAATTTTGAACGCTAGCGCTACGTATGCTACGTACGCTACGTACGCCTTCTTCTTGTCCCCCGGCCCCCAGAAGCGGGAAAATGATGATATGCCCCCTCAAGAGTGAGAAAGTGAAGATACGCCCCCTCAGAAGTGGGAAAAATAAGCCCGGCCCACTGGGAACTATCTATTTGCAAGTATAGGGAGTGAAGACTCCTCCCTCATTACTCCACCCTCCTCTCCAGTTCAAGCCAGCGGTGAACAAGATACCACAGCATGGCAAAACATCTGCGAACAAAGTGGGGAGAGATGGTGTTACAATCGGCCAAGAGAATCCCACCGGCACCTGAGGTGTCCGCCATGCTGGCTGGTGCGGCGGAGGTGGCTGGAGCCTCCACTCTGCCGCCCAGGAGGAGAACAACAACACCTTCCATGCAGCAGAATCCCATCATGGCTGCATTAGTGACGGCCCAGGCCCAGACCCTATGGGACTATAAGAAAGGACTATGTCATCCAAGTGCTTGACCATCCGAGGCCGGGAGACCCTACGCTGGAACAGTGTAAAGGAAAGGTCCTATGGTTTTCAGTCGAGCGAGGCAGTGGCTTCCTTGCGGACGACGAGGACGGGGAGGAGTACTTTGTGGGCCGCAGGTCTGTGAAATGGTCTTACCTGCCCCAAGCCCGTCATAGCCTATACGTGGGGGATCAGGTGGTATATACCCCCATGGCATCCCTGAAAGGCCCCTTTGCTACCGGGGTAACATTACTGACCAAACCTCTGGTACCTGCATCGCCAGCCAAGACCTGGCCAGATGATCCATCATCTGCAGGATGCGTGCGCTGCCTACAAGAGTCACCAGATGGCACCCTTCTTTTCAGGGAGAAGCCACAGACAGAGCCTCTGATCCTTGGATTGCCACCACCACCTCCACAGTCCTTTCACCTGGATCAGCTGACTACATCATCTTTCACATTCCAGGCCACGGTGATCCAGTACTATCTACTAGGGATGAGCGAACTTTTGAAAAGTTCGGTTCGAACCTAAAACGAACCTTGCTATAACGGCTGATTAATTGCAGCTACAATAGTGGGAGTCTGATAGGGTATAGTTTCGTTTAGTTGCAGTTGCTATTACAATGATAAAAGTGGAAAAAATCAAAGTGCAAAAATAGTGAAACCTCAGCCAGGTCGACAACATTTGACAGCATTGAAGATGTCCGCTGGAGCAGCATTGCCGGCAGCATTGCCTTGGAACCAGTAGGGTGAAAAACAGACAATTGACAGTGGAATCAGCAACAGTAATAGTACTGTATTGGACCCAGTATGGTTGAGAACAGACAATTGACGGAGGAGAGAGAGTCAGCACTTGATTTCACGCCAGGCCAGTATGGTTGAGAAGAGACAAGTTGAGGATGGAGGAGTAGGCAGCACTTGATAGCACCCAGGCCAGTATTGTTGAGAAGAGACAAGTTGAGGAGGCAGCTTCAGCAGCTCTTGATTGCACCCAGTATGTTTTGGACAGTATTCTTTTGGACCCAGAAGGACAGCCTGAGAGCGCCGGGCCTGACATCGGTGGTAAGACACCGGGGCAGGTTGGACTGCAGTCAAAGCGGCGGATGGTTGCAAGGTGGTGGAGGCAGAACTTGTGCTTCCCGCTGCTGGCCCCCTAAAGCACCGTGGAGGTGACAGTGGCAAGAATGGGACAACTTCCTGATGGTCTTCTGGGAGGATGTTGACCCAATGGGCAGTAACAGACATGTACTGCCCTTGCCCATAATTAGAGGACCAGACATCAGCACTCAGGTGCACGGTCTTGGACACCGAGAGTCCCAATGAGTCGCCAACCTTTTTCTGAACATTACTGTGCAGTGATGGGACAGCTTTGCCAGAGATGTAGTGGCGGCTGGGGACTCGCCATCTGGGGTGCGCACACGGCATGAAATCCCTGAAAGGCTGGGAGTCCACAAGGATACCCAATTGGATGTGACAGCGGAGAAAACCTTACAGGATGGTGACCTCACTTTGTCAGCTAAAGCCAGGAGAGACATGAAACCAGAGGGATGACTGAAGCAGCCAGAGCCTTTCCTAATATGGACTTTTTAACTTTTTTTTAACTTTTTATTTTTTTTTTTTTAAACTTTTTTTTATACTTTTTTAAAACTTTTTTTAACTTTTTTTTTTAAACTTTTTTTGTTGCGGCTAAACGGGGTTGACGGCACCCAGCAGAGCAGCAACGTATAGCGTGTACTCTCGGTCACGGGACAGGAGCTTACAGCCAACACCTCCTCTGGAGTCTCAGTACGTTCCACCCGCTGACTTTAGTGGACTTCCTCCTCCTCCTCCTCATCACTAAAAAGTAGTAGAGACTCCAAGGGCAGATCAAGGTTTGCCAAGAGTTCCCTGGCAGAAGGTGCCCCAAAGGTGAGAGGTTCTGTTCGTTTGTTAACCTGATGTACCTTGATATTTGCAGCACGGTGTTGGTGAACGGCTGGAAGACTGACCCCTTTCCGGTTTGCTCCGGGGTCAGACAAGGCTGCCCTCTATCACCTCTCCTTTTTGTTTGTGTTATAGAACTCTTTGCGGATTCTATCCGGCAGAATGGAGAGATCAGAAGGATCACCGCACCAGGACACTTCGAGGTCAAGTGCTCGCTGTACATAGACGACGTGACCGTCTTCTGCGCTGACCGGCGTTCGGTGACTGCACTCGTCCAGACCTGCGAGGAGTTCGGACAAGCTTCAGGGGCCAAAGTCAACTGTGGGAAGTCGGAAGCCATGCTCTTCGGGTACTGGCAACTGGCTTCTTCTGCCCCCTTCCCCTTTACCGTGAAACCAGACTTCATCAAGATCCTCTGAGTCTGGTTCGGGAAGGAAGGCGCAGCCCTCAAGTCTTGGGAAGAATGCTTGGCCAAGGTGAATCAACGGATTGGACTATGGAGCCTCAGTTTTTTAAAACTTTTTTTAAACTTTTTTTTTTGACTTTTTTTGGCTGTGGGGTGACGTCACACATTTTGATTTTCACAGAAAACCAGGATACAAGGGATTATAGGAGTAATAATCTCTTGTATCCTGGTCTATTCTGTGAAAAAAGTACAGTTTTGCGTCGCCGTTGTAATTTTAACCAGATTCGTTACGAACTTTCTCAAAGTTCGGTTCGGTGACGAACCGAACTTTTGTCAAAGTTCATAACGAATCTGGTTTGTTACGGTTCGGTTCGCTCATCCCTACTATCTACCGTGGAAAATGAAGTCAGCAGCAGCCAGGTGAGCCGGCAGTTCTTCCTTGGGTGCAGCCTTGCCTCAACCTCTGCAGCCAGACGTCCTTACCCCTACTGTCCCGGCAGGAGCATCCAGAAAGGTGAAGGCTCAAGTGGCAGTAGCGCTCACCAGTGTTACCACTAACCGGTCAAGTCCGAATTCTGGCAGCAGAGGGCAGTGGAGCTCAACCATGGCAGCCAGCTTGGCCTACAGGAGGCAGGAGCGTCCTCTTATGTCCTTTAGTAGCAGCAGTAGCAGCGAGGAGGACTTCAGGTCCCTCATCTGAGGAACCCTTCTACAACTGGCTGTCAATGTCTGGCTGATTTAAAGGACACCTCATGGAGTCATGGTCTGGACCTATGGGAGCCATAACATGGACTGCAGCTGACAGGTGAGAGCTAGTTGGCACTTGTTTTTAATTTATCTAGTTTGTATTGCCCCCTGTTTGACTCAGATGGACATGGCTTGTCAGGACTCCCCCCCTCCCCTCATTCTGCAGAAAATTCCCAGTTGCGCCTAAGAGCGCCTATTCCCCCCCCCCCTTCTTAGGTTATTTGGGAGCCCCCTTTGCAAAAAGGGTTCTCTATTTGCTGCTGTTTTATATTATCCATGTGGATTACACGTTACCTGTTTGGATTAAAAAATTACCTCACGTGGATTACAATTGAATTTTGGACTATGTTTTCCAGTGTTTTATGCCAAGCAGCCATGAGGAGAGACTCAAATGTATATCTGAGCCTATTTTACTTGCAAATGTGAAATTGATTGCACTAAAAACTTTGCATAATAATGTCTTTGCAGTATTTTAGCAATAATGTTTTTAAAGGTTCAGCAACGTTCAAGCACTTTAGCCCATTGACGTGTATTCTTTTTCTGGTACTGCAATGTGTCCTATTATGCACTTATTGTACGGTGTTTTTAATTAATTATGCACTTAGCCAGATAGCTAGTACCTTACTTTTCTAGCTCATATGGACTGCCTCTGAGGACTGTACGCCGCGGCCTAGCCTTGTGCGTGCTTATGACACGATCGTGAGTCAATAGTACGCTAAGGATTTGTACGCACTTTGTACGTTAATGCTTACGCATTCAGTTCAGTAGCGTACTTTTAACAACGCTTAGACTGTATGTTCGTAATTTGATGATTTTTTAATACAACTTCGACCGAATAAATTCGTATTAAGAACGAATCTTGTAATAAATTTGTTGATTATTCGCCAATGCGAATTTTTGAAGATCTGCTCCAGTACATTATGCTCTTCCCTCCTTAGTGCCAATATATAATGCTCCTTTGTGTCCCCCCTTAGTGCCAGTAAATAATGCTCTCCTTCTCCCCCTTAGTGTCAGTAGGCCATTGCTTAGTTCCATGTCCTGGCACAGGCGGTCCACATGACATCCCCTCTCATGTGTCAGGTCTCTCGTAATGACATGATCATGTGAGACCTAGCGCAGGTTGTTGCGGTGACATCTTTGCGACCTTTTGCGCCTCTCTACTCCCTCATAGGATTGAAGCCTAGTGGCCTGAAGCCTAGTAGGCTGAATGGCCACATATGCAGCCATGATTGAATGCCCATCATGGGTAGCGTGAGGGTGCCCTAGGAGGTCGCCTACCCTCTCCTACCCCTCATCCCAGACCTGTGCTTTTATGGTTGATAAATAACATCATCATAAAACTGAAAAATACGAACATATAGTCTCTCAATCTTACCATACAGTGGCCAAATAATATTAGCTATCAGTGTACAGTGCTCTAGAGCAAGGGTACTTTTGGCTATGAACTTTTGTGGATATTTATCCTTATTGCTAGTTTGCTACTATTCAAAACCATCTACTTCCTACCTTATTGCACTTTGAAGGGTTAACTTGCATTGTGATTTATGCTGTTGTGTGCACCTACAATGTTTGATATTGTTGAACTGCATTTGTACCGTGGAAATGGTTAATCCACAGCCAGCTAATACTGGGAGACTTTATGACTTTTACCTATCCAAAGTTTTGGAGGGAAAAAGAAACACTGACCTTCTGACTGGTTTATCTCTGTTGTTTATGTCCGAAGTCTTGTTTATGACTGGAAAAGCTGCTAATTCATTCCCATAAACTTGCATTGAAACTCTCTAAAAGTCCATGACAGACTGAAATTGCAACATTGTTTCTGTTTACGCTATGCATCTTCACTCCACTTCTCCCGCTAGAAGGTTCTAATTCATCTAGAAAGCCATATTCAAAGCCCCTGGTTGTTTGTAGAAGGGTACCAGTCCCTAGTAGAAGAGACTATGCTAATCTGCCTATAGGGACCAGTGTTTAGTAGAAAAGACTGCCAGATTGTATGAGTGACCAGAAGAACATACTGAGATGGGGATGCTGAGCCACAGATCCAGGGTTACCAACCCATTGACCACAGAGCCAGCTGGATGACTGAGCCACAGACCCTGGGCCACCAGTCTTGGGCCGGGGTACTAGCCTACTGAGAGAGAGGGACAGCTAGCTCAGGCCTTTCGTCAACATGAAACCTTTGTCTGCCTAGGAGACTGGGTAAACCAGTTCAGTGCATTCCCTGTATTGTTTTTACAGTAAAGAAGCACACTGGTTAACGCGGAACCTGACTCTCTGGATTCATTTCCCACTCGAGAGCATCACGTCTTGCCATCTTTTCCAGAGAATGGCAACAAGTGATGACACCTTGACGGGGCCACCCCAAACCTAGCCACTGCAAGTGGTATAATAAGAAGCATAAGGATACTGTTCAGCTACTACTGTCAAGCAAAGTAATGTATAGGGTCCTGTTAACAGACCGTACTGGTCTAGATATAGAGACTACACATGATGGAGTCCTAGTATTCATGAGCCATGGGCTCCCCACCCACCACTGGTTGGCAGCTTTCTCCCTATACACTTCATAGAAAGACAGCTGTCAATCATCAGTGCTGCTATAAAATCTAGTGCATAAAACAGCAAACCAGTGCTGTAATCATGGTTTCTATCCCTTTAAGGACAAAAATGGGATTCCCTTTAAGGACAAAAATGATCCGTCGCGAATTATAGGGTTGTCTGACTGAAAGAAGCCATTTTGAACTACCCCATTTGGAGTAAAGCTGACTTGTTCATTTTGCAACTCCAACAAGAGGCTCACTCTGAAGAACCCTTGTCCAGTCCATGGACAGCTCATCGATGTCAATGGGCACCATGTCCTGCTTAATTTTTTTCTGTGAATAAACTACAGGGCGTCATAGTTTTACAAAGCAAATATGGGTCCATTGCATTGTAACAGAATTATTTCGGGGCTAAACATTAGAGTGGTGTCCAAAGATTACCTGGTAGTCACCCTATAACCCCTATACAAGGATTGGGAATTCACTGCAGAGAATTTCTAGTTCGCAATCACAGAAGCAGTCTCATAACAAAGGCAAGGAAGTGATAGCAGGAGGTGCCTGACTGGCAGATGTGGAAGTCAGATGGAAAGGGATTACGGCAGGCAGGGGGTAGTGAGGTCAAAGGACAAGCTGGATCAGAAACCAGGAATACAATACAGCAAGAATACCATAGTAGGAGGAAGGAGTCAAAATGGGTTTATTGCTCAGGCCCAGGAAGTTGTTGAAGGTGTCTGAAGAAGTCTGGGTCAGCTGAACATTGATCTACTGGACTTTAGTTTGAGCAGACCCTTTAAGAGCCAAGAGTCAGCACATGTACAAGGGAGCAGTATGAAACTCAGCAGAAGACACCCTGCAGTGAAGAGATGGCAGAACCTGGGGGCTTCAGGCCTTTGTGCTGGGCAGGAATAGACCCAGGCAGAGGGTTGCAGAAGTTGGAGGGAGGGCAACCTTGAGGAGAGTAGGGCACAGCAGCAGATGGTGAGGGGAGCAAGACAAAGGGAAATTAATGCCTGGTTTCCTCACACAATTCCATACCTCCCAACTCTGTAAATGAACAAAAAGGGACACATTGTGCGGCACGCCTCTAACTCTGCCCAAAACATAACTATACACTCAATCCTACCCAGACCCCTTACTGCTCCACATAGAAATTATTTCCGTCATGTGCCCCCATTAATATGCCCTGTTGTGCCCCCAATAATATGCCCCTGTTATGTGCCCCCCAGTAATATGCCCAGCTGTGCCCCCAGTAATATGCCCTGTTATGTGCCCCCCAGTAATATGCTCTGTTATATGCCCCCAGTAATATGCCCAGCTGTGCCCCAGTAATATGCCCTGTTATGTGCCCCCATTAATATGCCCTGTTATGTGCCCCCAGTAATATGTCCATCAGTGCCCCCCAGTAATATGTTGTGCCCCCAGTACGTGCCCACATTGAGCCCCCCAGTAATATGTTGGGTTCCTGTGGATGCAGAGACAGCTGCCAGAAACCGGGACATAACTCCCCCATACCGCAACAGCAGGACAGCCACTGCAATCCAGGACTGACCCCGCTGAATCCGGGACGGTTGGGAGGTATGCAATTCCGATGATCACTGAGGGTCCCAAGACCTTAAGAACATCTTGTCTTTGTGGTACTGTCCTGACACACCATAACTATAATAATGATAAATATATTGATGTCAGTTCCCAGAGGTGTCATTTTATATGCATGTGTAAACAGCCAGGTAAACAGAACTATACCTCACCTCACCAGTGTGATCGATATCTCCAGGGTTTTATTACCCATATAAATACCTCCCTGCGGATTTCTATAATCACTACACTACAGCGCAGGGAGCTTCACATCATGTCCGGGGTTGCCTCTAAGATCGCTCAAGACAGGGCCAAGGCAGCAGGTCTTGGCTCCATCAAGAATCCAGTGAAATTTGCGGATCAAGACTTTAAGAAACTGAAGGCAGAATGCTTGGCATCTCGCACTTTATTTGAAGATCCAATATATCCTGCTAGCCAAGAGTCTTTAGGCTATGACGCGTACGGTCCAAATTCAGAAGACGTAAAGGGGCTTTCGTGGAAGAGGCCCTCGGTAAGAACCTGTTGAAGACTAATGCCTATGTATACTCTGTTCTGTTTAGAGGGGGCAGCAAGAAAAAAAAAACACGTTGAATATGTGGTAACTTTTTTTAGGGTATACTCACGAATAGAGATGAGCGAGTAGTGTTCGATCGAGCTGGTATTCGATCGAATACTACGCTATTCGGCGTACTCGATTTCGTTCGAGTATAACGGCGATGGCGCACTTAGAATTCGTTTCCCCTCCCACCTTCCCTGGCGCTCTTTTTCCACCAATCACCATGCAGGGGGGGTATGACAGGCACGCTGAGCACGCTGGCAGCGCGAAAACGGCGTCTACATGGATTGGCTGGAAAAACCATGTGACCTCGAATATTAAAAACTCAGCTCTTCCTGCTCGTACGCATATGCTGCGTGAACTTAGTCAGGGACAGAGGCTGGAGAAGGGAGAGACAGGTTTTAGCTGTTGGACAGGCAGGAGCGTGATTAAAAGCCCTTATCAGGGCTACTATAGTGCAGTACAGTGATAGCTTTACTACAATATAGACTTTACAGAGAACGGCTGCTGTATTCAGGGATAGCTGCTGGAGTAGGGACAGAGAGAGGCATTAGTGGTGTATTAGGTGCTCTGCTACATACCAAACTATATTTGGCACTACTGCTGTGTACCTTGAACTATAAAATATATAGGCCTTATAATTGGCAACTGTACTGTGCGTTCTCTTGCAAACTAATTTAAATACCTGGTGTTAATACCCACCGTCTGAACAGTTAGTACACGGCTGTGTACCTTGAACTATAAAATATATAGGCCTTATAATTGGGCAACTGTACTGTGCGTTCTCTTGCAAACTAATTTAAATACCTGGTGTTAATACCACACGTCTGAACAGTTAGTACACGGCTGTGTACCTTGAACTATAAAATATATAGGCCTTATAATTGGCAACTGTACTGTGCGTTCTCTTGCAAATAATTTAAATACCTGGTGTTAATACCCACCGTCTGAACAGTTAGTACACGGCTGTGTACCTTGAACTATAAAATATATAGGCCTTATAATTGGCAACTGTACTGTGCGTTCTCTTGCAAAAATAATTTAAATACCTGGTGTTAATACCCACCGTCTGAACAGTTAGTACACGGCTGTGTACCTTGAACTATAAAATATATAGGCCTTATAATTGGCAACTGTACTGTGGCGTTCTCTTGCAAACTAATTTTAAATACCTGGTGTTAATACCCACCGTCTGAACAGTTAGTACACGGCTGTGTACCTTGAACTATAAAATATATAGGCCTTATAATTGGCAACTGTACTGTGCGTTCTCTTGCAAAATAATTTAAATACCTGGTGTTAATACCCACCGTCTGAACAGTTAGTACACGGCTTGTGTACCTTGAACTATAAATATATAGGCCTTATAATTGGCAACTGTACTGTGCGTTCTCTTGCAAAATAATTTAAATACCTGGTGTTAATACCCACCGTCTGAACAGTTAGTACACGGCTGTGTACCTTGAACTATAAAATATATAGGCCTTATAATTGGCAACTGTACTGTGCGTTCTCTTGCAAAATAATTTAAATACCTGGTGTTAATACCCTCCGTCTGAACAGTTAGTACACGGCTGTGTACCTTGAACTATAAAATATTTAGGCCTTATAATTGGCAACTGTACTGTGGCGTTCTCTTGCAAACTAATTTAAATACCTGGTGTTTAATACCCACCGTCTGAACAGTTAGTACACGGCTGTGTACCTTGAACTATAAATATATAGGCCTTATAATTGGCAACTGTACTGTGCGTTCTCTTGCAAACTAATTTAAATACCTGGTGTTAATACCCACCGTCTGAACAGTTAGTACATGGCTGTGTACCTTGAACTATAAAATATATAGGCCTTATAATTGGCAACTGTACTGTGCGTTCTCTTGCAAAATAATTTAAATACCTGGTGTTAATACCCACCGTCTGAACAGTTAGTACACGGCTGTGTACCTTGAACTATAAAATATATAGGCCTTATAATTGGCAACTGTACTGTGCGTTCTCTTGCAAACTAATTTAAATACCTGGTGTTAATACCCACCGTCTGAACAGTTAGTACACGGCTGTGTACCTTGAACTATAAAATATATAGGCCTTATAATTGGCAACTGTACTGTGCGTTCTCTTGCAAATAATTTAAATACCTGGTGTTAATACCCACCGTCTGAACAGTTAGTACACGGCTGTGTACCTTGAACTATAAAATATATAGGCCTTATAATTGGCAACTGTACTGTGCGTTCTCTTGCAAACTAATTTAAATACCTGGTGTTAATACCCACCGTCTGAACAGTTAGTAACACGGCTGTGTACCTTGAACTATAAAATATATAGGCCTTATAATTGGCAACTGTACTGTGCGTTCTCTTGCAAAATAATTTAAATACCTGGTGTTAATACCCACCGTCTGAACAGTTAGTACACGGCTGTGTACCTTGAACTTTAAAATATATAGGCCTTATAATTGGCAACTGTACTGTGCGTTCTCTTGCAAAATAATTTAAATACCTGGTGTTAATACCCACCGTCTGAACAGTTAGTACACGGCTGTGTACCTTGAACTATAAAATATATAGGCCTTATAATTGTCAAACTGTACTGTGCGTTCCTCTTGCAAAATAATTTAAATACCTGGTGTTAATACCCACCGTCTGAACAGTTAGTAACACGGCTGTGTACCTTGAACTATAAAATATATAGGCCTTATAATTGGCAACTGTACTGTGCGTTCTCTTGCAAAATAATTTAAATACCTGGTGTTAATACCCACCGTCTGAACAGTTAGTACACGGCTGTGTACCTTGAACTATAAAATATATAGGCCTTATAATTTGCAACTGTACTGTGCGTTCTCTTGCAACTAATTTAAATACCTGGTGTTAATACCCACCGTCTGAACAGTTAGTACACGCTGTGTACCTTGAACTATAAAATATATAGGCCTTATAATTGGCAACTGTACTGTGCGTTCTCTTGCAAAATAATTTAAATACCTGGTTGTTAATACCCACCGTCTGAACAGTTAGTACAACGGCTGTGTACCTTGAACTATAAAATATATAGGCCTTAATAATTGGCAACTGTACTGTGCGTTCTCTTGCAAAATAATTTAAATACCTGGTGTTAATACCCACCGTCTGAACAGTTAGTACACGGCTGTGTACCTTGAACTATAAAATATATAGGCCTTATAACTGGGCAACTGTAACTGTGCGTTCTCTTGCAAACTAATTTAAATACCTGGTGTTAATACACACCGTCTGAACAGTTAGTACACGGCTGTGTACCTTGAACTATAAAATATAGGGCCTTATAATTGGCAACTGTACTGTGCGTTCTCTTGCAAACTAATTTAAATACCTGGTGTTAATACCCACCGTCTGAACAGTTAGTACACGGCTGTGTACCTTGAACTATAAAAATATATAGGCCTTATAACTGGCAACTGTACTGTGCGTTCTCTTGCAAACTAATTTAAATACCTGGTGTTAATACACACCGTCTGAACAGTTAATACACGGGCTGTGTACCTGAACTATAAAATATATAGGCCTTATAATTGGCAACTGTACTGTGCGTTCTCTTGCAAACTAATTTAAATACCTGGTGTTAATACCCACCGTCTGAACAGTTAGTACACGGCTGTGTACCTGAACTATAAAATATATAGGCCTTATAATTGGCAACTGTACTGTGCGTTCTCTTGCAAAATAATTTAAATACCTGGTGTTAATACCCACCGTCTGAACAGTTAGTACACGGCTGTGTACCTTGAACTATAAAATATATAGGCCTTATAATTGGCAACTGTACTGTGCGTTCTCTTGCAAACTAATTTAAATACCTGGTGTTAATACCCACCGTCTGAACAGTTAGTACACGGCTGTGTACCTTGAACTATAAAATATATAGGCCTTATAATTGGCAACTGTACTGTGCGTTCTCTTGCAAAATAATTTAAATACCTGGTGTTAATACCCACCGTCTGAACAGTTAGTACATGGCTGTGTACCTTGAACTATAAAATATATAGGCCTTATAATTGGCAACTGCACTGTGCGTTCTCTTGCAAAATAATTTAAATACCTGGTGTTAATACCCACCGTCTGAACAGTTAGTACACGGCTGTGTACCTTGAACTATAAAATATATAGGCCTTATAATTGGCAACTGGTACTGTGCGTTCTCTTGCAAAACTAATTTAAATACCTGGTGTTAATACCCACCGTCTGAACAGTTAGTACACGGCTGTGTACCTTGAACTATAAAATATATAGGCCTTATAATTGGCAACTGTACTGTGCGTTCTCTTGCAAAATAATTTAAATACCTGGTGTTAATACCCACCGTCTGAACAGTTAGTACACGGCTGTGTACCTTGAACTATAAAAATATATAGGCCTTATAATTGGCAACTGTACTGTGCGTTCTCTTGCAAAATAATTTAAATACCTGGTGTTAATACCCACCGTCTGAACAGTTAGTACACGGCTGTGTACCTTGAACTATAAAATATATAGGCCTTATAATTGGCAACTGTACTGTGCGTTCTCTTGCAAAATAATTTAAAATACCTGGTGTTAATACCCACCGTCTGAACAGTTAGTACACGGCTGTGTACCTTGAACTATAAAATATATAGGCCTTATAATTGGCAACTGTACTGTGCGTTCTCTTGCAAAATAATTTAAATACCTGGTGTTAATACCCACCGTCTGAACAGTTAGTACACGGCTGTGTACCTTGAACTATAAAATATATAGGCCTTATAATTGGCAACTGTACTGTGCGTTCTCTTGCAAACTAATTTAAATACCTGGTGTTAATACCCACCGTCTGAACAGTTAGTACACGGCTGTGTACCTTGAACTATAAAATATATAGGCCTTATAATTGGCAACTGTACTGTGCGTTCTCTTGCAAACTAATTTAAATACCTGGTGTTAATACCCACCGTCTGAACAGTTAGTACACGGCTGTGTACCTTGAACTATAAAATATATAGGCCTTATAATTGGCAACTGTACTGTGCGTTCTCTTGCAAACTAATTTAAATACCTGGTGTTAATACCCACCGTCTGAACAGTTAGTACACGGCTGTGTACCTTGAACTATAAAATATATAGGCCTTATAATTGGCAACTGTACTGTGCGTTCTCTTGCAAAATTAATTTAAATACCTGGTGTTAATACCCACCGTCTGAACAGTTAGTACACGGCTGTGTACCTTGAACTATAAAATATATAGGCCTTATAATTGGCAACTGTACTGTGCGTTCTCTTGCAAACTAATTTAAATACCTGGTGTTAATACCCACCGTCTGAACAGTTAGTACACGGCTGTGTACCTTGAAACTATAAAATATATAGGCCTTATAATTGGCAACTGTACTGTGCGTTCTCTTGCAAAATAATTTCACGGCTGTGAAGGCAAAATATTGTAACCAAAAAAAAATAAAATGCGGAGGGGGGCTAGCGGAATAGGACGTGGACGAGGACGGGGGCGCGGAAATGCTGTTGGGGGCCTTGTTGAAGCCAGTGGGGATACAATGCGTGCTGGTGAGGGTCAGCCAGGATCCCGCTCATCCAGAATCCCTGCCTTTATGGGACAGTTAAGCAGGGGGCGGGTTACACCGCTGTTGAGGCCTGAGCAGGTTGAACAGGTGGTGCAATGGATAGCCGATAGCGCTTCCACACAGTTGTCCACCAGCCAGTCATCCACACAGTCTCACTCTGACCCTCCTTCCTCCACACCTGGCCAACAGAGTCATCCCACCATTGACCCCTCCCAGGAGCTCTTTTCGGGTCCTTTTTCAGATGTGCCGGAAGAATCCCAGGAGCTAGCAGAGGAATTTGTTTGTAGTGATGCCCAAACACTTGAGTTTTCGCCATCTCCTGCTGATGTGGACCCTGAGCCAGCATCTGTTATCATGAGCGATGATGATGATGAGACGCAGTTGCCATCAAGGGAGGCTGTTGGAATGTCCAGTGGGCAGGCAGGAGGAGCAGAGTGAGGAAGTGGAAGAGGAGGTGGTGGATGACGAAATGACCGACCCCACTTGGCCAGGGGTGATGTCCAGCGAGGAAAGCAGTGGAGAGGTGGTGGTCTGCGCAGCACCGAAAAAGGCAGCAAGAGGCAGAGGGATGTCCAGAGGCAGAGGGATGTCCACAGGCAGAGGGATGTCCATAGGCAGAGGACAGTCCAGACAGAGAAGTGAGGC